>JANTQH010000106.1:0-131582 GCA_032988465.1 Onygenales sp. PD_10
ATAGTCACTGACTGCCATACACCTCAAATGAAGAATAATAATAATAATAATAATACACTAGGTGTGGCAATGATAAGGAGGTGCATGCTTGTGCATGACATTCTACTGATTGGCATTGAAAATTTAGGGGAGCCTGCAGTGAGCATAGAAGTCAGTTCTGGAGTTAGTAATGCCCAAGAAGATGAATCTAGCACTATTTTTAAAGCCAGAGGAGCTGTTGTAGAGGCAGGCATTAAGGATTCAGTAGGTTTATAAACTATAATTTTATTATTAGAACTTTTATTCTTTAGAATATCAAATCTCATAGTTTTTAGAATGTCATTTAGAGGTAGTAAATCTGCTGATATCAGAGACATCAGAGGAAGCTATTTAGGTAAATTCTTAGGGTTAAAAAAGACATCTTCATTGAATGTGACATCTCAGGTCTCTATAACCTTTTACTCTTATAGGAGCCAGATCTGAAAAATATTATTTGCCATGTATCCAACTAAGTGCCTAATTTTTGCATGCAGGGTGAGTTTTTAGAGCTTCAGAATGGTCTTATTAAGAATAAAGGCCTGGCATCTATATGCATGTAGGTAGCTAAGGTTGAGATTTATGGTTTTTCAGAGATAAGCAGCTAAGGCCTATATCAGAGCTTTCTATTTCAGTTGACAGACTAGTATTTAATTTAGTAAATAAATCACCACTATACAGACCTCTAGCCAGAGGTCTTCCAGAAGATTTACAGCAATTCAAATGATGCAGGCAAGGGTAGTTATCATACCTCCTGAGCATTCTACTGCACCATTGGATTCCAGGGTTCAAGCAGGAGATCAGTCAATATGAATACTATGCAGTTTCATGCAGTTTATAAATGCCTTGATAAGTGAGGTCTCCCCATCTATATGAACAGTTAGAATACAGAGGTTGTAGTGTTTTTCAACTTCATTAATGAATTTCTCAAGAAATTCCTTGCATTAATCTTTGGTTGAAAGTGCCTCTACCCTGTGAGTATGAGTAAGTGGTTCATAGATGTGAGTAAGATATCTATCTTCATTGTAAGCTGGAGATACATGAGTTAAATCAAAATGAATGACTTTAAATAGCTTATCTCCTCTATTCATTGATGTTTAAGAGATTTGAAGATGTGCTTTTCCCCTCCCACAGTTAATGCAGTCTATAGTTCTCAGGCTGCCTGTCAGGCAAGCTCTGGCAATAGATTCAGGCAGATGTTCAAGAGCTTTAGGCCCCAGATGACCCAGGCATTTATACTAGAGAGTTATAGTAGCTAGTATAGGAACTCAAGGAAGTGTTTAGGTGGCATATATTGCCTCATTTTCATTAATAATTGGGTTGTATTTGAGAATGAACTTCTTATAGTAACATTATAAGTAGAATAGAATATTACCTTGGTCCTCCCTTATTAATTAGCTTGCAATTTAATTCATTGATTTCAACACCCTGTCTATTGAATGCAGGAGCTGCTGCAATATTTATGAAGAATATGAGAGTATAAGTAATATCTCAGAGAATGTAGTGTTTTTTGCTGTAGGGAGTCTGCAGGCATATAGAGACATTACTGTGGCTATGGATTAGAATCAGTGTATCTTCAGCCTATATTGATTCCTTAACAGGATGAAAATCATAAAAACATCAGAGGTCATTACAAATATGTCAGCTTGCTCTGTTATTATATATGAAGCTATTCTTGAGTGGGTAGTACTCATATCAAGAAGAATTACTGCTAAAAACAACCATGATAATTGCAAATACACCTTTAAAGGAGTCATCTGAGTCTTCTGGCAGATTGAATTCAGAAGCAATGGTGGCATTAGCATCATTTTTCAAGATAGGGGGAGAGGCCATTTTTTCTTCATTTTTTTCTTTCTTCCATCTTTTCAGGGTAGCATCTACCAATTACTTGATTTTGAGGATCTTGAGTACCCTTTTAACCTTCTTTTCCTTATTCAAATCCAGATTGAAGCTTTTTAGGCAGTTATTAAGGTTGATATAGTAGCAATCAGCCCAGTAATATTTAAAATCATAAAGACACACTCCAGGGATATTCAATCAATTACCCCCTACTTTTGTGCCTGAGTCCAATGGTTTTTCTGAGTCCTTTATCATTGAGTTTTCTTAATATGTTGCAAAGGCCACTGCTGATATGTTTATATAGGTTTTTTCAGTATTGACAGTTCTAAGGTCATCATAGAACTACTCCACCAAATCATTAATAGAGATTATAGATTTATCAGATTTCTCACACTTGTTGATACTGATTCTCTATATCTTGCTCCAGTTCAGATCAACCTTTTAGACCACTTCTAGGAATTTGAAGATGCCAGAATGTTCATTCTTATGATCTTTAATACTATATTCAACTATCTTGATGTGAGACAGCTATCAGCATTTTACCCAGTCAAACACATTTTCATTCTGTAGGCTACAAGATAATTCAATATATTTACAACTCAGTTCAACCTCTCTCCATCAGCTGGTTAGCACCTTTCAAGATTTGAGGATTTAAATCATCTAATAAGAATCTTCCACCCCCCTGAGGGAATGTCTAACCTCCCATGTGATATACTCATAGATGTACATTATCACTGCTTTTACTATTATTATATAACTTTCAAAGTCCTTCTTCTGTATGATATACACTCATGCAGCCTGATTTCATTCATCCAGAGATTTGATGAAATCTTCTGTATAGAGATCTGGTTTAATAGGCAGTGTAGCAGGGTTCTTGAGAGTCATATAGCATTTGAAATTATTAGCATAAATGATGTAGAGTATGTTCTCATACCACTTATCTCAATTCTTGGTATCAGATAGGATGATTTTGGTGCTGTTTGATGACATCTTGGAGGTAGGGAAAGAAGGAGGATAGTTATAAGATCAAATTGATTGGTTCTTCAGGTAAAGAACATGTGATATAGGGTGAAGATTGAAGAAATGATGATAATAAGAGCATATAGGATGTCTAGTATGCAGTGGAAGTTTCTGGGCTCATAACTATGAACAGAATTGATATAGTTATTCATGAGGATTGAGATGATTGATTAATTAAGCTATGTAAGTTCTTAACCACTATTTATATGGTTTGGATCTTTGATAGTCTGAGATAATGAAAATAGAAAAGGCCATGTAATTACATAGAGAAAATCATAGGAATAACTGAAAACTATCTAATTTCTGAAAGATAAGAAAATGCCAAAAGGATCAAATAAATGAATGTAACCACAGAAGTTGAGTGTGGTGGATCAATTCGGTGACAGCGTTGAGGCCGTTGATATAGCGGATATAGTGCGGAATCTCACACCAGGCCCCAAACCCCGAGGAAATTCAAATAATCGAGACCGAGAACTCTGGTAATGGATGTCCTCAGGGGACAGTCAGCACGATTATCTCCGAAGACCGCACTGTAAGTGTGCAGAGGATTTTCGTGTTTGGCGTCGCGTAACTGACGAAATAAAATCATAGGTCGTTACTTTCGGATTCGATGCCTTCCAGACATATATTGGCCCTGGCACCGCGATGTCAGACCATTCCAAGAATTGCCAGCTTCACTTCAGATTGCAGTATCCAGGAGGATTCCAATACTCAGTTCTGGATGCTACCTATCACGGTTACGCCAGGCTCGACGAGGGTGTGACTGGAAATTTCTATTCCGCGTACTTCTTCTCGGAGAGTGCCGCCGATACCGTATGTCCAATCTGTCGGGTACATCATTGCGGGCTTCCATACTAACGGTGTAAGTTAGGCAATCACTCGGGCTACCATTTCTGGTGAGGAATGGCTTGCCGGTGACATTTATGTCAAGAATGACCAGGTTGAAAATACGGCCATCGTCTGGTCCCCCTGCGGTGCTGAGGGAATGCTCAACATCAACAACCGTATTGCTCTTACCTCGACAGAATCGGAGGGTTCTGGCGAGCTGTCCAACGACGATGCCACTATTGCCTTCACTCAGCAACTACATGTTGCATGGCGCACTTGCGATGGGTATGTCTTCTAGCCTTTGTCTCACACAATAACGGATCGACTAACAGTTCTCCAGCGAGGCTAGTGGTGGTGGAGACTTCGACCTCGGCGTGATCAACTCTAGCATCGGCAAGTAAATAGGTTAAATAAATAGTGGGATAGTCGATGGCTTGCGATGCGAGTGATTCCACTTTTAGTCAACGAACCTGTGTCAAGGGAATGAGTTAACCGAACATGTGTTCATCTCACTTTAGCTCACTTACTCTTCGTAAATACGTTTTTGCGTCCTCCTAATGCAAGTCCAGTTGCATTGACAAACGTCCTACAATGGGCGTATTCTTTAAAATATCGTCTTCATCCATTTCCTCATATTACATTAAATCAAATAGCCGAGGGGTTCTTGTTAACATATATCGTTTTATTGACTTGGCCAATTATTAATCAATCTCAAACCCTGGTAAGATTCATACTAGTATATTGAGGTGGCTCGGGCGCACGAGGAAGTATATATTGATGTGCCAGACAACATCTCCAATGCGGACTGAAGGGTCGCGCCTTTAAATTGGGGTATCCATTCTTTCCCTGTCGTGAGGAAGATGATTCGCAGCCTTGAAAGCTGAAGGTTGAGGTTAAGAAAAGATATTCACGTGATCTCTAGAAATGGTCTAGACTGCTTACTAATGACAATAGGGTTTAAGCATGATTTTAGCGTTCCAAACTTTCTGATTGCCTTCACCAGCCAATGGCGGCCATGGAATAATCAATGAAAGCTTCTAATAAAATTGTAATTGTCCCTGAAAATTGCAGTAGCCTGCTATTTCCTGAGAAATGTATCACGGGATCTAAAAAAGAACCTTCTTTTCTTTCTTTCTTTCTACCGACCCAACATCGTACGGGACAAGGCGGGGCAAAAACGAAAAAAGAAATCCGACGCGAGCAGGATTCGAACCTACGCCCCCGAAGGGAAGAGATTTCTAGTCTCTCGCGTTAACCACTCCGCCATCGCGCCTGTTTCGATGTTAAAATTGCTGCTCCTATGCAACACCAGCGTCTATCAAAAGTGTATTTACGGTTGCCTACTGTTTGGCACAGGATCACCACGTATATTGATGGCTACTTTTGTTAACTTTATTTCTTCTGACATTAACCTTGGAAGGCCCCCGGATTTGCCGGCTCTGTATTAGCTTCCTAAAGAGCCGACGTCCACGAATCGGTGTTGTTGCGTCATCCAGCTCCTCTCTTACTAGTATTTATATCGGGTGGTGGATGGATCATTCCTGGCTATTCAACCCCATCTTCGCCTAATCCACGGATATATACGGACTCGTGCATATATCACTTTCTTGTATCAACTCAGTAACAAATGTCCGACATGCTCCTGTCTCCCCATCGCTCACTCCGGATTATCTTCCGACGAAGAATGGCTCCGTTGCGTGCTGTGCTCGATTGCATCCACCACATATTCATCTGGTTACGCCATGTATTCTTTCCAGCGACAACTGATGCTACAACCACAGGCAGAGCTGCTCCACCGCGAACTACCGTGCCAAGGACCGTTTCTTGTTTTACAATGCTACCGGTCGAACTGCTCCTTGAAATCAACCGTCATCTACCCGAATCATCCCAGGCTTGCCTTGGCCTTACCTGCAAGTCCCTCTTTCGACATACCAAACACCATGTGGAGTCCCAAGTACTTCGATTTCCTAAAGAGGTATACCTGGTCGACTGCCCTGTTGAAAACACAACCAACCTGCGCTCCGAAAGATGGAAGCTCCTTCGACTTCTAGAAAACGATCAGTGGCTTTGTTGCTCAACCTGCCTCAAATTACACCCTGTTGGAGAATTTTCGACTCGTGAGGTCTTAACTCCAGCTGATAATAGATCTTGTGGCCTTGGAAAACTTGGTGGCCTGGTCAATATATGCCCATGTACAACCATTACCTTTAGAGATAAAAAACGGATGAGCATCGCCTTAGAGGAGAAAGATGCATATAAAACACCGCCTCATATGTGTACGAATTTCTATTTCGGAGCCCATATCCGCACCAGGGTCTACCCAGCCTTGGGGGAGGAAGGAGAATTATCCATTTTAACAGAGTACGAAATCGTTTCGCATCAGAGGACACCCGAGGGGGTGAGAACTTTACCACGACTACTCTGTCCGCACATGACTGTCCATACTTTTCTTATGAGAACCGTGTTCTTGCGCCGAAGACGTTACAAAGACCCACTACCTGGTTCTACCAATCGTGTTTTGGAGTTACTGTTGCCAGGATGTGATCTGCCCCTTCATTGCACATTTTGCGATACCTCTTTCTACCTAACGGATGCCGTCGAGACTAGGGGCAGGCCAGAGGTAACGGATACTTATTCTGTTACCACAGTCAGGAATCTGGGGAAAGTATCACATCCGGACAATACATGGTCCAGTCAAACAATCTATCCTGTTGGGGTAAATGACCCAGAGAACCCAGGGAATTTTTTCTCTCTCCGCTTTCCCAGGTCTCTATATCCGTCAAAGCATTACCCTTGGACGACCAATGATGCCCTTTCGAGGGGGTAGAGCGGGCGAACAGAAAATGATATCTATATTCCCTCGAGGCGTGCGCGGAGCCTGCTTACTAGATACTCGGCTCCAAATACAGACGCTAGATGGCGCAATTCCCGAGCGGAACTTCGAATTACCTCAGAACTCCCGAGAATCCCGATCCCGATTGGACAAACCCCGCAATGATAGGTTCTGAAAATTCCCCGCGTCAGCCTATAAAAGGGCCACCTATTTCATTTACGACATGTATTTAAAAGATATACACATATTTGCTGCGTCTATCTAATCATATAGAACACCATTAACTATATCTTCTTTTCAATTTCTCAATCCAAACACTACCACTCACCGCTGTACCATACCACCTGCAACTCCCCAAAAATGTCCACAGCCACACCCCCCTACAACCCCGCAACTTACCCCGACTTAAAGGGCAAAGTAGTCCTCCTAACGGGCATCGGCCAGTCCGGCGACCAAAACATGTGGGGTAACGGGGCAGCAGCCGCCCGCGTCCTCGCCGCCAACGGCGCCAAAGTATTCGGCTGCGACCTCCACCTAGCTGCCGCCGAGCACACACAGCGCCGCATCCAAGCCGAAGGCGGCGAATGCACCGTGACGAGCGCTGACGTCACCAAGGACGCGGACGTCAAGGCACTCGTGGAAGCATGTCGGGCGCGCTATGGCGGGCGCATTGATATCTTGGTCAATAACGTCGGACGATCGGAGCCCGGTGGGCCTGCGGAAATGTCGGAAGAGACCTGGGACAGACAGACTGATGTTAATTTGAAATCGGTCTATCTGTGCTGCCACCATGTGTTACCGATCATGGAGAGCCAGGCAGGGGGTGGGGTTGTGGTTAATGTTTCGTCGATTGCGGGGATGAGATATATTGGGAAGCCGCAGGTGGCGTATAGTGCTACCAAGGCCGCGGTGATACAGTTTACAAAGGCCACGGCAGTTATTTATGCGAAGAGGGGGGTTAGGTTGAATGTTGTTGTGCCTGGGCTGATTCATTCGCCGCTTGTGGGGTTGTTGGCGGATAAGTATGCAGGGGGCGACTTGGAGGGGTTTGTGGAGAAGAGGCATCAGGCTGTGCCTATGGGGAGGATGGGAGATTCCTTTGATGTTGCTTATTCGGTTGCGTTTTTGGCTTCTGATCAGGCGCGGTATATTACTGGCCAGAAACTGGTTGTGGACGGGGGAATTACTTCGTCAACTGGGTGATGAACGGGGGGGATATGTGTCGTTTCGTCACGATCAATGATGCCGTGGAACACTGCGGGGGTTTATCCTAAAGAAAGAAAATATCATAGATTATGTATGTTAGTATGGATTGGATTGATGCACGCTGCCTATATGTAATGTACCTACATACCATCCAGGTTGACGTTCTGCGGGCTAGGATGGGATCAGTATATGTGACTCTTCTGCATGTACGCTTTTATATGCAGTAATGTTATGCATATATCAGTTCGAATTAGAATTAACCAGAAACAAAAAATTAAGACTTTGTAGAGGATCCCCAACTCCCGTTGGCTGCATGCCAGTATCGACATGATATCATGCGTCGCCTTTTTGCCGCAGACTTGCATACATACATGACGTGGATTGCTGCTGAAGAGTTCCTTAACACAGGACAGCAGATTCCGCAACTAATAGGATTTAATATAACTACATCAAACTTAGGTGTATTCTCCCTATTGTTTGCATATGTGTAGTTTGTCTATATACAGTTCATCATAAGAATATCTCAAACCAAACACAAACCTTACAGGTTAAGAGGCAAGGAGGGAAACAGCTGTATGAACTTGGTGGGAATGTTTACTTCACAACTAATCCGCGGTATACTAGAATAGATAGAATAGATGTCGTACCGAAACCGCAACACGCACGGCATCACACATAAAGCTATTATATTCAGAATATGGTTATTTAATCCATTCACAGACACAGGCATAGCAACAAAAACGTACAAACAGGAATGGAATTATCAGTATAGAGCTGCCGTGAAGAAGAAGTAGAAAAGTAAACACCAAAATAACATAATATAGACGATACAAGCCCTGGCTTTCTGATATATAGCTAATAAAAAGGATTATGATTACATCACATATATGAAAAGTCAAACGAGAGAAAAGGGGCTTGGTCTCAGAACGACCAAAGCAAATTTCTTGGCGCCTCAGATTGGATAAATCCAGGCAAAACAACATTAGGAATAGATGAGAGAGATAGAGAGCGAGAGTAGGAAATTTATGCCCTTTTGCTTCTTTTGTAAGTAATATAGTGAGGGGCCATGAGATATCTGGCCGTTGACAAACGTCACAGAGCGAGAGAAAATTACAACAAAAAAGGAAAAGAAAAAGGGCAGGATATTATCCTCGCTGGTAGTTAAAATGAAAATGAAATATTAAGCAAAACAGGTCCCAGTCTATTCCATATCCCTCTGAGTATGCTAACCGTGACTTTAGTAAATATATTAGTAGCAGACGCGCTTTCTCAATCGTCCCATCTGACAATAATTGCATAACAAAAGAAAAAGAAAAGAAAAAACGCCGGTCCGCTTTAATTTTGAACAAAGAATATTGATGTCGTTACGGGTCGTTAAATATGTGGTTGAAAAAGAAATAATCGAGCCAGTCGACGTCATTCCCACCACATCCCGGAAACCCACCCAGGTGATTTACACCAGCAACCAGCTGGGGCTCCGGGAATGTCTGGCGTCGAAACGCATTTGGTTTTTATCGTTCCGTCTTCTAGGCTGGAGATGGAAGGGGCATGGACGGGGCTCGAGTCAAAGAAGAAGCGTCCCTTGTTCGGGATTGGGGCTCGTCCGTTGTTCGTGTAATATCTTTCCCCTTTTCTTGCTCGCGGTCATTGTCCTTTAAGAATTCCTTGTCTCTCTCAGTTGACATTGCACGCTTGAATACAGTCTGTCCAATCTGCCGGAAAATTCCTATCCGATCTGTCCTCAATTCATCGAGGTCAGCACGTTGAGTTGCGACAGGGTCAAATTTGGTGATTTTGCAGAAGAGGGTCGAAAAGAGGTATTGATCACCACTCCCATCGTAAAGAGGTAGGTATCGGTACCCTTGAGAGAGACTACTGAGTTTTGCGGTGAATGTGGCGAGTTGCACACTATTGTTGCCTCCAAAACTTCGGCCGTCGGGGGAATTGCGGACAACCCAGCGAACAAAGACAAGGTCGGGATACTTGGTCTCTAGGGACAGCTTGAATCGATCATTAAACACTGGGTTGTAGCCATTCTTTTGTTCGATCTTTGTCCGACGACGATGAGGATGGCCGATACCAGACATGCCGTTGCGAGCAGAGGTATTAACGCCTCCTTCACCAAATGCGACGCCCTTCTTTTTATCATCTGCGCAGAACATCTCAATTTCGATATAGGGATTGATGTTGTCATCAGGTCCCATGCCCTGCAGCCGGGGGAGTTGCTGAGCAGATATAATATCTACCGAGAATCTAACAAGCTTCCGTTCAACCTTTGGCTTGCCATCGACACTCAGGGCAAGGCTCCTTGGAGAGGGAGAGGTTCGTAGGCTATCTGGTTTGAGAACATAACCTGTTTGGTCGGTACCAGCGGCAAACATTGCCTGGTTCATTTGCATACCAACGTCGTATGTCTGCCAGTTCAATGCTACCATCTGGACGCCTCTCCTCCAAAAGATATTTGGGTCGAAGTTGGACGAACGTAGGCGGAATCCCGAAGGGTAGACGCGGGTGATAAAGGATTTGTTATGGGCTTCAAGAAGCATTTTGTTTTCAGAATCTCGACAGATTTGTTCAAAAGACCTCTCGGCGAAGGAGTATACATGGTTAAACTTCTTGCTTTCTGCAGAGCTGAAACTATGCCATTTATAACCTCGGGTGTATACTCCTAGATCAGCAAGCTCTCTGGTGATCCGACTTTTTTGCTTCTTCTTTTCCTTCCTTGATGACGTTAACCCCTGGGCTGCATCGCTGTCCTCGGAGGCACTGCTTATGCTTGTAGTCGTGAGTGATCGTCCGCCGGATGGGTATGGAAAGCTATTCGTCTCCATTTTATAGCTTGCTGGAGGGGACGGTATCGATAAGCTGGCTCCTTCCGGAACAGTAGCACGTACAAAGGGAGAACTGGAGCTACGTTTGCGGCCGGTAAATGCGGTCGTAGATGACGTATAGGGTTCCTCTAGTTCATCCGCAGTTTTGACCTTCACTAGAATGCGACGCTTTAGGTCATCCGGACACGGTAATATCGGGCAATTTGTGAGCAAGGGTTGGAGAAGAAGCTGCTCGCCAAAGGTGTCTTTCATGATCTCTACCATCGCCAGCTGTTGGACCGGTGAACAGTGAACCTCGAGGGAAAGTATCAACGGAAACTCAGAGGCCTGGAAAGCATATCGATTGATAACAGTGATGCAGTCCGCGAACAAGACACTGCTAGTCATGGTGTGGCCATGGGAGACCTGTGGGCGCCCATCGGCACCATCCCAGCAGTCGATTTCCACGCAACGGCATCCATTTTGTAGAGCAGTGATATAGGCTTCCGTGCTAGAGGCCCCGGCGAATTGTCTTCCCAACAGGTAAGTGTTATGGGAGCTTGAGATGAAATATTCATTCAGAGGTCGGTCGAATTTCGGGGCTGAGAAGCGTGTTGGATAGATGCCATTCTTTGAAGACATCAAGAAAGAAGAAAACGCATCAATGTTCATTCGGGTAGGCGAAGGGCTTTGCGGGTCTGAAGGTCGCTGTTTTGAGCCGCGAGCAAACCACTCAAATGTCGAAGACCAGTAATTTTTACTGTCTTCCACATCTTCGCATTGGGTTTCGCGCAGAAAATGAAGAAACTCTTCCAACGTTATGCCCTGAGTAGGGTCCTTTGCAACAGCTCGGAATATTTCTTTAATATCCTTGCGATCCTTCAAACGTTGCAGGAAGTCCTTGAACTGGGCGAATCCCAATCTGCCAGTCCTATCTTTATCGGCCTTCGCGAACTGAACTCGTAGCATGGTTTTCGAGCAATTTATATGAAGGCTTTGGCAAAGATTCTCAATGGCAAGACGATCAAGGGACTCTTCCCCTGTATCTAGGGTCCGCCTAGACATTTCACGTTGCCAGTGGGCCTTGAGAACGTTGTCGCTCTGGCCGAATCCAGCCAAACCGGCCATGAGGCCGATCCTATATCTCGAGATTCCTTCTAAGGTGTTCGTCCATAACTCAAAAGTGGAGGTATCGGGTGCAATGATATGCATGGTTTTGATAGGTTTGTTTTTAGATCGTTCGGGGTCGGCAAAAATAATGGTAAACCATAGATGTTCAAGGGAAGCAGAAACTTCATGTTCTTCGCGGTAATTACGGGCATCCAGACCAGTCCGTATCTGCTTGATATCGTCGATGTAAAGCTTTTTGGCAGGATTCGACGGGTCCCAGTAGACCTTGGCAGAGTGAAGGTCCAGAAAAAATGCCAGCTTCTTCATCTTACCCTTGCTCACTTTAGTTAATACCGAACCGCGCTGCAATATGGAATCCAACTTCGGGCCCACGCCACCATCCATGCTAGTCACAGACATTCGATATCCATTGGTAACGCTGTTTGGTTCAGGGTTGTACCATGTGCTAAAAGAATCGCAAGCTTCAACCTCTTCATCATAACTTGAATCCCATGAGTTATCGCGAGGTGTGGTTCCAGTTTTGCTGTCACTTCTCCTTCGCATAATGACGGGGCCAGAACTGTTATCCCGCTTGTCATGGTGTGATGTTGATTGCCTTCGGCGGGTAAGTTTATTTGCAGCTCCCCTGGATAATCTTCGCATCAGTCCAGGCGCCTTATTGTTGGTGTTGAAATTGTTCCCAACACTATCGCTTGATTGGCCACCAAAAGGCTGAGAAGGAAGGGCCATAACACTCTCGGGGAGTTCCAAAGGAAGAGGAGAACCTAGCCCAACCGAAGGGCTAAGTGTATTATAAAAGATGGGATCCCGCAGGGGATCAGTAAAACCATTCAAGGAAAAGGTGTTAGGGCTCGGAGCATTTGAGAGTTGGGTGGGGATGCTAGAATTCGTTGAAGATGTACGTGAAGGACCGAAGCTCGAAGCAGTGGGGGCAGAGGAACTAAGTAGGGGCGAAGACAAGACATCTTGGAGGGGAATGCGGCGGGTGAGTTGAGGAGGGGGGGATCTGGAGCGGGGAGTTGAGCCGGTTTTAACATTGGGCGAGGACGGCCACCCAGTAGTCGCCATTACAGGTGGCTGTTATAGGATGCAGGCCAAATGCGCGCGACCCTGCAGGGACTACTGATAGACGTTGATATTCGGCAGAGCCAAACTTTTGGAACTGTCGGGAATGTGGGCACCTAGGGCAAATGTTTGGTGATCGATAGTCGAGAGCTATTATAAGATCAAATCCGTGGATGTGGCGTTTTCTTTTTCTTTTTCCTTGTTCTCCTTTTGGGGTTCCGAACAAAGCAAGCAGCGTTTCGATAGGCTGGTGTGTGAAGGAGTGTTGCAATTGAGCGCCGTGTAGCAAAAGTGTCCCTAGCACGTTTGCTGGAATTTTGATACATGCATATTGGCCTGCAATGTAATGCGTGAAGCCCTTCCAGAGAGCGTTTGCGGATGACCTAGGGCCGGGGCGCTAGGTACAAGCAGAACTGAAAATGATGGGCCTCAAGGCAGCACACCCTCTATAGTAGTCGGTAAATATTAACGGATATTTGTCGTTCCCGCTTCGCCAGTACTCCTATAGTTCTGGATTCAGAAAGTTTGCTCCTTTCTTGCCTGCTGACTCCTTGTGCTGTTCCCGATTTGCGGCGGGGGGTTCAGTTTGGTTGACGGTTGATCTGCAGGGTAAGACGGGCTGGCAAGAGAGATCCAATCGAGCTTGCAGATCACGACGGGAGCGTTGAACTGCTTGGCGACTTATGAGCAGGCTGAGTCTTGACTGGAAAAAGAAAAGATGCGGAGATGGATGGGTGACGGAGAGGGTAAGGCAAAGGGGGCGCCTACGGGTTCTTATCTAGTCGCTGGCTCAGAGTAAGGCTGTGGCTGCGGTCCCCGTAAAGTATCCAGCCAGATCCCAAGCACGCTCCTCTACAACCAATCCCTCGTCAGACAGCTTGCGGAGGGGAAAGTCGATTATTGCAGGGCGAAACTAGGAGCGAGGGTTGGGGTCCGTTGAAGAGCGGCGGGCGCCAGTTGTCAACGAATGGCTGCAGAGGCCAATGCAGAACACGGACTTGAGCTATGCAGGCGAATCGACGGGGGGTTTCTCGTCAGGTCAAAGGGGTTAGATGTTTCGGCGATCGCGATGACAAGGCGCTGTTTTGGCGGTGTTTGCTGCAGGGTCGCGGGAGGGGTGAATCATGCGAGGTCGACACGCAGAGGCTACGGCAGAAAGCAGAGTAAGGAGCGATGCAAAGCGCACAAGTGTATCTTGTGTCAAACAACGGTACAACATGAAAAAGAAGAGAAGAAGAAGAGAGCAAAGAGGAAAAGAAGAAGAAAAGGCGGCGGGTTGGAGGAGGGATGGGGTGCTTTTAGTGATGGGATCCAGGATGATTTCTGTCGATGCGGATGTCGTCGTGCAGCTCGGTACCGTCACGATACGGCACTGCGGATACGGTGTGTACCGCCTGCCCGTACCGTACCGTACCGTATGCTGCCTCCGCCGTATTGTTACCGTACCCGCCGTTTCACACCGAGATAAGACGCCCCTCGGTTTTGATTGCATTTTGTTCTTCCGTACGACTGTGTTCATTTTCCAGAGCCTAACCTCTCCTATTTACTGTATATCTATCTATCTATGTGAGTGTATGTGTGTGTGTATGCTGGTCTGCCCTCTCAAAGTTACGCTGCTACTGTGTCGATGATCTTCGCCATAGATCAATGATGATGGAGTTATGGATACTCCGTACAGATCTCCGGTTTTCCAATGAACGCAGAAAGGTGGCCGCCCATCATCTCGTCATCAAAACCCAACAATCCGCCCCCGTTGTTTCATGTATGCCCCAGGGGCTCCGGCGGGCTTTGGCTGTTCTTGTCAGTCCGGAGCCAAGATCGAAAGGTGCATACTGTAATTTTCACTGCCTTGAAAACCAGGCTGAGGTCTTGTTCCCCAGGCGGCAACACTATTCAATGGAAGTTCCGATGTGAGCACTCGCCATATTTCCCTTGTCACCAATCGAATCCCGAGGTTTGGGGGTAATCGAGATCCGGCAGACTTCTTGGTATTGTACGCCGCCGAATCGCCTTGACCAGGTTCAGGCTGCTTCGCATTCGGGGATGCATAAAACCTTCTTCTTCCCAGGCTCCCAAGGACAGGATGCTCGCAAAGGCAGGCCCAAACGACGGTAATGCCCGCCAATATTACAGTCCCTTTTGTCTTTTGACTTTCGGAAACAAAACAGCGGTGGAGCCTTTCCCCAAGCCTTACTAGCAGTCAGCTGACTGTTGACATGGTATGATAAAGGAACAGAGGCTTGATACATACATACATTCTCCCCGCAAGGTGCAGCAACCCCCACCCCCCCGCCCACCTCAGCCTCCTGTGATGCTCAACGAGAGATGTGGCTTGAATTCCGCAATGCTTTCCCCGAAGACCCAACGATGGGAGGCTGTTGCTTGCTGAGTCCTTCCAGCCCCCCAGCCACCAGTCTTTTCTTGTTTGGTCGTTGTCGTTCGTTCCCCCAGCCTTACCGACAGCCGCATTGCACCCGAGAACAGCAGATAGTGGTGCTTGGCATACCTTGGTCACCCAGATGTCCGGGAATTTCTGGCCGTTTTTATAATTAGAATTTCTGGCGAAGCTAGGATCCGATGATGTTCTTTTCTGGTCCCCTTCTTCTCGTTTCTTGCATCGAATGGGGTTATCTCAACGCATTCACCTGATGTTGCTCTCTTTGTAGATGACCAATCAGCAGTGGTTCTTCTTTTTGTTGGATCTTCCCAGTGCCTAAACTCTTACTGCGTATGGAGTAGTAGGGAACAAGATGGTGGAGAAGATGGACGCCCCCAATACCCAAAGGGCAGGAGGGGGTTGGCACCCCAAAAACAGAATCCTTTGTTATTTACCGGGCGTCATCTTTTGCCCTGACATTTTGTTTTGGACTATGTTCCTGGGTCCCGCAGGGAGCTCCCAGTCCAGAGGACAATCACGCTGGCAAATCAACAGCACTCTCTTTGTGGGCGGACGCCCACGACGAGAAATAGAAGACATGGCAATCGGAACACGCCATGACGAAACAGCCGTTCAACACGCGCCGGACAAGCATACGTAGGCAGCATACGCAGACCGATGTGTCGACAAGGCAATCAGGCAAGGGATGGCGTGTGGTGGAAAATGGGCTGACAAGAGGAGGGAAACGCCCGCTCGCCAATAGCGTTGTGCTGTGTATGGTATGGGTGTAACGATACACAGCTGTTTCATACACACATACATACCGTATTACATGTTACATTTCCAATCACACATCGCGATAACGATAAGCTCGGCTCTTTATTTTTTTTTCTTCGTTTCGTTCACGAAGTTTAGCCCTGGGGCTGTTTGAACTAAAAAAGGCCAACGGTGTCCGCAATTAGCCAAAGAAGCCAATTAACACCGCTTGGGCGGAGTAATCATGGTCAACCCCATTGCGCCTGTGAGACATACATACAGTTAAATTTAGAACTGTGGAAGAACAGGGGGAGCCGGCCCGGGGAAGGGAAGCTGGATGCAGTTTTTTGCTGAAGTGGAAAAAATACCAGCAGCTAATTTTTATTCATTCCGATAGTTATCCTTCTGCGGGCATCGCACAGACGATGATCTCGTCTCGTTGGTGTTGCCCAGCGAAGCAGAAACCGAAATCAGCCCTTTTTTTATTTTTCACCGGTTGAAATACATGGTGCGGTCATGATGACATCATGCGTCAATCCCCCCCCAATCTTATTAATACCGTGCCCGGTGCTCGTCGGGTTTCATTGTTGACTCTGCTAATTCCTAATGTTATTATTTTTGGTTAATGTCTGTATTATTCTTTCAATATTTTTGCTCCACAGAATGCTTGCTATTCCAGTACACAAACCTCTAGCCATGTCTAACCGACGCCCCATATGGCTGTACAGAGGGCGGGCTGTTTCCGCCTAGGAATACCACTACTAATTAGCTACATAAGCTGAACAGGGCGACGACAACCAAGACGCGGAGGCAACGGGGCAGATATCGCCTGGGTCAGTATTGTATGGAAGTATGCACAATTAACCCCCCCAATGGTGGAATACGAAGGCGTTATGCGAGAAATGCAGTTCAAATCTGCCTGGTCTGGGGAGCCATGTGCTGCCGCTGCTGTCCCCTGCCCCCCGCAAGCCCTTTCTCCGCATTATCAGACCAGTCAGCGGTGAGTCAGGCAGACCAGGGCCGTCGGTTGGCTGCATTTTTGCGTCGTGTGGCTGGGGGGTTTCTGGAAGAATCAATAGTTGACCGCCATGGCGCCGGAGGGGAACGCCGACTCCTGTGATGTTATGTATGGCAAGACAAAAATAGGCAAGGCTTGCTTTTCCCGCTAGAAAGTAAAATAATATCACGGCTGACCAAATAATAATACCAGCAATCCCTATTTAGCTCATAATAGCTTCTTATCACACCTCCATGCATCCATTCCTTCGCCCACATAGGCTATTGCTGCGGGCATCCATCCTCCCCTCTCTGCAGGCATGGCATACTTGCGGAGAAAAGTGCTCTACCCCTCAATCCCTTCCCCAAACCCCCTTCCGCTCCATCATGCCTCGCCCGGGGCATGTCTTATCAGTTTGACCCCATCTTGACAACCCCGCTTAATCATGCACGCAAGACATGGTGGCTGCGTCCTCCGCGCTATGTTGACCTTCATGTATAGCACTTTCTCATAATCTATCATGGTGTGCAAGGTATGAGAGAGCGGTACGCTGATGACGGAGCGTTTGGCTCTCTCCAGCTCCCCCACTGAGAACAATAAACCTAGAGTAGGAAACGAAGAGAAAGCTGTAATTCCATCTCCGAATACGACTCTCACGATGTTTACCAAATTCTCAGCACCAGCCCTGGGACCCAAGCCACCCACGCAGCTTCTGCGCGCCGCTCCTAGTTACATCGCTTCAGCCTATCTTCGTCGCTGATTGAGGGTCCTGAGCGGCATCCTGCAGATGGATTGCAGCAAGCAGTTGATGTGACTCCCGTAATATCACGCTTTGTCTATTATTTCTTTGCCTTTATTTTTTACTTTTTTGCCAATCCTGCTTTGTTGGCAAGTTTGAGATCATCCCACCCACCCCATTGCCAACCGTTTCTCCGCGCTTGGCGGGTGCTCAGTCCCATTGTGCTCCCATCCGCTGCCCCCCGGGTTGTTCTCCACATTGATGCTTGCCCTCTTCAGAAAACAGTTCAGGATATTCCTTGCATAAATCTGCGCGTCGTTTTATTTTCCGCTCTCAGCATTCCATCCCCTCCTCTCTCTCTTTTGTCCGTTATTATTCTGTGATATGACGCCATTGAGTACCATGGTATGCACTCAATACGAATTGTTGTCAGACAATATTTCGTCTATCCATGCGCCTCAAGCATGAAAGCTTTACGGACGTTCCGTCGAAACTACCTAACCGCGCCGCGTGTATGTATGCACCATCTGCAGCACATCGCACACCACAGGTTGAAAGAGCGGTTTTCAGCTCCCCTTTCCAACCATAGGAGCAGAAACCTCAGCCTTAAAGAAGTCATCTCATGCAAGCTCCCGTACAGAATCGAACGGCGAAAGGCCATGTACCATGCCATGCATATACGATCTGTGGTACAAGGCTGAAAGCCACAATTTGGTCTTGAACAATCAATTATCGAATTGGAATTACCTTGATAGCTCCGGGGGTGGAGGGTAAAGCTTCCCTTGTTCCCCGGAGCATGGACATACATATCAAGAGTCTATATGTACATGTACAGACAGACAAGGCATCCATGAACTGTGATATCTCTAGGAGAATACATGCGCCTCATGCCGCCGCAGCCGAATCGAAAAGAGCCGCAGATATCTGCGCATCCTTCGTATATGCATGCAGGTGCCTATTCCTCCTCGAGCTGACCTCTTTGAGTTATTTTCTTTGATAGTTGGTTCATTATTCTATCACATGTGGCTTATCACTAAATCTCAGTGGGAGGCTCAAAATGTTCGCGGCGGACTTCTCGTTTTTCTTTCAGGGAGAATCCTCGAACTTGATCACCTGGACCCCCCTTTCCGACCCTCCCATTTATGCATTCCTGTATATACCCTTCAAAGCTGGTAGTTCACCCGTCTATCCCCTCTCCGCGCCTGTAAATCAGATACTATGCCTATGAAAATACTTTACTACGCGCACAGTAAAACACAGTCCAAGCCCCGAATAGCTTTGACAATAATATCCCCTTTCGGATCCGAAACCTACCATAAAAAAAATCACAGTAAAAAGCTCCTAGCTCTACACATTCTACAAAACTAGACACTATAGATAGCTAACCTTGGGTAAGATAGCTACTAGCTAGCTAGCTTAATGGTTAACTACATAGCTCCCCACGCCCTGAGCTTCTCCTACAAATTTCGCCACCCGTTAAAATAGTTGAAACTCCTTAGAGCCCACAATTCTGTAACAAGTGATTGACAGGATGTATCCACGATAACTATGTATTGTATTACCCATACAGTCAATCAACGTTTTCTCCCGTGTAACAACGTCACTTCTGTGTATGGGCGCTGTATCTGGCAAAGCAAGCAGCTTGCAATCACTCAAGCTTACCCCCTATCCTATCCTCCCCACAAAAATTTCCCCTTTTTTATTCCACCTTCCCCGAGTTCCCTTGTTAACTTTGAGTAGTCTGGGTACATAGCTGCTCCGGGTATCCGCGTTCCGGAACTCTCTATTAGGTGTTTATCTGGGTGGTAATAATTATGTTCGGCCGACGGGTTCGCAAGATGGAGTTCCCGGTAGTCGGGTGAGGTTGCGGTGAGGGAAAAGAAAAGGGGGAAGGTAAAGAGAGTTAGTTAAGCAGCGCAAAAATGATGGCGAGGGTAATTCTTGACTGACGGCTACTTACTTACATACTTATCTACATATGTATAGTCAGCGATTAGTTACAGACCCCTTTCCTTTACTAATGTTTTTCTGATTTCCAAGCCAGGTCACGAAAGCCTGTGTGTATTGTCGTCTATGAGGTATATACCCTTATTAGTAAGATATGTAGAAATCCCGCAGCTCAGAGTCAAGTTAACATAGATATGTAATGCAGGCAGTTAGTTAGATAGGGACAAGGATCAGCGCCAGGTAAGAATAGTAAGAAAAGTCTCCACAAGAATTTAGAAACATATGGCATGCATATGAGAAATGCAATCCCCAGTCCATATACACAACAGGCAGCAGCAGCAGCAGCCAGCAGAGTCAGCGCATATTGCGGCTTATTTTCAGCCCTTTTCAATGTCATGCATTAGTGTCCTGCCCGTCGTCCAAAGGAGGTGTGCCTAGGAACCAAGACTCCAATAGTTTACCCCCCCCCCCCGGATGAAAGCTCTATCAGGGGACCGCTTGTTGGTAGGCAGCATTGCCTGTCAATAGGAGAGTTCATTGTATGTATATATGGCATCTTTTCTTTTCAGGCCAATTGCCCATATGAGCTGTTTATGTCTGGGACGACATGGGATGCAGAAGTATTCCGGTACTGTGGTTGTTATTGTCGTTAGTTTCGAGTCCGGAATGCAAGTGTTTGGTTCCGTCGCAGGACATTCCTTGCTGTCCTTGCCAGCCAGCTTTTCATTTTTAACTTTTAATTTTTATTCTAACTAACCAGAGGTTATACGGGGGGGTACAGTGGCTTGACTGTAAGCTTGATATTGATGTGTTTGTTTACATCTTTATACAGTCTAGAAGGGAAATGCCGTCAATCCTTGATTCAGTTCGCCTAGGATCAAGAGATCTTACTTTCTGTCATCTGCTCCTCCTCCTCTTCTTCATTTGCTCGAATCTTTATCAAAGTATTCCAGTATGGATGAATCCCCTCATCTAACTGCCAGCCCAACCTGAAGCAGGAAATAATGGATAGGTTGTACAGTACTCCATATCCCACCTGGTGAGTTGACAACAGCTAACATAATTGATAGACACTGTCTCAGCAAGATAGTATTCAACATAGCTTGGATGAACCTTTCAGCAACGTGTACGGCCAACAGTCCAAAGAAACCTCTATGGAGCATGCTCCATTCTGATCCGAGTTGCCCAAAACATATATTGTGCTTGATCTTGCGAATCCATGATAATTACTACATGACGAAGCCTGTTCATAGCGCGGTCTGAACACCTCATAAATAACAACACGCGACAGCTCTATGACTCGGCAGCCTCACACAACTAGGAACAGTTCAATCCCACTAAAATTGAAGGGATATCGCGAAACCCACCCCCCTTCGGGAGGAGCTCTTGTGGGAATTTAGGTGGGTACACAAGCCATTGCTCCCTTGCCGTGAACGGGGAAAACACCCTATTTACCAAACCTGCTTTTTATGCTATTTTTATTAATTGACTTTCCAAAGTTTCAGAATCAGCCATTACTCTTTTCTTTCCTCCTTTCCCTCATGTGTGTGTTTAAGGTCTTTCCTTCTTCTCTATTTCCATTGTCAAGGATATGGCCTCACCTTTTCTAGGACATAGATAGTTTTATACTGATGTCTGAAAATACTCGTCTACCCTGGAACACAGCTCAATAGTGGGCATCAATAAATAGGGGGTCCGCTGCCCCTGAATTGGATATTGAAGTTGTGAAGCCGAGTACTTTTAGTTCATGGTTGGAATGACCTAATATAACTACGGAGGCTAGAAACAGCACAGCAACATTGGAGACATACCCAAGTCCTTGAATTTATGTAAAATACTTGTCTATCACAGCAGCGCATGAGGAGATGCTCAGTCCAGTCTCCCTCTCATTGCTATCAGCAGTGCTATTACCAGGAAGGCATCTGCATTCTTCATTATTGAAGCACATGTATAAAAGAATACCATCAAAACATAAATATTATGCAATTCTCTCAGAAGGTTTCTCGTCGTCTAAAAGCGAGAAGGACCCAACGGATATGTTTCAACCAACATGTATAGATAGTACTATACGTACGAGTAAAAAGGACAAACCCAGCATGTAACATAACCTCCAGATGCATAATGCAACGCTATATATTAATAATTGCTGCTCATGCAGCACCAAGCATTATGATCGAGTCAGTAACATTCCCCTGTATAACATGTGCCCGCTCTACTTCGGGCCCAGTCTTCGGCAGTGGATGGAGACAACCCAGACAAGGACTCTAGGTTCAGCCTCAAGCCGGTGACCAGATCCCGAGTCAGCACGGAGTGGATATCCGCACAACTGTGGCTGCAACATGACAACCACCCTTGCCCCTCGTTCGGCTAACTAGTAAATAACTCCTCAGTCTCACAAACCCCCCTTTTCCAAAAGCCTCTTCTCCCGTTTCATTTCCCTCACACATTCGGCCCCCCGTCATCCGCATCTTCTCTCTCCTCAACAAATATGAAATCCTCCCCCACCCCACACAAGGTGCTGCGAATGGTTCGTTTCCCGGAACGGGCGTGTTGACTTGCGCCACATCGCGACATTAGTGCTTAAAATATCCCTCTCAAGCCCCCCCGAGCCCCACCAGTGGATGCCACCATGAGCGGGGGTCAGAGATGCGATGTGGCTTCAACAGCACCCAGATTCAGCAAGGGAGGAGGTGTTTCCACTTGTTTTGGTCAGTTCTGGGCTGTAGCGGCCCTTTAGCGCATGGGAAAATGGCAACCGTTGGAATTTGATATGGAGCGCTGGGGAGATATTTATGGGTAAAATGGTGTATGTATGGTATGTATGGGCGTATGTAATATACAGCATGTGATACCAGCGGTTTTATAACGCTTACGATACGGTAGCGATAATACGTCGTGTATTTTTCGATGATCGTATTCCGTTAAATACACAAGCCATGGACATCTTTTTCGCGGGGCAAATCCCGGTTGTTTGTTGGTGATGGTTGAATAATATCAACTATGATGATTGAGAACGGAAAAGAAGGCGCTGGCGAATGAAAATGAACAAAAGCCCCAGAACTCTGCAACAGGTCTGGTTCTTTGACCAACAATCCAAGATTTGCCTCCCTTCTTTTGTTGATTTAAACGACCGGGGAAGATGGTGAAACAGCTCATCTGAGGTCAGCAAGAGATGTTTCCGGATAGGGCCGGATGGTATCCAACCAGCTGGAACCTTTGCGCCTCCCTGTGATTGTGTCGTCATAAGCTGCGGCGTTGCGCCAATGATGGGCGGCAGCAGCCTGTGTGCCTGTGATTGGCAATTGTGTTTGATTACCTTAATCTTGTTGGTGCGAGGTGGTAGGAAATAATATGCTGAGTTCCATATCTTATTTTTTGGACTGTGATTGTGCTAACTTGATGAATATGTACAGTACTTCATTTCCCAAGGTCACCGGGGCATAGACCACAAACACAAAACTAAAAGGCCCGGTCAATTCTCATGTAGGAGGTTGGTCCCAACCACCTCTGGCCAAAGATAAACAAAAAACAATCCCCTATCAGATATTCGACACATCCTGATCTCTCCCATCCGCTCTACCAGAGAAATCATCGAATCTGCTGCACCCCTCAGAGCCTCCAGCCTTTGATTGTCAAAGGGAAATTCGCCCCTTACTTGCATTTATAGATAGTCCAACAAGCCTGCAACTCGCAAACCGTCTGATCCAACTTGCAAGTGCAAGAAGAACACTCCCCCCCGCCGCTGCAGATCGAGCCACACTCGTTCGCGCGCTTGTCCAGCCCATCGACATCGCGCTCTACCTTGGTCGAAAGGAACTCGAGGCCAACAACGTTTTGGGCCTTGGTGGCGGCGCGGATGAATGAAGCATACTCATCCGGATGCGCTTGCGAGAAAGTTGAGCCGGGGCTGGCGTCGACGTACACGCAGCCGCCATCGTTTGTTGGGGCGTACATGCCTTTTACGCCGATGCGAGGGGCGTTAGTGGCAGCGCCGAGGACGTTGAATGTCGCGAAGTCGACTTCGGTGCAGTCGACTAGGTCTTCGCCGGCGAGAACGGGTTGCACGAACATGCTGGCACCCAGGACGAGAAGGGAGGCGGCGAGCTTGAAGGCCATTTTGAAAGATGGGATAGAGGTTGGTGGTGATGGAAGAAGAAGAGGTGGTGAGCTGGCTAGTGTTTCTCGCAAGACTGATAGTCAGAATGCTAATAGGCTTTGACTGTACTTGACAAAGAGTTCTCAGGGCCTCAGAGAGCAGGATATCTGCTCCTTTTTATATGGGGTTGGGACCTCGTCTGTCGGGCTGTTGTTGCATTCTCAGGCTGTTTCTCCCACTCATTTCTCACATTACCCGGCAATTTCCTACGAATTCCTATGCCGCAGCCTTCTCCTGGAGCATCTACTAGAAAGTACATGGAGTGATGGGGCAGCGGTCCGGATACCTCGGGGGGGAAGCAAGCCTACTGTCTCGATATTAACCGGTATGCTACCAATTGACCAGTAGCGCCCTTCTCTGCAGGGATATTCCGCTGTTGACTTGGGACAATGAGAGGTCAAGCACCGTCTCCTACTACTGGTGCAAATGGCTCCTAGATGGTCAGCATATTTTGGTGTTTTATCAAACTTCCTCGCCCAGAGGTAGGTAGCCAAAACTGACCCTTGAACTCTAGAACACGCCACATGCACGCCGGCATTCGCATCATTGGCCAGTCCTTTCTTGATGAAGAAATATATATTAACTTAACCGATATATATTTTTGGGTTACATTGAATAGAGGGTTCTGGAGTCTACACTGTTTATACTCGGATAGATCAAGGCCATTTTGCATGCTGCTTGGTGCCCTCCAGTTCCTCATTGGCAGGATGGGGCTGATTGACCGTCCGAAGAAACAAAGCAAGAGAGGCTGCCCCGTCCTCCTGTCCCTCTCCCTCTTACCAAATACGAATCTGGGTTCGGGTGAAAGATCTAGTTCTATATCAAGGGATAATGGTTTCAAATTCGGTAAAAATCGATCCTACTCAATCATATAAGGGACCTTTACGTAATAATTGGAGACTAAGAAAAATATATTTCTAAACCTTTCAAAAGGGACGGGATTATTAAAACTATTTGGAAGCTCCCCAGAGAATACACGTATTCAGTTCCAACCCCTGATTAAGCCGATTGGATAGGAGAGCCTTGGCAGGGTAGGGGGATGGGAGCCCGCCAGTTCCGTGGAGGAAAACCTATCACGATTTCAGACTCCGGAGTATTTAGAGACGAGGATGTTGACATAAAAACTATCGTTTAAATTTTTTTTTAATCTATCTTCTCGAGGAGAGGGGTGCGTGGTTAAATTAAGCATACCAGTAGTGGGTTGAACGGCGGGGACCCTTGTCCCCAACAGATTGCAATTTTGTACAAACACAGTTATTATCAACCCCCAAGGTTGAAATTGAGTGTTCACAGGATATCCTTCTCGAGGTCTATTTTAAGATAGATGACCGACCGGATCTTTAACCGGAGTTTATACTCCGCGATCTTGAGACTCCCCCGCTTCCTAGCTCTGGGAGGTTTAGCCCCTGAATGGGTTTAACGTAACTACAATAGATCCCAGCACTCACTGGCAACTAACCGGCACATCTTTGGCTTGATTTGCAAACAAATAAGTTTTGTGACCCTTGTTCTGCCCTGACTCTTTGCTCCCCTACCCTCCGGTGGATCTCACGCAGGCATGCGCAGAAGTTGTTTTTAATGTACTGAAACTGTCCATGAAAAGGGGTTACTATTCTTGGCATATCATAGGCCATTCGGTTTTCCCAGGAGCGTGACCCGAATATACGAGTCCAGGAAAAGTTGCTTGGCAGGCCATATATTGTGACAATGTCCAACAACTCTCATGTTGTCCAGGATATCCTGAGCGCTCCTACAGATCAAGGAACATGTAGGAACTCTTGCCCCTTACTTGGGAATGGTGTAGCCCATAAGCTCCCCTTGGTCAGTACTAGATTATCTCTAAGCTCCATTTACGTCACTTCCTACCCGTACGGATATAGATTATAACACGGCATAATGGCTTGAATGTCGACGTAAATCACAGCACGGCCCGCATTGGCAATCCTGCTTTCTAGGCTCTTTTCGGACATTTTATTTTTGTAACACTCCTGCTTGATGACCTCACTATGGCACCGAGATTCAGATGTGCTGGTCTATGAGGGCATATCTCCGAATGCCAACACACTGCTACAATGAAGTGCCTTGTGTTGCATAAATCAGGATTATCCGCGCTAATATTTGGCAGGAAAGTGGCTGGGAATTGGAGCAATTCGTTCTATGTAGTTAGTGCATAATCATCCTTAGAGGCGCTTTATAGAAAGCGGCTTCCGCATTGCGAGGCTTATAAACTAAAAGGATAAGGATATACTCTAGTCTCGGAACAAACAGCAAACTCCTGAGAGGACCACTTGACGGTGTGGAAGTGGGGAACGGGAGGCATTTCCACCAATTTGGAAAGCTAGGCCGTATAAACTTATCAAATCAAAATATATTACAAGGAAAAGGAGGGGTGGTAAAACCAAAGGTGTAACAGATGACCGCGCAGTGCAATTTTAATCCTGATAACAATCTAATGAGAACCGACGTCAGCGCACCCTGAGAAGCAGTATATCAGCCTATAATGATTATGATATATGTATTGTACCTTTTTGTCCCATCTGTTGTCCTGAAATACAGACATTGTATAGATGGAGGCGCAATATCAATCGCATATATCACGCTATATCAAACATCCAATCCCGTTGATCCCTCCGGTCCAGGGAATCGATTGAACTAATACTTGATCTAGAAAATGGAGTATTACCTCGAACATCGTTCCAATATTTGTTATATTTTACCCCATTTTTGTGCCGGACGGGTCCCGGCACAGCCGGCAGGGTCGGGAGGGCGACTGCATTAGTGTGGCCGAAGCAGAATCCAGCAAACACATTTCAGCTCGGGGTCTGCGCAGTAAGCTCACAAGGCTGCCTGGCCATCATGCATGCATGCAGTGTCTGCAATACCGTCGGAGGGCCGACGGTATGCGCGGGCTGCTAGTATCCGCGAGTTGTAGAAGGGAGACAAGAGGCAATAACCAGAAAAGGTTTGCAGCTAAGGACTCCTTCCTTGCGTGGGATATGCGCAGATATCATCCGCACGTCAGAACATGCAGACGCAGAGAAGAAAAACATCAGAAAATAGCTCTTCGCCTGCCGCATGACTCATTGAGAACGGGATGGCTTATTATGCCTGTTGCGTTCAGGAGACAAGTCACAGCAAACCATATACGAAGGAGATATCAGGCATCCCTTGCAGACCAGCCGTGGGAGTTGGTCAAAATCAAAGTTGTGAACCCATAGCAGCAACGTCGGCCAGCTGGCTGCGTTATCCTCGACAAACAACAGCAGGCCGCAGCAAATCAGGCGAACTGTCTGCACCTTAAAGGCATTGTGGCTGAAGGGAAATACCCTGCTTCCAGAAGGATGAGCTACAACTTCTCTTGCAGACTACATCTTCTGATTTAGTCTCATGCATGATTAAGTTAGTTACCCCGCACCAGCTGGCAGTTCAAGGCTCGTTTCTTGGGTTTAGCAGCGAGTCCTTCGAGTTCAGTTGGGATCTTGAACGAATAACTGCACAGAAAGTTAACTTACCGTGCCCTTGATAGGTCACGGCATGGAAAAGTGAGGCTGAGACCGAAAAAAAAAAAAAACTTTGTTCGAGTTCAGGCGCATCACCAAAGGCTGAGATCAAAGTGATCACGAAAGAAAAATAAAACAAGAAACAAGAAGCAAAAAAGAAATTGTAATGCATCATCCGTGAATCGAACACGGGCCTCATCGAGTCGGAATCCGATTTGGAATCGAATGGCAACGATGAATTCTACCACTAGACCAATGATGCTTTTGCTGATGTGTGAAGGTAGATTTTTGCGGTCTTTAGCCGAGAAATTAGCCGAGAAATTAGCCGAGCGCACTAATGTTCGGCCCGAGCTCGGCAACCAGTTTGATTGGTCACACTCCGGCCCAACAACATCAAAATCTACAGTGCCAACCTTCTGTCGTGAGATTACGCAGGATTTATCGCCCATTTCAATGTTAATATGGGGTTGTTATGGTTTATTTGGTTTGGTGACTTGTATTATTTTCCCTCGGTGACAGGTTTGCCGTGAATTTGAGTCCATGGGAAAGTGTGCGCCTTGTTAGTGATCACAATGAGAAAATATATATATGGCATTCCATTGAGGCAACCAGCGTGCAATACTGATGAATATCAACAGAACTAGGCTTAGACAAAGACTTTCTTGTCAAACAAGATCACGCCTTTCCATCCGACCCCATAACTCTCATGAGCCTTTCTATTCCTTGAGAGTAGACCTCTACCCCATCTGATTGCATCACTGTCAACTCAACCCGCCCAGCATTCTCCTGCAAGAATTTGTGATATTCATTCCGAACATTTCGATTCTGGTTGATCTTCCTCATCCCGCGCTTCATGCCTTCACGGACCATGGCATCTGAAAGCGGATTCGTTCCGTGCAGAACAAGGGGGGTTCTCCTCCCTAAATTCGCGTATATCTTTTCAAGCCTGCACCGGGGTTCCGTGAGCATGTTTCCAAATGAGAAAATAAACGGATGAAACCGAAATGGAGAAGGATGAAATATGGCATCGCCCTCACCTCTCCATCTGCCAATGCTTCTCCGCACCCCCAGGCGGATACGGACCGTGGACATTTCCAAAACTCGGAGCCAGGAAATGCACACCGGTCCGCTCTACAAACTCCTTGGCCTTCTGCGGATCCGTCAACACGCTCTCAAGATCTATGGTCGGCAGCCCATCCTCCCCACCCTCCATACGCCCCAGCTCGGCCTCAATGGTAATGCCTTTTTTCTCTGCTCGTTCCACAACCGACCGGACATATGAGATATTCTCGTCCTCCTCAAACATGGAGCCATCGACCATTATGGAATCGAACGCACATTCGAGCGCGAGATCTGCATCCGATGGCTGGAGGCAGTGGTCCAGATGGATCGAAATGGGCACGGAAGCAGCATGTGCCACCTCTGCGGCGTATTTAATGAACGCGGGCCCTTGGAAATGCAGCGTCCATGGGAAAAATTGGATTATTGCTGGTGAACGACAGCGTTCTGCTGCTTTTATTACCGCGAGTATGCCCTCAGTGTTATATCTGTATGGATTTATCAGTTTATCTTTTATTCCTGCTACATAAAATTGAACCCGCATAGGAGACCATGGGGAGGGAAAATTGATATTTTGGCTTACACGCAGAATCCGCCGACTGCATAATTGCCCTCATCGGCGTTATGGATAATTTGCCATGTGCGATTGTTCTGGGGAAATTGAGCCATGTTTGATATGGATAACAGCAAGAGAGTCGATGCCAAATACAAATGAGACCGAAGGGATTCCCGGGATGGAGTGGTATCCAAGTCAAGTGTTTTCTTGCAAACAACAACCCCGTCCTAAAAGTACCTTATCCTATATCATGCATAGTATGGCGGAATTCCGAGTTCATATTGTGAAAATATTTAACTAGTGTTTTTAGCCCGGATAGTTAACTAGTTGAGAGCCGGATGGACCTCCTCCACAAATACCCAACCGCCTGGATTTGCCGGCGGGACAGTGAAGCTCGGCTCATCAATAGCCGAACGTGGGGTTTGTGGATTATTCCCCAGCTTCTTCTCCATCATTACTCCATTCCACTTCATCTCTCAATATCCGAATTCGAGAACGTTTTCTTGGCCGTCTTGTCGAGAGCTTCGGGGATTTCTTCGGTGTGCCGAAACGCCGCGGCTACTCCCGTATTGTTTTTTTGTGAAGACACAACGTACATCCATCCCTTGACGTAGCTCATCCTGATATTACGTCTCTATACAGTCGAAATGTGTTCTATCTAGTTGATAATATTTACGATTTTCTCCCTACCCTCTTGCTATCGGCTTTGTGCTTGATACCCAATTGCGAAGAAATTAATCTCACCGCTTTTTAATACGATCAGGACTGGTGCCTTCAACCCATCTTAGCTGCTCGGTACAAGGCTGCAAAGAACTTGAACATATCGATTCTTAAATACCACTATATTTCTGAAATCACGAAATATGAAGACACTCGAGTTAACCAGCGCAATCGCGCCAGTCACGACTGCAAAGCAGGCAAAAGAAGACCCCATCACGATTGCCGAATTGGCCGTCCTGGCACAGAAGAAGCTCTCCAAACAAGTATGGGATTACTACGCCTCCGGCGCAGATGAAGAAAAAGCTGTTAGAAGGAACCGAAACGCATTTGATAGGTGAGTAGGTGAAATCAATATCATCCACACATTGCATCATACTGAATCCAGTACAGATTAATCCTGCGCCCCCGAGTCTTCCGAGATGTCTCTAATGTGGACACGAGCACCATTTTATTCGGCAAAAGATATCCATGCCCAATTGGAATATCGCCTAGCGCGATGCAGAAGCTCGTGGGCGGCGAGGGGGAAATGGATATGGCCAGAGCAGCGGCTCGTCGCGACACGACTATGATCCTATCTTCCCATACGACCTCTAGATTAGAAGATGTTGTTCGTGCACCGGGGGGAGATAATCCAGTAGACTTTTGGTTTCAGTTATATATCTCCCAGAATCGAGAGAGATGTGCGGAGGTCATCGCAAGAGCAGAAGGTATGTCCAATCCATGCAAACACGCAGCGAATAAACCCAAACGCCACGAAGAGAAAGAAAGCTACCCATGTCAAAAATCCATCACCAAAAAGCGAATTTATACTCATCACTGCTTTACTCTAGCGGCCGGCTACAAAGCCATAGTCCTAACCGTCGACACCCCAATCCTGGGCAACCGGCTGAACGAGCGCAAAACCCCCCTCATCCTACCTCCTCACCTCTCCCTCGCAAACCTCCACGACAAAACGACCCAATCCTCCCCATCCAACCCCCCTGCCACCGCCACTGCCACCGCTGCGAAACCAACAATGAACCGCATCCTCCTCGAAGCCCGCACGGCGGAAGCGGCCGCGCAAATCACCGCCGGAAACCACGACACCCTCAACGACGCCTCCCTCACCTGGTCCCCGACCATGTCCTGGCTGCGCTCGCGCACAAGTCTAAAGATCATCTTAAAGGGCATCATGACGGCCGAGGATGCGCAGTTAGCCATCGACCACGGCGCGGACGCCATCATCGTCTCGAACCACGGCGGCCGCCAGCTCGACTCCGTCTCCTCGACTATCGAAGCATTGCCGGAAATCGTAGAAGCGGTGCGTGGTAGGGTGCCTGTGATTATTGATAGTGGGATTACGAGAGGCAGTGATGTGTTTAAGGCACTGGCGTTGGGGGCGGATTTTACGCTGGTGGGGAGGTCGGCGTTGTGGGGGCTTGCGTTTGAGGGGGCTGAAGGGGTGGTGAGGGTTTTGGATATTTTGGAGAGGGAGCTGGCGAGGACGATGGCGTTGGTTGGGGCGGCGAGGGTGGGGGAGATTCAGAGGGGGATGTTGGGGGTGGAGAGGAGGTATGGGTTTGGGATTGAGAGGTTGTAGGGGGTTGAAAAGGGGGAGGGCAGAGAAGATGAGATGGGGAGTTGATGAAAGGATTATAGTATAGATATTATATCTATTTTGTGCCAATGGCTAAAAATAATGCAATTCCGTTATAAAATTCACTTTTGAATAACCCCCTAGGCTAGTATAAGGAACTTCTAAACTCGCGGTCTAGCCTAGCATCAATCTATATATAAGCGAAAATATCCCTAGGAAAACAACAGGAACAACTCTATAAATAGCAAACAAGCATGGTGTATCTAAAGCCCAAAACTCCTAGAATGGAAAGCTCGCTAATAAGAGAAGACGCAACACCGGTATCCAAAATCATATACAACAAACATAGCGGCAACTGTCCATTAATGGCCACCGATTTGGCCCCGGGGTATAGGTGGGATCCAGGAAACTGCGACATTGATTGCCACACAAATGACACCAATTATCCAGATAGATTGGTGGTATGAGGTGCCATTGTAGCGGAAGACGATTGCGAAGACGATACCACCTAAGTTTCCGAAGGCGCCCACGATACCAGAGAGTATACCTATTCGATTCATGTTAGTCTTGATATTCTTCAAGCAAAAAAGGAAGAGAATTGAAACATACCATTCGCAAAAGGATGGACATGCGGCACAACGGCAAAGCTGGCCCCATTTGAAGCCTCCATGAACAGCGCGTACCCAGCAATGAGTCCGAACATGGTACTCTTTGAGTCGGGGTTTGAAAGACCAAGTGCGATGAGGATGACGCCGTAAGCGATACCCGTGAAGATCAGCCAGATTTTCTTGCCCCAGACGGAGTTTGTCTTTCGGTATATCACGTCGCCGACCCAGCCGCCTAGGGGTCGGAAGAAGACGTTGAGGAGGCCAAGCATGGCAGCCCAGTTGCTAGAGTTTGTTTGGCCGAGTTCAGGAAAGTTCTTGAGGTAGTAGGAGCTTAGGATGGAGTTGATGGCGAGTTCGCTGCCTATTGTTGGAGGTACAGTTAGTTACTGCAGATTGGTATTCAGGGGTTTATGGGTGGGAGAGATCCAACGTACCAAATGAGCATGCGTATGGTCCGGCAAGGGCAAGAGATTCCTTGCTGAGAAGAACCTTGAGGGCTTCATTGAAAGTGGGCGCAACGATAATCTCCCCCTTCACCTCACTTAAACTCGTCCCGGTCTTAACCTGTGCCTCGCTATCTGAAGGTGCGTGCTTCTCGAAATCGATAGGGGTTTGATCTGACACGGTGGGCGACGGAGACTTGGAGTCCTTTCCAGACTCCTCAACTGGGGTGGTTGCACCATGGACTTCTTCTCCAGTCAAAACCTGATCAGCAACGAGGTGGCGCTCCGACCACTTTCCAGTCGGCGTGTCGTCACAGGTAATGGCCATGCCGGTGGCCACAGTGACGATGATGATGAACGGGACGATGTAGGCCACCCGCCAGGCTTTGTGGGGAGTAAGACCGCGAGAATGAACCAGGGAGTCGAAGAGTGCAGGCATCACGAAGCTAGAGAACAGATTGGTTAGCGGTCCTTTTCTCGTCTTTATTTTTGTTAACCGGTTGATTTTATAAACTTACTATGTGATACCACCGCCCGCATTTCCCCATCCGCCAGCGAGGGCATTCGCAGTGCCCACGACAGACTTGTCAAAAAATCCAGTACACCACACCTGACAAGGAACAAAAGTGGCTCCAAGAATACCGACGAAAAATCGCAGGGCAATTAGCCCACTCGGGGTTGTGACAAGACCGGCCATGGCGGTTGGGATGGCGCCGCAAAGCATGGTTCCAATAAACACCCAGCGGGGACCGAATCTGTCACATAGTGGGCCACATACCACCCGAACCAGGAATCTAGATAGAGAATGTCAGAAGTGTATATCCTCAAGGGGGGGGCTGCGAAGGAAAGACTCACGTCGCGAGCAAAGCGACGATATTCGAGTTGGCTACATCAGCCTGTGACATATTTAGATCTTTCCGGATCGTGATAGTCAACTTTGGCGTTGTTAGTATGCTCATCCAGGAGGAAAAAACACATCGTTCTAGAAACATACCAATGGTGGAAAAGCATACCTAGAACAAACCTATTAGCGAGAAAGTCTCAAAGAAGCATATATATCACTACTTACCACGACAAAAATGCCACCATGAATCCCAACCAGGAGAATAAGAATACGCGGCCATATTTGTCAAAGGGGTTAAGGATGGGTATCGACTTGGCCTTTCTGTTCAGCGGGTTGATTTCAGGGGCAGCGACCATAGACTGAAAAAAGCTGTTCGCCATGGCTGCAGACCTGCACAGGGGCAGGAGATCGAAGACTTGAAGATGGAATGTGCGGGCGGGCCTGGGAGCCGGCTCTGTAGATTTTTGTTTCGATGCCTATTATTGTGTATGCCCAGTTCAATATGGCTACCGTGTAAGCAATTGAATAATATGTGGTGGGGATGGGTTTGAAATGCAACAAGAAGCTTATAGAGGGAGCGGAATGATGCTTTATATCAAGGGTGAAAAAGAATAATCAAGATGTATATCTAGCATGGATTGGGGTAGCCAGTCATTGAATCTACAGGCTTCAACACCCCCAACATAAAACAGGCAAATAGAATTTGGGTGTATCTAATCATGCAAATCGTCGATCGGAAGAGCATCTTAGCGGTTCCCCAATGCCTGCTCCTATCGATATCTTAGCAAGAAAGGATATAAAAAGCAAAAAAAGCGTGGAGGAAGCTTTGACATATCAAAACTTGATCAATCTAAACCATGAACGTCAAGATACATAGATAGGGGCCACAATTCTGGACCCTCTCCGGGAAAACACGGGGCCGGGGGCAAAAATAATTAACCTGCGGAAACGACTCCGGAGCGGGAGTTAGCATCCTCCCCCAAACACGCTGTTCCTCCCGCTTATTTCCCTAGCATGCCTACTAGGTGTGAAAATAGCAGGGTCTCCCACGAAGAAAAAGGTTCTCCGCGGTCGCAAAAGCTTCGACTGCAGGATGAAAAAAAAAGCGGGTTCTACAGACTGCCTAGAAGGGATAGATCCCACTCCCTGATAGTATCAGCAGTGTGGCGTGGGAGCGAACATTTTATTCTCCCATTCTGCAGGTGGAATGGCAGGCAGGACATAGATAGACTAGACAGGGTGCGTGCATGCGTATAGAGCATGTCAGACTGACGGGCTGACGAGCTGGTCAGTGGACAGGGACGAAAATACACCGCACAGTTCGCGCACAGGCATGCTGATAGATAAGGGATTCGAGACCACATTTCCTTGCTCCAATGGGGCGGAGGAGAATTCGCCTGAATGAGACTAGACTCGGCAATCAGGGCCATGAGCCTGGCCTCGAGAAGTACTTTGAACTGAGCCCTGGTACTTTGAACTGAGCCCTGACCAAGGGAGTTTGGGCAAAAAAAAAAAGTAAAAAGCTGACAACCTCCCACGATAGGCCCAGGGCGAAACTCGTCAGGCCCAAGGAAGAAGGAAAGAAAACGGTAGATAGAGATAAGTGAGGACGCTTATCCCTGCGACATCAGTCAGTTATTAGCCGGATGGACCCGCTGTGCCGGGGAGCGAGATAGAAAACCCACAGCTGACCTGAGACTAAAACTCAAGAAAGGGCGGGAGATAGTGATATCAGCACCCGCATCTGCTTTTGAAGGGCGCTGTGGTTGGGCGGATTCTCTGGCTCTTATCTCTGGATCCCCGGTTTGGCGCTTGACGAGGGAAACAGCGGGCCCCCTAAATTCTAATCCCCAGCTGGGGCAGATAGATGGTTAGGAGTCTGCGCATTTGGATCTCCGGTGCTTCTCCGCGGGTACCAATCTGTGGTCCCTGTACTATGATCTCCCGCGTGGAAACTCAAGATAGCGGATTCTCGTGGCCGGGAGTTGTTGTGGCGGGAGGGTTGTGGAATGTTGGATGAGGCTTGGGAGTGGTGTGTGGTGGATTTCTGCAGGGCTGAGAGATAAGACAGGTCACGTGGTTGTGGTGCCCTAACAGCCTTGGCCAAATAGATGATCGGTAGCTAAAGGCGAGGGCAGGGAGAACAGCATCAGGGGTTTTTGATGAAATATGCAGGTGATCGCTTTTGAGTGAACAATATGTATATATACCATACGGCCGTGGATTGTCCGGAATCTAAATAAATAAATATCATCTATATACATGCACTAATAAAAGTAGACCCTAGTTACCCGCTAACGCCGACCCAATGCATAGAGTATCGACAAGGAACTGAGCAGAATAATAAAAATCACAACGAATGCCGCGCCCCCTGGATCGTGATCATCACCAATCAATCCCATGATCTCCATTAGTCTTCACCTCCCGCTCGCGGATCACAGTGCCGAGGTCCTTAGCCCTCTTTCCCCGCAACCCCTTCTGATAGTACTTCTTATCCACTTTTTCAAATGGCTCATTGGATTCCTCCTTTTTAACCTTCCACTTATCCGTGCCTAGCAGAGCATCTAACTCTTCGATGGGCGGAAGTTTGAGATATACCCAGCCGTCTTCACGCTCCTCGGTGGGAAACGTAGCGATATTCATCGTCTCGTCATTTGAGCAGCGGCCCGCTTGTTCGCCATTAAGCTCGAAGTTGCGCTTGTGGTATGGACAGGAAACCCAGTATTTGCCCTGATCGTCGTCTCCAATCAAACCGTCCGAGAGCACGAATGCACGCTTGTGTGGGCACATTTGTTGCGTGGCGTAGAATTTCCCCTTGATCTTGAAGACTGCAATCTGTGTGTTGCCTCTCTTGATATTGGCCGAGGAGATTTCCGGAGGTCCACTGGTGAAGTGATCGGCTTTGATGACCGGTTGCCAGGATGTAGTGCTCCATTGGTGGCCTTTGAAATCTTCAGTCGCAGAGTCTTTGGGCCAATATGTCGGCCGCTGCTGTTCACGTTCCGTGATGACCTCAACAGTTTCGAGGCTCTCATCAGTATTCCCGAACTGCTTGAAGTGTTTTTGTTTTTCGGGGTTCTTCAGGACTTCGGTCCATTCGCAGAAGAACGTGCCGACCAGCTCCTCCATCTGCCGCTCGAGATCTGCACAGATTCCTAGCTTGTCGTCGAGGATCACCTCTTTGAGATATTTGATACCCCCCGGGAGGTTTTCGATCCATCGTGCAGTCCGTTGAAGTTTGTCGGCGGTTCGGATGTAAAAGATCAAGTAACGATCAATCAATGAGACAATTTCTTCAGGTGGTACGTCCTTTGCTAACAGGTCAGAGTGTCGCGGCTTGGCACCACCGTTACCGCCAACGTATAGATTGAAACCCTTTTCAGTTGCAACTAGACCGAAACTGTGGGAAAGCGTCAATGATACGGACCTGTTGATGTATTAACGGGGGCAAACTTACTCCTTGTTCTGAGCCTCAGCGCATTCCCGAACGCACCCAGAGACAGCACCCTTCAGTTTATGGGGTGATCGAATACTCTTGTACCTCTCCTCAAGACGAATCGCCATTCCAACACTGTCCCATAGACCAAATCGGCACCACGTAGTTCCAACGCAGCTCTAGGGGATAATGTTAGAGGCATGTCGTTGAAATAGGGGTACATACTTGGCGGAAGTACTAACCTTAATTGTCCGAAGAGACTTGGCATATGCATGTCCGCTCTCCATCCCAGCTTCAACCAAGGCGCCCCATATATCCAATAAATCTTCCTTCTTGGCGCCGAACAGATCTATTCTCTGACCCCCGGTAATCTTGCAGTAAAGATTATACTTCTTGGCGACTTGGCCGATGACGATCAGTCGATCTGGGGTAATCTCTCCGCCTGCCACGCGTGGAACTACCGAAAAGGTTCCGTTTCGCTGGATATTTGCCAAAAATCGATCGTTTGTCTCTTGGAGGTTGTGGTGCTTTTGATCCATGATATGTTCGTTGAACAGACTAGAAAGGATTGAGCCGATGGTTGGTTTGCAAAGTTCACATCCCAGGGAATCTGGGTGCTTTCCACATGTTTTCATGACATCGGTAAAAGATTTCAGTTGCTTTACAGCAATAACATTGTAGAGATCCGCGCGGGCATATGGGAAATGAGGGCATACTAAACAGCGTCAGTTGGCGCTGGTAAGGTTACGGCCTCAATTTCCGGGACTTACAATGATTTGACACTTCTTGGCCCATTTCCATCATTGTTTTGTTGAAGATGGTTTGCACCATGGGCATGCAGCCCCCGCACCCATTTCCAGCCTTGGTGCATGATTTGATATCTCCTATGGTTTTGCATTTCCCGCTCTTGACATTGTCGACAATATCGCATTTTAGAACATTGTGACAGGAGCAAATTTGAGTGTCGTCATCACTTGGCAGAATTAGCACAGACCATATTTCGAGAAAGGAATGGTTGGGTCATACAGATCATCCACCCCATCGTCACCTCCGTTTTGAGCCCCAAGAATAAATTCACTCGGTGGGGACTCGATTTCCTTTTGGTTTTTCACCATTTGGTTCAATTTGATATAGTCCTTCGCATCGCCGATCATCATTCCTCCAAGGAGATATTTTCCATCCATTGTAAAGAGGTATTTTTTGTAGACTGCACTAAAAGGGTCCTTGTACGTCAACGCTTTGACGGGAGGAGCACAGGAATGTCCGTTGGTCTGTGCAGCGGCTGGGTTACGGGGCAATGACTTCGGCCCATCTCGATCAGCGAAGAAGTCACCAAAACTAGCAACTTCAATCCCTAGCAACTTCAACTTCGTACTGAGATCAGGTCTCTTGAAATGTTTAGCTTCCTGTTCGGGGCTTCGTGTAAGATTGAACGACAGAACGTCGGCCATTTCAATTCCAGGAGCGATAATTCCGAAAGTCTTGTTTTCCCAGCTGGCACATTCCCCTATTGCGTACACATCAGGAGCTGACGTTTGGAGCCTATAATGAGTCAGATATTGTAAATCCAGCCGCTCGATCAGAGGACTCCAACGTACAACTCATCCACCACCAATCCGCCGTTGGGAGCGCACTTGATCCCGGTAGCTACGGCAAGCTCATCGCGAGGTCGTACACCAATCTGGTTACATCAGTATGGCCATCGCAGCACAAAAGGGAAGTCACTATATAGGGACGGGTATTAAATACCGCAAAACATATGCAGCTGCAGTCGACAGATTCGCCATCCTCAAAAGTAATGCCGACGACATTATTATTGTCATCAACATTGATTCTGGCCACCCGTTTCCGCAGGAGCACATCCAGACCAAGTTCTCGGATTTTTTCCGTCACCAAGCTTCCAGCATCGCCATCCAACTGTCGTGCAAGGACCCACCGGTTGCGGTCGACGAGTTTTACGGAGCTGAAAACCTCCATATCCATCATTGATTTGGCAGCTTCGAGCCCAAGTAAGCCGCCACCAACGGTGACGCCCACCGCGCCCTTGTGTCTCGATGAGAAATCAATGAGGCGCTGCAGGTCATCTATGGTGCGATAGACAAAGACCCCATTTGCGTCATATCCAGGGGTCTGTTTTGGGAGAAGAGCGTCAGACCCGGTTGCGAGAACAAGCAGGTCGTAAGACACCAGGTCACCGGCTGAAGTTCTGATACTCTTCTTATGAGGGAGGATTTGTGTGACTTTGGTGTTGAGATGGTAGCTGAACGAACCATCCAACGAATCGTACTTGAAGCAACACAGAAATTAGCTTTTTTCCTAGCCTTTGAATTACTTCCAATTGAATCCGAAAACTCAAGGAATAGACGACCCAGGCAGATCTGATCATACCCATTCTGGCGGATTGAGGTACAGGTCCTCTATTTTCTGGTGCTCGAAGAATGACGACAGGGAAACTCTGTTGTAGGCAATATGATGCTCCTCTCCAATCACCACAATATCATACTGGCGGCGTTCCGCATCTAATTTGAGCAGTTTCTCGCTGTTGAGGATGTTGTCTTAGCCAACCTGCCCCGACGAAAACAAACTCAGGGGCTGAAGCTCACATAAACCCTGTGGCTGAGTCAGCGGTGGTCCAGTCAAGCTTTTGCCGAGTCGGGCAATCCTACCAAGTGCAACCATCCCCAGCCCGACAATCACCAACTTCTGCCGTCTGACACTGGGCCCGTCGGTGCCATTGCTGATGCCACTGTGGCCGTTGGCATGGCTGGTCCCATTTTCAAGGCTTGCTTTGTTGTACAGAGAGTGTTCGGTGGCCATGCCGCCGTTCATAGTGAGCACTGCCATGGTGGTTGTGGTGTATGGGATGATCTCACAAACATCCCTTCTCGACAACGTTGCTGATATACATGAAGACTCCGGGCTGGAGCAGCTTTAATATACGGAACTACATCTATTTTCCTCCTTGCAGAAAACAACCAGACATATCCATTTGGTAATATCGGGCGATGCTGGCGGCGGCAGTTCTTGGGCGAGGTTGATGTTCCCGCCTGGCCCAAGCTCAGCCCAGCGAATCCCAACGCAGCAAAGCGTGGTTTTCCTTATCAGCAACTCGCCCACCGCCACGCAGGGGCTACCATGGCCCGGCTTTTCCCTATCTCAACATCCCACCATGACATGCCACCATGCATGTCCGGGTCTCAGATATGCGCTCGTTTCTTACGCGGCCTGTTGTGTGTCCACAATGCCGCAAGTCCTGCCGCGGACTACACCCTGTCGCTCGGAGATCGTCTCCGCCTTCGGGTTCATCTCCTGATATCGCATTACCGACCCAGCGCTGTAGTTTAAGTTGGTTCCAGAAATGCCGTGAGCGAGGCCATTTCCGCGGATTCTGGGGCGGTTCTAGCTCTGGTCGGAACGATTCCAGCGTCCCGAGAGATGCCGCTATCGAAGATGTCATCCCCTTTGTGTTCCAGGGGGTGGGATTGGTTGCCGTTCTGGTTCTGCGGGATTTGCTTCCTCAAGAGCACCCGCTCGATGTTTACCGGGCAACACTGACAAACCTGCTCTCTCCCGTGTTGAGAATGCCAGGGGAGGGGCTCTTATCTTATCTATATATCGCCCCATTTGCTTGCCATCCTGCCTCCTTCACACCACTGAAAATATCACGTTCATTGATCCTTTTCAATATTCACAATGGCAACCATCACTCAATTAGAGAGCCCCCCAACAATTCTCGCAACAAAAAGCTTTGTCCCAATAATATCAGGACAGCCACGACAGAATGAAATTTCTGCTCCGTCAGACTACGATATTCCTCTACCCCCTCCCTCAACACAGCCCACCGAGGTACTCGAGATAGACAAGAATACCCCAGATAAACATGTCCCCAGAGATCCACGTCTTATTCGTCTCACTGGAGTGCATCCCTTCAATGTGGAGGCTCCTTTGACCGCCTTGTTCGATGAAGGTACTTTCGACACTTGAGGCCAATAATGTAATTTATCCTAACAATCTCATGGGAATATAGGGTTCCTTACATCTCCTGACCTCTTTTATGTGAGAAATCATGGATATGTCCCAGAAGTTCGCCCGGAGGATATCCCAGATTGGGAACTCAGCATCGAAGGGTAGGTCTCCTCGTCAGAAAGTTCAATGCCTATATATCAAGATATATGCTAAATTGATATCACTCAGACTGGTGGAACATCCCATCGTTTTGAACTTCAAGCAGATTCTATCTGAGTTTGAGCAAGTCACCGCACCCATCACCCTAGTTTGCGCCGGAAATAGGCGCAAGGAGCAGAATCAAGTTCGAAAATCGAACGGCTTTTCATGGGGTGCTGCTGGTGTGTCGACTGCTCTTTTCACTGGTCCATTGCTATCTACTGTATTGCGAAGAGCGAAGCCTCTTCGTAAAGCAAAGTATGTCTGCATGGAAGGAGCAGATAAATTGGTATGTATTGTCCTTCCCCACTTTCAATACTTTCTTGACAATGCTGACAGCCTCCTGACAGCCAAACGGATACTATGGAACATCTGTTAAGTTGAACTGGGTCATGGACCCTAACAAAGGCATAATGCTTGCACATAAAATGAACGGCGAGCCTCTCCGACCAGACCATGGTCGCCCCCTGCGAGCAGTTGTGCCTGGTCAGATCGGTGGACGAAGCGTGAAATGGCTGAAGAAACTGATCATAACCGACGTCCCCAGTGACAACTGGTACCATATATACGATAACAGGGTCCTACCGTGAGTTGTACCTACGAGTGGTAACCTTCAGGCCTCCTATTGATAACTTGAATAGCACAATGGTGTCCCCAGAAATGGCAGCCAAGGATAAGAAATGGTGGTATGACGAACGATACGCCATTTATGATCTCAATGTCAACTCCGCAATTGCATATCCACAGCATGAGGAGCGGATGGAGATTGCCACCACGACTTCGTACAAGGCCAGGGGATATGCATACGGCGGAGGCGGCCGCAGAATCAATAGGGTCGAAGTCTCGCTTGACAAGGGAAAAAGTAAGAATCTCTTGCATAAGACAGATCGGGCACTACTAACATGCGCACCAACAGCATGGAAATTAGCGGATATTGAGTACCCTGAAGACAAGTATCGTGATATAGAACAGAATCTATATGGCGGCCAGGTCGATATGTCATGGCAGGAAACGTGCTTCTGCTGGTGCTTTTGGTCCCTTGATATACCAACCCCCGAACTTGAAGCTAGCAACGATATTGTCGTTCGTGCCATGGATGAAGGACTGAATCTCCAACCCCGAGATATGTACTGGTCAGTTCTTGGTATGATGAATAATCCCTGGTTCCGTGTCACCATTACCAAAGAGCATGGATTTTTGAAGTTTGAACATCCAACCCAACCTGCATTGATGCCCGGTGGTTGGATGGAGCGAGTGAAGAAAAACGGCGGAGATTTGACAAATGGAAATTGGGGAGAAATACCCGAAGGCCAGGAGAATCCTGCCGGTCCCGTCGTGGCACCGAAAATCGACATGAAAAAGCCCGGGTTGAAAAATATTATTGACATAGAGGAGTTCAAGAGACACAAAGATAAAACCAATCCTTGGTTCGTTGTTGAGGGAGAGGTATATGATGGCACTGCATTTTTGGAAGGACATCCCGGGGGTGCCCAGAGCATCATTTCCGCCGCTGCCACTGATGCAACGGAGGAATTCATGGCAATTCGTGGGTCCTTCATTAAACTTCCCTATGTCAATGACCTCCATTAACTGTAATATAGACAGCGAAACAGCCAAGAAAATGATGATGGACTACCACATCGGCACCCTCGACACCTCCCAAGGCACCCTAAGCACCGACGACGAAGCTCTCTCCCCTACAAGAGAAATATTCCTCGACTCCCGCGTCTGGGCTACCTCCACCTTGGTCTCTAAAACCACCATATCCCCCGACACCCGCCTCTTCACCTTCTCCTTGTCCCACGATACTCAAACCCTCGGCCTCCCCGTCGGCCAACACGTCATGCTCAAAATCCCCGACCCAGAGTCCCCAATCAACGCTTCTATAATCCGCGCCTACACCCCTATCTCTCAGACAAGCACGCAGGGCACCATCGACCTCCTCATAAAACTCTACCCAGCCATCCCACCCAGCTACCCAGGCGGGAAAATGACCATTGCCTTGGACAAACTACCGCTAGCCAGCAGCGTAAATTTCAAAGGCCCCGTGGGAAAATTCAGATACAATGGCCACGGTAACGTCCTGCTAAACGAGAAAGCCCGCACCGTCCGCTCCTTCTACATGATATGCGCGGGGAGCGGCATCACGCCCATCTTCCAGGTTCTCCGCGCTGTCATGCAGGATGCCGACGACAAGACGTCTTGCGTTGTACTTGATGGGAACCGCGAGGAGACGGATATCCTCTGTCGTGATGAGCTGGACGCGTTTGCGCAGGATAATGCTGAGAGCAGGTGTCGGATTATACACACGCTGACGAAACCCTCGGAGACGTGGATAGGGAGGAAGGGAAGGATTTCGGAAGCGTTGTTGAGGGAGTTTGTTCCCGCTGGTGGAGATAAGGAAGCCAAGGGGGAGAGAATGGTGCTTATCTGTGGACCGGAGGCATTGGAGGATGCTGTGAAAAATATCCTGCTAGGGATGGGGTGGGATGAGGCTGATTTGGTGTTTTTTTGAGACTGCCGGTAGCGTGGAGGGTCGTGAGGGATGGTAGGTTTTTTTTCCCCCTTTCTTTTCGTTTATCATTTTACCCTATTCTTTCGGCAAGCGATGGGTTTGTTCTGATATTTGTATATGGATTGGAGTTGGGGGATATATATAGAGCCTGACGGGCTTGTACTGATTGCTTTATGTGTTTTTAATTATTGTCAGTTCTTACAAACAGTCGGGTATGTTGTTTTATCTAGATTAAATATTCTTTTCGGGATTGGTTAGTTAGCCAGACGACATCTAATGGATAAATGGATCTTTGGTATCTTTGAGCAGCTGTGCTTTCTTCATAAATAGTGCAAAATAAAGGCCAATATCTGAAGTCCCAATTAGCATTGACATAAACAATAGAGGGAAGGATATTAACTCAAAAAAAAAAGATTAAGAAAACAGGCGAATGATGCAAAGCTTCAGAGTCGAGCTATGTCAAGATTCCAACATAGACTAGTGTGAAAGCAACTACATGTAACTAACTAACTGAATAAAAGGAAAAAAGTTGAACATATATACAACACGTCCACGCATCTACGTATGTACAGCAACAACAAAACCACCCCCAACTCACACAGCAAAATTCATAAATGGCCAAACAACCTATTTATTCGTCACGCTCCTCGCCTTCTTAAAACACGCAAACTCCCCCCTTGTCGCCTCCCTCAACCTCTTCAACACTCCCCTCATTTCCCCCAGCTCCGCCTGCAGCCTAGTCCGCGCCTCGTTATTCGTCCGCCGATCAAGCTCCAGATAGATCTGGCTCTGGATCTTCGACGCCTCCTCCGTCGAGTACTGCGAGAGCGTCTGTGCGATGAATTCGGTATCCAGCGTCGCCTGCATGAGAGCGGGCAGAGAATATTTGGGCCGTTGGGTGAAGGCGTGTAAGAGGGATTCGGAGATTTTGGTTAGGAGGTGGGATAGTATGGCGTTGGTGAGGGAGGTGGCGGATGTGCCGCTGGGGTTTTGGGATGAGAGGGAGGCAGAGGGCGTGGGGAGGGTGGTGGAGACTTCTGTATGGACGAGGACGAGGTTGAGGAGTGTTGTGTATACGTAAGGGCGGACTTGGTCAGGGCGACTGGTTGAGGGGACCCAGTCTGGTGAGGCGACGCCCTCGAGGATGGTATAATTTAGACTGGCGGTCATCGGGCGGGTGTATGATTGGAAGAGACGGGCGTCGATTTGGCCGAGGACATCTTTGATCGTTTTCGACTCGTCTGTCAATTTGACTGAAAACGCGGTTTCGAAGTTGGTGATTAACTGGGGCACATAATCGGTGCGAAGTGCCTTAAGGTTGGAGAGCGTGAGGAGCATACGAATGTTCTGAATGAGTAGCAGTCAGTATGGTCGAACGATGTTAATATTGTAGGATCTAGGACTAACCCTATTTTTGGAATCGATGCCACCCGAGGGCGCGATAGATGGCAAAATATCCAACCCCCCAATGGAATGGGCAGGGTTGACAATAACCCACTCATTCTCGCCCTCGGTTGTGACGGGATGCTCTGCATTTTCGACAAGGCCGCTTAATGCCTTATACACGCTGGTCACAAACTGAGACCGCACGAGTTGGAGAAGCTTGGGGGGAGGTGGTGTAACAACCCCATCCACACCAGGTTTGGTCATGGCCTCGGAAATATACAAGACCTTTTGCATTCCAGAAAGAACCGCACCTTCAAATGCCACGAACAGACCAGGCATCTTTGTCATATCTTTTCGCTCTGAGTCCCGAGTCCAGTCCTCTAGGTACTTGCAGCTCTCAGCATCTTTGTTCCATGCAGCACACACAGCACGAGCACAGCGTTCTCTAGCACCGCTAACAAGAAGTCTAAGCTTGTCGTAGGTGCTGCTGCCACTAGAAATTGGGCTCATCGCAGTCATCTCGCTTGCAGCGGTTCCTACTAAAATCAATAACTGGCTCAGATAGTGGACACCACTCAGCGAATTTGAATATGGAGGCCAGAAGGCGAATTCCTCCCAATGCTCTCCCCTCCGAGGAGATGGCGGCGGGATGTCCTTGGGGTCAAATTTGAACCGGGGATTGGTTGGAGTGAGGCCGGTTAAGGGGGTGTTAGGAGTAGTTGGGATTGGCGAAAATAAGAGAGATATGTCTTCGATGGGAGGATCGGCAAAAATTGATACGACGCTCTCACGGATAAGATTGACAAGTTCGATCACACCATCTTTGAGATCGCCGACCCCGCCTGATGACAGCCGGTGGTGCTTCCTGCTTTCACCCTCGAATCCTGCTGGCAACAGCTTTTGCTTACTCCCATCGATAAATGACTGTGTAGTATCCCAAAACTCGATAACATCTCCCAGGAGACCACCCTCAAGCGACAATAGTTTTTTGAAGTAGACAAGCACACACTCCCATAGTTCTATGACAGGTTCGGTATCGAGCTTGTCATGAGACACAGCCGCACCCTCACGGCTGGAGAGGCGAATATATTGGACAACAGCTTGAGGGGGCGGCTTTTCTGTGTTACCCAGCCGACGTCGGAGGATTTCAATCTCGACTCTGGACCGTTCACAAAACGCAGTAATCCGCGTTTTCAGATAATCGTACCGCCCAAGGAGCCAAACCCAGACCGGGTTGTCATCAACCCCGAGTTCGAGCAATGCGCCGATGAGTTCCATGTGTTCTTCAACAGGTCCGTCGACACTCACGGAGGGAATGTTTGCTTGAACATTGCTTAACCGGCGCCATAAGTCCCGCTTGAAGGCCTGTATTTGCTGTTCAACATCCATCCACATCCTCCCCGTCACGAGGATTGTGTGAATTTGTTCCTCTGTCAAGGGCCGCTGAGTGCTCGTAGCACGGTCCGCAATGAGCTTGGCGTCAATGGCATACCTTCGAGCACGATTGTACAGGTCGAAAATTTCCTCATAATCACGCTGTTTGATGGACCGTACTAAATTGGACCCAATTTCGTAAATTCCACGGTGTTTTTCCATCGCCTCCACAACGGATTTCAAGCCTTCCTCTCGCTCTCGGCCCCCTAGAGCCGGGCCCCAGACTTCTTCTGTCTTTGCTGAAGCCTCCATTAATGGTACACGTATGCCCTTTACGCCATACTCGCTTTCTTTCGTAAGGGAGTTCTTCTGTGGAGCGGGTCGTTCGCCACTAACAGAACGGGTGGCAGCTCCTGTACTATAATTTCTGATGTGAGAACCAGACCTGCTGGTGCTGCGAGAATGTGACCGCGCGCTATCTGGCTGCGACCCCTGGTTCCTCATTTCGGTGTATACATTGTCGATTGTAGCCTTAGCACGAACAAACCGCTCGAAATTCGACTCGACCAACACCTTCAAAGATGCCGATTTCTGGTCGATGGACCGAGACAAAAAATCCAAGCCTTTCAATAACGACTGGGTGGAATCTGAAGAGTGTGTCTGGGAGAGGAACAGAGCAGGCGAGAAGGTAGTCGACGACAGGAGGTAACGGTTTCGAACACGGGCATCATCGTCGGCAAGGCCGCGTTGTTTCAACATCCTGACCACACTTTCCGAAGAGCCTAGGGGATCGGGTTCGTCTTTCTGCACCAAATTATCCCTTCCATCTCCCGTCCTTTGGGATCCAGGAACTATACTCCTGCGATCAATGCTCCCACGCTGGAGCGCAGAGTATCTTGACTTCCGCCGTTGGAAGGTGGCATTGTTATTCCCAGAAGGCAGGGATTCTTCGTTATCGGAGCTTCCACTTTCATCGAGCTCCGTAGGCCACTCCTCGGGGTAAAGAGACGGAAGATTGTAATGGTGGGTGACGTCGCTGTCGAAGGCCGCCATGGCTGGGAAACGGGGCAGCTACCAGGCCGCGGGAAGCATGAAAAGGGGAAGACGGGGAACAAACAGCCTTGAGCCGATGGCAATTATCGTCTCGAAGCGGTGCGCCACTCGCAATTGCTCAGCCCGTCCTGCGACAACATCACCAAGAATCCAAGATGGCGGACGGGACAAGATGTCGTCGGGATGCGCCAAGACCCGGATGCAAACAGGCCAAACAGGCACGTGCCGCTTAGCTAAGCCAAAAAATATGATCTGGTGGGTCCTGCTAGCGGCACAGCGGAATACTAGGGAAGAGATAGCAACTTTGACCTCGCCGGCGCCTTTCTTCCTCTCCTCTTCTCCATTGATTGCCCCGTCCCCGCTACCACCACCCTCGTCTCCCGTTCTTTTACCCAGACAGCTCGACACCATGATTTCTCTGCGCGCGTTCGCCCCCGCGCGCCAATGCCTGCGCAAGTCCGCTGTGCACTCCGCCCGCATGTCGCCGTTGAATGTATGTGCACGCCTGGAGCCCAATTGATACCCAACAATCGCGAGACTGGGTTTGCTGACTGTTTATATCCTATAGGTGCGGTGCTACGCTGTCGCTGCGGCTGACAAGGTCGCCAAATTCCCTGGAACCAAGGGCCCTGACGTACGGCTTCCTCCGCTTCAAGACCCCTCTCTCTGCGCCGTGGAGACACCAAGTGAATTAGAGCGGTTTGGCTAATACTGAGTGTGATATGTGTGTAGGGGAAATACACGGTTACGCTCATCGAGGGTGACGGTATCGGACCAGAAATTTCGCAATCGGTGAAGGACATTTTCTCCGCCGCAAATGTAGGGCAGCACGTTCAATTTTTCCCCCTCAATGCGATTCGATTTACTAAATCAAACAGGTGCCAATTAAATGGGAGCCAGTTGATGTTACGCCAATTCTTAAGGATGGCAAGACCGCCATCCCAGACGACGCGATTGCCAGCGTCAAGAAAAATTTTGTTGCCCTGAAGGGACCCCTCGCGGTACGCACCCCTCGTCTGACAGAGAACCAGGACCAGCAACTAAGTGGACGTACAGACTCCCGTTGGCAAGGGACATGTTTCTCTTAACCTTACCCTTCGCCGAACCTTCAACCTTTTCGCCAACGTCCGCCCCTGCCGCTCGATCCAGGGCTACAAGACCCCATACGACAACGTTCAGACCGTCCTTATCCGCGAGAACACCGAGGGAGAATACTCCGGCATTGAGCACGTTGTTGTCGATGGTGTTGTGCAGAGCATCAAGCTCATCACCCGGGAAGCTTCCGAGCGTGTCCTCCGCTTTGCCTTCCAGTATGCTCAGGAGGTTGGCAAGAAGAAGGTCCGCGTTGTGCACAAGGCCACCATCATGAAGATGTCCGATGGTCTTTTCCTCCGCACTGCCAGAGATGTCGCCAAGGACTTCCCCGATATTGAGTTCGACGCTGAGCTCCTTGACAACACCTGCTTGAGAATTGTCACCGACCCCACCCCCTACAACGACAAGGTCTTGGTCATGCCTAATCTGTACGGCGATATCTTGTCCGATATGTGCGCTGGCCTGATCGGTGGTCTTGGTCTGACCCCCTCCGGAAATATTGGTGACCAGTGCTCGATCTTCGAGGCTGTCCACGGCTCCGCCCCCGATATTGCCGGCCAAGGCAAGGCCAACCCAACTGCCCTCCTGTTGAGCAGCATCATGATGTTGCAGCATATGGGACTGCACGAGCAGGCTGCCAAGATCCAAGGCGCCATCTTCGCTACCCTCGCGGAAGGAAAGGTAAATGAAAACCCAACCACATAACACCGCATTTATATAGTTTTTTGTTTGCTGACTATTGTTCCAGACCCTCACTGGCGATCTTGGTGGCAAGGCCAAGACCCACGAGTATGCCGACGCTATCGTGAAGCATCTGTAAACTTTGGTGTTTCCCCAGCCATTCCTGCCTAAAGCCAAAAAAGAATCCCCTCCTTATTTTTAAACTCACCAAAAAGTCCCGGTCGAACCAAATAGAGGTGGACATGCCCCCATGATATTAGTACATATGCTCAGTTTGGAGTTTTCCCTTTGTTGAATTTTGGTTTCTATTATTACCGCCATTTGCATGAGTTGAGGTCCATTTGTCGATGTTTTTTTTTTCCTTGCGTTACTGTATTACATGTATAAGAATATGCCAATTGATATGATTTGATGCAGATAACTCGAGGGTGGTTCATATAGTATGTTGATATCGATGTTTATATTTAAATGAACATAATAAACTCCGACCATGGTATATATTTACAAAACCTGTACATGTTAATCATTATCATACAAGCCACTCCGATCGCCTGGCTTTAACCGCGCCCCGTATTTTGTTAGGGAGAGCGAATCCATCCTTCCCAATACATAATACCGAATTCGAAAACACAACAAACCAACCGCCGTGAAATGGAACCAACAACCAAATCCATACGCATCAACGGCGCCTCCCCCGTTTCGGTGCACCCCGAGCGGCTTTCTTCGACTTCCCTCTCGAAGACTGAGTTCTCGTAGACCTTGCCGGCGCTGAATCCGCAGCCTGTGTGTCTGTGTCCTCTCCCTCACCAGTCTCTGTGCCCTCCTCCTCTCCCTCCTCATCTTCACCGTCATCCGCCGTATCATCTTCCTTGACAGGACTAGCTTTACCCTGCCGACCCTTCCCATTCTCCGTTTCAGCATGTAATCGGGAGGATCGCGTGCCCCTCGTTGTGCTGCGGCCACCGCGTTGTCCGCGTCGACCGCGTGAGGGGGCAGGTGAGGATCGTGGCTCTGGAGTGGGTTTCCTATTAGTCTTTGCATGTACAGGACATGCTTTGAGGAGGCGACATTGTTCTTACCGTCTGTATCTGCAATCGTGCTAGGCCTTCTCGACCCTATACCGCTCATTGAAGGGGACATTGAGCCTTCGGGATTAATCCTCCGCTCGAACATCATATCACCATATTCATCTTCCGGTAGCTCGAACGGGCAATAGGGCTCTTGGGCCGGTTCAACTTCGCCCGATCCGTCCGTAGCAAGAGAGGTTTCCTAGAGTCCAGAAAAATCAATTAATATCTTGACGGTGGGTCCTATCAGCGATGGGATGTCGCAGTCGCAGTCGCCGTGGTGTGCCGTGACTGACCCGTTCATCCAATGCGGACAGATTATATAGCGTTCCCAACTTCTTCCAAATACCCGGTATTCGCGTATGCGGATCACTAGGTGTCGCGTATCCTTGGCTCGTCATGTGGTCCGAGATAGCTAACATGCGAAAGTGCTTGTGCATTCCTATATTATTGCGCCCGCAACAATCAGCTTCGCATTCCTACGTGAATCCACACCACAGACAAGACGCACCAACGGGCTTGTATCTTATAATCCCCTTCAGCAACGAGGTTTCTTGATCTTCGGTCCATGGGTCTGTAACTAGGGAGTCGCCATCTGCCTCCGTCTTCGATGTACCCTCCGGTTCGGCTTGCGGCGTTGAAACCCCCTGGGACGAGAGCCTTAGCTTCTTTCTGGGCGGCATTGGAAACAAAGTCTGGATGTGATGACGTGTAATAGAAGATGGAGGAGGGGGGATGAAAGGGCCAGCTCCCAAGTCGCGTCGGCGGTGTCTTGAATGTCCACGGCAATGATCAATGAAGCGTCAAAATAACGTCCCGAAATAAGCGGTGGTCCGTGCGCTGCGCCAGAGCCGCACCAGTCCTACTTTGGCCTAGCGCGATCGGGCGCGTTGATGTTTCCCCGAACGCGTCGTCTAATCGCATTCACAAAAGTGCAAGATGGACTCCCAGCAGCAATAATGGACTTGGAAAGGGATGCAGACGACCCGTTTGCGCTGGCCGTGGACAGGCTGTTGGAGCCGTCCTACTTCTCTCTACAGACTCTTCAGCCTCTCGATTCCCTGCCTTGGGACGACGGATTTCCTGGTAATTTGGCTGTTCTGAATCTCCTCTTCAGGATCTAGTCAACGTGCTAATTGGCTTCTGGTATTAGATCTTGCCAAGGGGGTTTTCCAGAGCTCTCTAGACCTATTTAACAAGAAAGATTCTACTATATACGAGTTAAACCTATTCGGTTCCGACCCCCTCGAGTCCATTGACGCAGACACAACTTCGGCATCCTCAAGCCCCAGCCAAACCGATGCAGCCCCCGATATCGAACAAGAACCGGCTCCAATCCCAGACGTTTGGACCTTGGAAGGAATTTCAAAACCTACTGCTGAAACAATCACTCTGAGATCATGGGATACATTTCCCCAGCATCACGCCCGACCCGCCCTCCCCATCTACCTCAGCGAAGCTGGGCCCCGCGGCTATGATGCTGCGTTATCTTTACGGGCAACGGAGAGCGGCCTCGAGGATTCCGGTCGCGTAGCACGAACGGATATTTTTATTGCGTCACTTTTCCGCCTAGGGCTTGGGTGGAATTCGATCTTTTTCCGATACAATGAGCAAACCCGCGTGTTTGAAAAGGGCATCATGGACGCACGCATATCTGGTATTAGCCTGGCTACTCTAGATGGGATGATTGAAGTGTTTTTACAGTGTGGCACCCGGGTGCGCAAAATCAGACGGTTCATTCTCACGGTTCCCACGAGTGTTGATTTACCGACTCCACTATCCAGCCTCGCCCGTGCTGCCTCGGTGCTTCTGCATAGCTTTGAAGAGAATCTAGCTGAGCTCTTTAAGAACGGTCTTTCGTTGTTGAAAACTCAAATGCTCTTCAGACGGTCTGGATGTCTACTACAAGTCCTAGTCGAGATTATCGAGAGTGCGGAAGATGCGAAAACAGATGGAGCCGTGATATCATCTGTCTTCATGAAGTGCGACCATTTTGCCCACCAATTCATTTGGCTATCCGGTATTTTGCACGAAATGATGGCTCTTGTGGCTGAATCGTGGGTGTCAGTTGTTGAGTCGTGGATTGGGCTACGGCCTGAACCACAAACCCTTATTGAACTCAACAGAAATGAGAAAGGGTTCATAGCTACGGAATATGTTGAGAAGCAAAACGGAAGGATAGAGACTCAATCCGTTGATTACAGCTTCCGGCCAGAAGCAATGCCGGTGTTTGTTCCTGAAGGGTATGCGGAGACAATATTTGAGAGTGGTAAAAGCCTGAGACTCCTCAGAATGTTCCATCCCAATCACCCACTTTCTCGAAAACGTGGCACGAGGCAGGCTACACCCTTGTCCCTAAATTGCGCTTTTACCTGGCAGGACATCGATAAAATTCAACGAAAGGCAAATGATTACGAGGCGCAGCTTCGAAAGGAGATACTTCGGTATAATGAAAGGCGCCTGGGTCCTAACACGAACATATATGATAGCGACAATAGTGACGAGGATGCCAGCCTGCATAACGATGAGTGTACAATCGATGGCGCCTTTTCACTTTTCGACATTGATGCGGAGAAAGATGGTCCAGAACTAATAGCAAGCCGTTCCTCAGTCTCCTCACATAAACTACATGCCCTCCTTACTGAAAGCCAGTGCTTCAACCCTGAACGAATTCCCGGACACCAACCCCTTTTCGGGCCACCTTTGGACGCCTCCGTCCATCTCTCATTGGACCCCGTTATCTCCGCTCAAACCAGGCTGATCAACTTCTCCTGCCTGCATCTCCTCTTCAAAGGCCACAAAATCAAAGACCACCTGCAACTCCAATGGCGATTCCAGCTACTTGGAGATGGCGTATTTTCCTCTCGGTTATCCCACGTCCTCTTCGATCCAGAAATGCACAGCGGCGAGCGCAAGGCCGGCGTAGTTCGCGGCGGCAGCTCCACCGGCCTCCGTCTAGGCAATCGCGACACTTGGCCACCCGCAAGCTCCGAACTCCGCCTTGTCCTAATGGGCCTCCTATCCGAAAGCTACCACGGCGACAAACAATATCTGCGTCCCAACACACCCAACCAAACTACCGGAAACAAAGAGCTCCCAGGCGGCCTCAGCTTCGCCATCCGTGAACTAACCGGCGAGGAACTGCTAAAATGCAAAAATCCCAACTCCATCGAAGCCCTAGATTTCCTCCGTCTCCAATATCACCCGCCCACCGTACTTGAAGCAATAATAACCCCACGAAGTCTACGCAGATACGATCACATATTTCGCCGCCTCCTCCGGCAAATAAGAATGCTCGCCGTCGCCAACGCCCTTATCCGCGACTCGACGGATCGAGCAAGTACAAATAACATGAGCCGGACAACCACGCAGCGTTTCCGTACGGAGGCGCAGCATTTCGTGCAAGCGATTAGCGATTACTCATTCCACATTGCCGTAGGCGATACATGGAGCAAGTTCGAGAAAACCATCATGAAGATTGAAAAGTGCATTGATAAGGGCGACATCGACGGGACCATCAACCACGCTAAAAGCCTCCATCGACTTCGCGAATATCATGAAGACGTCCTCGATCAGATCCTCTTTGCACTCTTCGTCAGTAAGAGACATGCGCAGGCGCGCAAGCTGCTAGATGATATCTTCGGGACGATATTGGCGTTTGCGCCGATCTCGAAGGCGGCGGCGAGCGGAAACTGGAGTGGACAGAAGGAGTCTTACGAGCGGATTGTCAAGCAACTATTTGCCCTTTTTAGGAAGCAGGTTTCTGGGTTTGTGAGGTTTCTGAGGGGGTTGGATGGGGTCAAGGCGATGAGGGCGAAAGGGAAGCATGCGGATCTTGCAGCGTGGGGGAGCGGGGAGAGGTCTGGGTGGAAGTTGGCAGGGGTGGAAACAGAGGTAGTTTTTGAACATTTGTTGCTGAGGTTGGATTTGAATGGGTTTTATTAGGGGTTGGCGTTGGTGGGTTGTGGGTTATGTAATGATGATGAGGAATGATAGACGTTTTATGTATGTGCCTAGATACCCACACGAGCGTTAATTTTATAGAATTATGTATCCATATCTCAAGACAAGTTAGATAGGAGGGGAAATATGAATATCCATGGGAAAAAAAATTAAGATTAGCACCCCAAGGGCAGTAAAGCCCCTTTCAACCACCTCATGGGCTGGCTTTGACATTCCGGCACCTAAATGATTACAGTGGGCACCGCAGGCACGCACTATAGCCAAAGGGAGAGTGTCAGTCCGCTACCTAAAGGCTCACATCATCCATCGCTGGGATATTTGACTTAATTATACTTGGTACGTGACGCACGCCCGCGTAGGAGGGACTACCTGCCTGGTGCTCTGGGAACAGTCGTCGTCCCCATATCTTTAAAGGCGTCCTCATACCGTTAGACCCATGGCGTGGTCTAGATGGGTAATTTCACGCTATATATCTGTGATAGCAAGAATATCTATCAGGAACACCGCATTTGCCCCTTCGATTCTCAACATGTTGGACAAAATCCTGCTGGCCCCGGGTTCCCATACTTCCAAGTAAACCGTATGGCTCCAGTTAATCATAGCAAAAGACACCCGACGACAAAAAAAACTCTCACTCCTCAACCATCCTCTTAACCCGATCCAACAACACCTTACTCTCCCTCCCCAACCTCCGTTTCCCAAACTGATCCGGCCTTCTCGCCCTACCCATAGCCTCACGATCCCGTTGCTTCGCCTCCCTAATTTTCTGCCTCTTCTCAATCTCCTCCTGTCTTCTCTTCGCTATCTCCATTTCCTTGGTGAAGGGCGCCGGTTTCGGACGACGTTTGTTATTTCGGCGATCCCGCGCATCGCCCCTGGGGCCGGCGCCGCGGTCTGGCAATGTTGCCGTGGGCGGTTGTTCGGTGGGAGCATCGAGCATTGCTTGTCTGTCCGGATGCAGGTCTAGCCCCGCTGGCTCGGGTTGTTGTGTGTCTCTCTCATCGCCGTGTCCTTCGAGTGTTGATTCTGCGGTATAGTTTGATTTGGGTGCGGGGTTTGCGAGCTCCTCCGCTTTGACTTTTGCGTAGGATTTTTTGACCTTGGCTTTGTGGATTAAGTCTGTTTTTATTTTTTGGACTGTAAAACAAATGGCAGGTTAATATCGTGATCCTAATAAGAAGGGGGAAATAAGCGTTTCACGAAACCTTTTCTGCGGTATGTGCCGTCTGGGAGGTTGGCGGGACCAACTGAAAAGCCCTTCTTCTTTTTAGTCATGCTGCCACCGGCTCCTGTATCGTCGTCTCTAGGTCTTTTTGGCGCCATGTTTATTTGTGAGGGGTCGATGTACCAGTGGTGGGAGGGCTTCAGGAAAGCAGATAAAATTTGCGACGGTTGTGACAGGGCGTAGCTCGTAGCTATTGGGCGCGCAAACTGTGAAACGGTGGGAATGCAATAGTCAAATGTCTTCCTAGCAATCCCAACCAGCAGACGGGGGACTGTGCAATATCAAACGGCCAATATCGTCGTTGTCCACGCAAGAAAGCAGAACGTCGAGAGAAACCTCCAAAGAAAGGCTGGCCACGTGACCGGCCTCGGCTTCGTGGTCCACTATGATGTATGTAATCGCCGGCATCAACCTGGACAAACACCCGGCCATGCGTCGTTCGTCCGCCATGAACAGCTTCACGACGCCATCCCGCTGGACTTGCGCTCTCCACACCCGTCACCCTCCCCGTGCCCTCGCTGCATCGATCTACGGCCGATATACCGCCGCTCCGTCACCAACACCCGGCTAAACCTGTTGCATGTCCTTGTCCTGCCCGCCACTCCCAACGTGCCACTTCACCCCCCCCGCGTTCCTCGTCACCGGTTGACGGGGCTGCCACGTCTTCCATCTGAGGGATGTCGGCTTCTCCGCAGAGCAAATGACCCATTTCCAAGTCCAATATGCCAATCTTCCGGGACAAAGACCCTAATGAGCCCCGCTACCATCCCACCTGGCCGTCAAGCAGCGGTGCGGCAGATAATGAGAATATAAGGCCACCCCGCACCCCGGTGGGAGGCTTTGATAATGTTGAGGACGAAATTATGGCCGAAGCTGCTTCTTCGGGGGCAAATATGGAGCCATATAGTCCTCAGAGGCTGCAGACGAGTGATCGAGAAGAGTTGATACGAAGTATCAAGAAGGGAGAAAGTCCGACTTGGGTTCCTAATCGTTCTGTAAGTATATGTTTGGCAGGTTATCTACTTTCTGGCCTCTAGGGTTCTTGCATATCTTGCTCCCTCCTTGGAAAATTTCTCATCTCTTCTTCTACCGCATGTTCATAGTCGAGATTGGTCGAGTCATGCCGTTTTGTACTCACCCTCCTGCAGTAACTAAAACTCTTTGCGTATCTATTTTGTTCCCTATTTCTAGGACTATGCAGCTAACTTTCCGATACCGGGTAGCTGGAAGAATACTTTGCCAAACATGGAGACCCTCCACATTCAAGGCTTGAAGGTCAGAGGAAGGAGAAGTCCCCTCCTCTCCTCCCAGCCGCAGAAATACAGGAATCACCAAAAGCCGATTCTAGGAGTGTAATACTATCTAGCCCTTGTGAAATTGAACGACCACGGTCAGCATTGCATTCTGGTGACTTTCGGGAGGGATCGCCCCAACATCAGAAACCGCAAAACCATAATCAGCCTTTTGAGCCACCCAAAAGCCATGGCCCTTTTGGATCTTCGCCAACAACCCCTTGGTTCCCCCCCGCAAGTCCGCCTAGGCCTACCAAACAAGATATTGATTTGATCTTGGCTAGTCGGGCCCGAGCTCCTTCGCTTACCTCCTTCTCATCAAGTTTTGTTCTGAAAGCTCCAACAAGCCCTTTGGTGCACCAAGCAAACAACACCGACCTAGATTTTTCTCCAAAGATTGACCCCATGGATTTATCTATGGGCCCAGAGAAAGCAAATCGTCGACGTACTTTAACTCCAGAAACGTTTGGGCCATTTCAGTCCTCCCCACCGGGTCATCTGCGGGGCCCTGCACCATCCCGATCGTGGAGAAGAGAAGCGACGTTTCCTTACCAAGCACATCAACCTCGTAGGTCCCTAACATCGACCTATACACTTCAACCAGCGTCCTCGCCACATACACCTTCTATATTCCGTTCCAGGAGGCCATCATTTTCGTCTGATGTTTCCTCCCCACTCCATCACGCTTCCATGGTAGGATCGTACGAGGAGTCAATTTTACGTGGGAGGATGTCTACGTCTCCGTCAAAACCTTTAGATTTTACTGCCCAGATCGGTGTACTTGGGAGGGGAAACTGCAAGCCCACTTTGAAGTGCCCGCCTCATGTCACAGTGCCATTCCCTGCTGTCTTCTACAGCTATCCTACGTCTGGTAGTGGACGGTCAATAGAGGACGACAGCCCCAGTCCTTATGTTGGATTTATTGATATTGAATCTTCGCTTCCGAATGAGGGCAGGGGAAGCCATAGGAATCGTCGACGTCATACAAGTCCATTTAAACAGATGGACAACCGCCCTGAAGGAGACAATGTGACCGCCAAGGCACCTGCATCGATTCAGCAGGAACGGCGAAGAAGAGAGAAGCGATCTAGACGCTCAGAGTCTCCTAAAGCACCGCCTGGAGGAAGCTACCGCATACCTCAGCAAGGACAGTTACAGATTATCATAAAGAACCCAAACAAGACCGCAGTGAAACTTTTCCTTGTTCCGTATGATCTAGAAGGAATGGAGCCAGGATCCAAAACCTTCATACGGCAGCGAAGTTATTCAGCTGGTCCGATCATCGACATGCCGCTGTCGGCGAGAACAAACCTAGGCACCGACAGACCAGAAGCTTCACTTGGTACTGGCGAAAACCTGACTGACAAACCGATACTGAGATATCTAATCCATCTCAATATCTGCTCTCCATCTCGTGGCCGCTTCTATCTCTATTCCGGGATCCGAGTCGTGTTCGCGAATAGGGTTCCAGATGGCAAGGAGAAGCTGCGCAACGAGGTGCAATATCCTGGCCCTCGATACAGCCCTTACAAACCCAACAAGGAAATCGGTATGGGCAGCGCGGGAAGTAAATTAGCTGCGGAAAAGGCATTCAGGCGGCGAAGCTCTGGGGCTGCACTTACCTCACGATCAATTCCTCAAATGAGCGACTTCAGCAATCACGAGTCAGATATATACGCCCCTCCACTACCCCCTTTGCACCCCGCCGACTTCCGATTCCCTCCCCTCCCCGCAGAAGAAGCCATCCAATCCCCCTCCGATTTCCAACCCAGAATCGACCCAAACATATTCAATACCCGTGCATGGTTCGGCATTTCACCAACCAAGCCAAACCCCAACCCACCCAGCACTCAGGGACCGTCCTCATTATCCTTCTCCGCCAACATCCCTTCGTCCCCATCCTCAAGCTCAAACTCAGGTGGGGGAGAAATGTACAGCAAACGCCAGAAGGGCGACGTCGGATACGGAGGTGCCTTTGGGATGTCATCTAGTGGCAACGAAGCCGGAGAAAGTCTGTTGGCGCGCAAGTTGCGGAATCTGGATGTCGTGCTGAAGCCAGACGATTCATCTGGGGAGGAAAAATAAATACCCCACTCCCCACGCCGCGCGCTTTCCTATCTATCTATCTACCTACCCATGTATATAGCCAAACCGAAACAGTGCGTCTGTCAAGCCCCTTGCATACCCGACGGGATGCTTTTTATTGATTGTTCTTTGTCTTTTCAAGTTAATTTTGGATGATTATAGAGGGGCGAGGCGTTTCTTCATTTGGATAGTTGAAAACATAGGATGTTTCGAGGCGATTATTGGTCTGGAAGAGGGGAGGCGTGCATGCATACAACAAACACAATATTTCTATCATTATACCAACAAAGCTTTTATTTTTATTATTTTTATTTCTTTTGTCTTTATATACCAACTATTCCTCTCCATGCCTGGATAATTTTGAAACTGTCACTGTTACTATCACTGTAGTCATACAAGTAACCTCTTCTCCGATGTTTTTTTTTTTTTTTTTTTTTTTTGATTTGACGACGGGAAAAAGATAGACATAATCTGATACCAAACAACTGAAAACAAGATATAGAACATCCCTATTTTTATTTATTTATTTATTTATTTATTTTTAATTTCAGGGATTGTAGATATCTCGTAATAATAACTGGGATATATATCTACCTACAAGCTGTGAACTATTTTAACACCTACATTTGCAATGGGATATACGAATGCCATTATATACATAGGACGAGGTTGAGATAGTTTGCAGAATAGCAGTTAAAGTTTTCGACTTTCCCCCCCTTCTCCAACCCTTGTCTTTTTAAGGGATTTATATCCCGAAGCATCTGGAAAGAGGACGGGGAGAAAAGAAACCCGAAAAGAAGGCAATGCCGCAGGACCGCAAAACGGAGTGAACCAAATTGAAGAACTTATATATAATGGGTAAGTAGGTAGGTAGGTAATCTGATCAACACCCAAAAGTTTATATTCACAGGGCCTTGAGGCCAACTCTTTGCCCTCAACCAAAACGGCTCGACTCAAACAAAGGTAGGTATATGCAAGAAATCCCACCCCCCATCAGAAACAACCCGACAACGATGATAGGTATTATCCATCTATCCAGCATGCTCAACAATCTCACTAACAACAACCCCATCCTTAATAACTGTTCGAATCTGCTCGGGAACCGGACACTCTTTGTCATCCTCATCACTTCCCTCCTTGGCCGGAACCACAATGTTCACATTCGAGCATTTGCTCGAGAATACCTCGCTGTCCAAGCTAGTCTGGCTAAGGTATATGGTTGCGCCATCGACCTGGTCGAGGAGGACTGTGGGCACGACGCCATCGATCTGTAGGGCGAACTTGGGTGATTTGATGACATCGATGCTGCTGACGAGGGAGTCGACGATGAGGGAGAGGTTGGTGCAGTTATCAATGGAGATGGCGTTGGCTTTGTTGCTGACTTTGACGATTGCCTTGTTGCAGTGGGAGATCAGAATGGAGTGGGAGAGCTGGGCAGAGATCTCAATGATTTCGCTGGTGTTTTCGTAGTGTTCGATGTACCACTTATTGCCATCGAGCTGCTTCTTAGCAGGCTTTTTAACCCTCATGCTTTCGGGTTTGGGTTTCTTGCTTGGCAGAGGCGATTTGCCACGAGCAGTTGGGGACGACTCCTCGCTTCTCGAGGTGCGGTCTGGGACAAGCGAGCTGCTACGGAGGTTGGGGTTTTTATGTGTCATCTCTGACTTGTCGACTTTCCGAAGGCCGGACGTAATCGCAGAGCCTTGATTGAGTTGATCGAAGACAGCCGACATGTCGCCGCCAGAGGATGCTTTTGGTGGAGGTGCTCCGCCAGCAGGAGGGGGCGGAGGAGGTGGCGGCCCTCCTGCACCGGCGGGAGGTGGTGGAGGAGGTGGTGGTGGGGCAGCTCCTGACCCTGACTTGGACTCGATTTGTTTCAGGGCCTCCGTTACGTCCACTCCGTCCTTGTTATTCCAGGTTAAGCCTCCCACGTAGTGATTCTTAATGTACTCAATTAAAGATTTGAAGATCTGGTAATATGCTTGAATATAAGCAACATGGGTTGCGTTCCTGTTTGAATTTAGTTTTCATCCCGCTTCATACAGTAAACGGTCATATCACTCACTTTCCCTTATATTCTGTAATTACCCGGTTTCCATAAAACTGCGAGGCAGACAAAGCTTCTTGAATTAGTGTTACTGGCCGAGGGTCAAAGAACCATGACAGAAACACCAGTCCATCTGCGACAGCGCTCAAGTGATTGAAAAAATGAGAGGGTCGGTTTGCGTCTTTGATGTTGGTGATTTCCTCAGAGGCCTCGCGAAGGCCGGCCATGAGTTCAAGGGGTGGGCTTTCGGGTTTCTTAGCTTTCAGGGAGACGTAGACCCATGTTCGTTGGGCCTCGAAGGCGCGAAGGAATGCTTTCGACTATCGTTGTCCGTTAGCATAACGTCCCTAGTAGACATTTACTATGCAATCGTACCTGTTTTGCTACTAGGCCTCCAAGTTGGTCACCGAGGTCAACAAAGCTCTTAACCTCCTTATTGATCAGGGCATCGAAGTCCTCGACCTCGACAGGCGTCGGCTCGACAACGGGGGGTGGGGGCGGAGGCGGAGGGAGAGACGCTTGCTTGGGCGATTCTGGAGCAGCGCTTGGGGTGGCAGCACCAGGGGCAGGGCTGATTGGGCTGGAGCCGTCAAGGGATGATGCCATATCCTCCAGGCGAGAGGTGGCGGCCTCAAGCCTATTATCGGGTGTCAGCAAGTCAAAGCAGTGACAAGGAGGTAATGTGGGCTCAGAGCTTACCGCTTAATCAGGGTTGTGAAGCTGTTCATGTGGTTGGACGCCATGGCTGCTGCTGGCTTGCTCCGTGAGCAGTTGGGAGTTCAGTTGGATGACAGGTGTTGGAACGTATGCTGTGCCCTTCACAGCAGGGATGGCGGGGAATAAGCTATATAGAGCTCTGGGGGGTAATAGAGAACAGAAATAAGGGTGCCTGGAGCTGGGTATGCAGACTGCCTGGGGCGCGTCAAGAAGTTGCTGAAGTTGGGTTCGGATGAAGCTGACGACACAGGAGAAAGTCGAGCTCCGGCTGCGACATGTACCGGGGTGACAGTACAGGGCTCCAAATACCGCTAGCGCCGCCATGTAAGCAAGGTACCCGTGTATTACCATTACCCCGCGTTATCGCTCGTTCTCTCATCAGATCGAGATATCTCGACCATGAAGAGTGCAGTTGGCACCCCCAGAAAATACACCATAGAGACGTCTTTAGGTGATGCTATATCTAACAGGATGTCTAAAATCGAGCCAAACAACCACATCAATCCCGCCGGGGTTGACTTCTGCACTCTGGGAATGTTCATCATCGGTTGGCCTTCCTCCCTGAGAGCAATACTGCATTGTACAGGGTAGACTGACGGTTAATTATGCAGATGAGATTCACTTCGAAGCCCCCAATCCGCCGGTGAAGGATATAATTGGTGGTGCTGGCTCCTATGCCGTCGTTGGTGCAAGGATGGTTGCCGGCAGGGAACATTGCCAGTCCGTGAGCTGGATCGTTGATACCGGCTCTGATTTCCCGGACGAGGTTCGACGAGTTATTTCGTCTTGGGACACCTCCTGTATTTTCAGAGAGTCTACTGCTAGACTGACCACGAGGGCGTGGAACGGTTACGGGCCCAACGAGAAAAGGGGTGAGTTGATAGAAGGGGGGGGATGATTCTTTGATATAGGATTATTATTGCAACGGTTACTAACTGCGCAGGAATGAAAAGACTTCAGATATCTTACCCCTAAAATCCGCCTGGATCATAACTCGCTTTTAGAGTCTCAAGTTTTCTCAAAAACATTCCATATGGTCTGCTCCCCGGCCCGCTGCATCGACATTGTTGAGGGGATTTTGGAAAGACGAAATACACTCCTACAAAACGGGAATATAGATCAATCTCTAGTTGGACGGCGTCCCATTTTCGTGTGGGAGCCGGTGCCCGACTTGTGTCGCGAGGAGGAACTTCCAACATTCTACAAGGCGCTGAAATATGTGGATGTGCTTAGCCCGAACGAGTTGGAACTCGGCAGCTTATACGGAAACAAATCCTGGAGCGAAGAGAATCCCGGAGATCGCGACATAGCGAACACCATCGTGAAATCCGGGATTGGACGAGACGGAAAGGGCCTGCTGGTGGTACGCGCGGGGAAAGACGGCTGCTATGCATTTTCCCAGGACCTCTCTGTACATATTCCTGCATGTCAGGGTGTGAACGTGGTAGACCCAACGGGCGCAGGAAATGCATTCCTCGGCGCTCTGGCCCAAGCTCTGATCACACCTGTCCGGGCGCCTGTCGCGATGATCCCGCAGATGCTCGACACATCCCCAAGGTGGAGGGATATATCTGGAGCTTGGGGCGAAGATGGGCGGATTCCAGCAGCACTGATGTGCGCCACGGTGGCGGCCAGTTTTGTAATCGAACAGATCGGGATGCCGCGGGTATCGGTTTCGGAGGAGGGGAAAGAGTTATGGAATGACGAGAGCTATATAGAGCGTATCCGGCTGTATGTAAGGCAGTTTGCTGAACGGCCCGAGAAATAGAAAAAAAAGAAAGTTCGATTGTTTGATCGATTGATAATAGTATGTTGTATCTAATCCCATCAAATCAACGCCAAGAGGAAGTATAATGCACAAAAATATCCCACTGAACGGACCCCTCTCGTCTCCGTCCTCATGACTTAGTTTCTCTAGCCAGCTCCTTTTCGTGCTCGACGATCTGTTTGCTCCACCTATAGTGACAGTGGTAAGTCAGCAGTTGCAGGCGATATATACCGGGGGTAAATGCGGGAAACCCACCACCGACTCGGGAAGAATCTGCCTTGCTCTGGGAATTTCGTTCGGGTTTCCTTCTGTGCAGAGACGCTGAAAGCCATAGCGGCAATGCCGAATCCGACTAGACCAATGATCGCAGTGTTGGCCTTCCAATTGGCGGGTTGAGAGTACCAACCACCGGCTGGCGACCAGACGTGGGTGGGATACCTGTACATGAAGAGCGTCAGCAACATGCGATTGCGGGGGAACAGCGCGGTGTGCGCAGCCCCAGGGAGTCAATGCCATACCGGATTTTGCCACCACCTCCCATTATGAACAAGACGCGCGGATACGGCTTGGGGAATGCAGGAAGAGTTCGGTCGTGAAGAATGTCGTCGAGCGTCGTCAAGTCCGAAGATGAGGCAAGGCCAGGACGGAACGGCGCTAGCGCCCAGAAGGGACTAGCGCAACAGGCCATCCACGTGATCCGGGCCTAAGTTCGTCTGGTCGAGAATTTTTTGAAGCATCGACGATATCAAATCCAACTCCAAGCCGCGAGAGAACCCGCCAATTGCGCCAGCACCAGCAACACCGGGAATTGAGGTCTGCCACTCGATCGGGAAGCCAAATGAAGAGACTGCAGCTCCTCCGATGGAGCGGTTCAGTTCTTTCGCCGCGGATACAGCCGACAATTAGGCGCTCGGCTGCTCCGCAACAGCTTTTTTTCACAGCCATACGACAGCAGTCCGCCGCATTCTCGAGTGCTGTTGCGTCGCAAGAGACCGAGTTCCAAGATGAAGATGATAGTTCCGCTCCCCCCACGACATCCCGTCCGAACCTCCCCCCTTCACCCGACGTTGAGGCCTCGTTGACTTGCCCTAAACTCGCTGCCATCCACGCCCGACTCGCCCTCCCCAAACGACTACCCCTTCAAACCCTTGCTCGCACACTGGTCGATGAATCGGCCGACCCCTCTCCACAGTTTAACAACAAGTCACTTTCGATACTTGGCGGCGACCTCCTCACATACTACACCTCCGAACACCTACTGTGCACCTTCCCGCGACTCCCCATCAAGGTTCTCTGGGCCGCCATGTATTCCTTTGTCGGACCAAAGACTCTCGGCGCTATGGCAAGAGAATGGGGTGTCGAATTCGCCGCAGAGCCCGGCTACGAAGTCGACCCAGGTCTCCTCCAATTCAAACGGCTACCACCCGACACGAGCCTGGAAACCAACACCAGCGGCGAGTTCCTTGGGCCAGCGGGCAAGGTGTTGAAGCGCGGCACGAGCGGACGGATAGTAACTGACAACGCCTTTGGCGAATCCGCCCCGATCACCTCTCCCGCAGTGGACGGAGTCACGCCGAACCAGGCTTCGGCAAATTTCGTCCGCGCCGTCCTTGCCGCCATATACCTGCACGCCGGCCGGCCTGCGGCCAAGGAATTCTACAAAGAACATTTTCTGAGCCGCCACCTCGACATGGCATCCCTCTTTACATTTTCCCAACCCACGCGGGATCTGAGCAAGCTGTGCCGCCGGGAAGGGTTCGAGGCGCCTGTTGCCAAGATCCTTTCCGAGACGGGTCGGTTGAGTAATCGGCCCGTTTTCAACGTGGGAATTTTCTCCGGAAGCGAAAAGATCGGTGAGGGGGCTGGTGGAAGCTTGATCGAGGCGCGTTTCCGCGCTGCCGCGGCGGCGCTGAAGGGTTGGTATCTCTATAGCCCGCTTGGGGTTCAGGTGCCGAGCTCGACGGAGGAGGATGGAGCGGCGAAGTGGACGCCGGTGTATATTGATCCGGGTGAGATCATTGTATAAAAGGGAAACGCAAAAAGAAGAATATATTTGGGAAAGCAAATGTGAGAATATTATAACGGGTGGTGTTCTTTTTCTTTTTTTCCCTCCGACTGTCTTATTTGCCATATGTAAAGGGAATATATTGAGGAGGAGGGAAGACATACAAAGCAACAGCAGTTTTGATTGCTTGATGTTTTATTCCCTGCCTAACCCCCCTGACACTTCCCCTCCTGTCTATCTTACGCTGTCTGCATGTCCGGCCGTTATCTTTTTTTCTCTCGTGTTTTTCCTTGCTCTTTTTTTTGTCAAATGTACATGTACAATATATCGGGAATGCGCGCTTTTTTCTCTTTTTTGTCTGTTGGCTTATCTTTTATTTTATTTTTATATATCTTATTACATCGATTTGAAAGATAGCTTTTTTTCGTCTCCTTTTTCATTCCTCCTCCACTCTTCATATCCTCTCTTCTACTCTACCTCTTTATACACCCCTGAGGCGCCCGCTTGGGACGCACATGGGGTGTATCTACCCTGCCTGCTGTGATTTGATATTTCGGAACTTTTATTTCGTGGTGATTTCCAAGGTTGGCATTTATGTTGTATGGGGAAGCATTTCTCTCGGTCAACATTGGGGAAATCGGAGTGACTGTCTCTATTTGCATACGGACTTTTTATGGAGAAATGTATGAGTATGGTTCTGGTTCTTCATGTCAATTGAGAGTTTACTTTCTATAGAAATAAGGGGGGAAGACGGAGAAGTAGACACAAGCCCCCGACCGTCATATTAGGAGGACCTATGTCTCTTAAGAATAGCATGTCATTAATGTCGAGGGGTAGAACGGGACTGAGCATTCCGCCGTTGGGCGCACTGGAAACAAGGGATGAGCCAGCCTACCCATAGAACAGTGAAGGGGGGGTATCCAACAATCGGCCCCAGCCGGTTCCAGACCCCCAATCTACTCACTCCTGACTAACTTTTACCCCCCCTAGTCCTCCCCATCCAAATACTGCCCATACTCCTCCCAAAGCTTCCCCACATCCACCCCAAACAACCCCGTCCAAAAGTCGGCCGTATACCCCGTCCTCAAAATCCGATCATTCACCCTCCCCACCGCCCCCTCCCCAACCTTCTCCTTCTCAATCCACTCCAAAAAGTACGCCGTAACCTGATACCCCGCATCCCACCTCTCCCCGCGCTCCCCCGAGCTCCTCGGCTTATTCCAATGCGGCGGGTCCAGCCCAGCACTCAGCCGGACAAAGTCCGCAATCCCCTCGACCAGCCCGCCGGGCGCTGCGGGGAGGGATGTGTGGTCGTTTGAGGGGGTGTGTTGGTAGCAATGGACGAGTTCGTGGGTGATGACGCCTGTGATTTCGTCGCGCGGGTGGGAGTTTGTCTTGCCGACGCTGGCGATGTAGGTTAGGGAGAAGTGGATTTCTTTGAGGTCGTTGTCTTGGGCGTTGCCGATGGTGTAGGCGACGCCGGGTTTGGTGCGGAGGATTAGGGTTACGGCGTGCGTGCTGGGGAGGGTAGGGGTGAAGGTGCGGAGCGGGAGGTTGTCTTTGTGTTTGTGGCGGTGGGGAGAGAGGGGGGTGTTGTTAATGGGCCCGCTGCTGCTGTCCGGGTCGTTGTTGTTGGAGGGGGATGTGTAGAGGTAGTCTACGATGTTCTGTAGTGCGTCTTCGAACAGCTCGTATGGATGTCGGATGGAATGCAGGAAGACCTCGGTGCCCGGGTGAGAGACATCGTCAAGCTGGAGACGAATGCGGGGAGTCGGGCGTGGGGCGGAGATAGAGTCGTGCTTTGACCTATCCACGACGTGGTCTGCGTCCCGGGCGTCTGCTTCTGGTGAAGTTGGAGAATGGTCAGGGGTAAGGATAGTGGGGGAGCTGGAGGTAGTAGACATAGCTGCGTGGTTAATGTAGGGATAGCTACACGGAGAATTCCTAGGTGTGATATGGATGGGGGATGTATGTGTGGATGTAGGGGGTACGAGATGGGCTGCTTGTATTTTGATATCACCGCTACAGCAATGCCCCTGCCCTCATCTGTGGGCAAGAGTCTGGAAGGAATTATGTAGTCGCCAAACTCAATCCAAATGCTCCTTTGGAGATCTTAACTTTACTTTACTATCAAAGCTCCCATGGTTCACCAGCACTCTGTTCTTGACCATGGACAGGGGGAGCAATAGTACTAACTATCTCCTCTTCCATGGATCGCAACCTCATGATAGTAGATTAAGGTTGTTTCCCGCCACAAACTATACCCGAATCCCAAATTCACACGCATATCCCCATCAATCCCAATCGTGATGGAGTGTAGTCCTCTAGTTGAAGCTTTGGACTCGCTCTGGAGGTGTATTAGATGTGGCCTATGCGCATCCAACCTACCATCCGAGCACACAAACACTAGTAGTACTCTGTTGGGAATGCCGATAAACGATGATTGATTGATGAAACACCAAGATATATTCTGGAGGTTTATAGTTGAATCCCTATTAAATATGGCATGTAAATAGCCCGTCGTGCATCCCCCTCGCTGCTTACCTCAGCCAGGGCGGCCCAATCCAGCCTAGCGCCGGCGGCTGCCAAGCCAACGCTCCTATTTTGGCTGGAAACAATCATCTTTCCGTTTTGGGACAGCCCGCCGCAACCTCATCTCGTCGAATTCCTCCACGCCTCTGCTCGCCGCCGTCTGTTCGCTGTGTCTGCTTCACCCGGTCTGTTGGGATACTTCTGCTGCCCCGGCTCTGCGTACGTGTCCGTCCTTCTGTTACTCTGTCCTCTCCTTTCACAGACTCCCCCGCGGTCTGTCCTGCTTGGGCATCCATTTCCCCCTGTGTTTGGGGTTGATGGCATCGAAGCACCACCTGCGCCCCCCACTCGCGTCCCTTTATCCCGTTATTGATATCAGACTCTCTTAGTCCGTCCGACTGTTCTTGTCGTCGCATTTTGATCCTTATTCGAGTTCCCGAGTCAATCGTCTGCGATCCCCCCTCCTTCATATCGATCGATTGTTTGATCGCTCGCCGTCGCCGCGGTCAAATAGCCGCCTAGTCGAGATAGGAGGATTATCTTGGTGTGATCGCGCCCACCCTCCTCAGCTGTTGGATAAGCTATTTCAGCCGCTTTTGGCCACGACAAACTCTGTTTTAAGACCCTACCAATGACCGTTGTCAACACACCATCTTGACAATGGAAGCTAGAGCCGAGGAGGTTCTAGCAGCTCTCAAAAACCACAATCTCTCCATCGAGGCAAAGATAACACACGTCACGAAGCTCAAGTCAGACATTAAACAGAAAAATGTCCCTGATCTCGCCATATCCAACACCTTCGAAGCCTTCCGCTCCGCCATCTCTTCACAACATTCATCCCTGTCTGCTGCGGGATTTTCCGGCCTCGGCCATCTGCTGAAACGATTGTATCTCCAGGAGCAGCAGCTGGCGATTGCGTCTCAGGGCCGGTCTACCTATCCCTTGCTCCTCGAACGGCTAGGCGACCATAAAGAGCGGATTCGTGCTCAGGCTGCACAGGCATTTAGCGACTTTTGGCAGGCTTCCCCCGCTGAAGTGGAACACCATGTTCTTGAAGTTGCTTTGGTGGGCAAGAACCCCAGGGCAAAGGAAACCAGTATGACGTGGCTGGCAACTGTGCGTGTCTCGTGTGTCATCAAGTACATTTTTATCTTGTGCGCAGTGTGCTAATTCGACCTTTTGCAGATGACCCGGGAACGCGGCGTGCTCTTCCGTACATACGTGCCACGTCTCGTCACTTGCCTCGAAGACGCTGATAGCGGAGTCAGAGAGACCGCCAAGGTGACTGTTATCGATTTGTTTCAGTACGCAATACCTCCTGCGTTGGTTGACTATGACCCTCACTAATACAATTCGCAGAAACGCCCCTCCTCGTGCTTTGTCGGACTTGAAGAAGCTACTGATATCACACAATGTGAGAAAATCGATTACAAACTCAATTCTATCTAACATTGGTGCCGATCAAGAATTGTCCTCTTCTCAACAATCCCAATCGAAATCCGATATATTGAGACCAGCAAGCAGTTTCTCAAGCCACCGCCCCCAGGAACCAAAGCGGCCAAACTCTGTCCTTTCCGTCCACTCGTATTCAACTGCCGACGCAACAAGTAAGGACGCCAGCGCAATATCTGACTCTACTTATGGTGGTATGAGCAATCACCAGTTTCCTATCCACATTGCTAACCCTTATTCTAGATACGTCAAGGAATGATCAGGGCTATCTTTCCTCCTCTACGCAACTTAGAGCTGATCCACCACGAAGGGATCCGGTGTTAAAACATACCCCCAGCATCGAGGCCTTCCCCGCCATGACTACGGAAGCTGCTGAATCGGAATCGGTCGACCCACTTTATGTCACTTCTCATCGCGAATTTGATGAAATCGTCCGTAGCATGCTTCCTCATTTTGAGGGCAAGGAATCAGAGCAAAACTGGAGTCTTCGTGAGAAGAGTGTGATAAAGCTCCGAAGACTGACGAAAGGAAATGCGCCCCAGGACTATCAGCAGTATTATCTTGTTGGCATCAAATCATTGCTTGATGGTATACTTAAAACTGTCAATTCGTTGCGCACAACCCTTTCAGCTTCTGGATGCCACTTGATTCAGGAAATTGCCCGAGTCAACGGTCCTGCAATTGACCCGATGGTTGAAGTCCTGCTCCAGAATATGATTAAGGTGTGCGGAGGACTGAAAAAAATCAGTGCTCAAAATGGCAATCTCACAGTTGATGCTATCATTGGCAACGTGTCTTATACTTCTCGGATCCTTCAGCATATCTGGGGCGCATGTCAGGATAAAAATGTCCAGCCTAGGTTGTTTGCGACAGGCTGGATCCAAACCATAATCACGAGGCATGGTCACAGGGGTGTGCTTGAGTATAGTGGAGGTCTTGATCTCATTGAAAAATGCATCAAGAAGGGACTTGCGGATGCGAATCCTGGAGTCAGGGAAAATATGCGCAGTACCTACTGGACATTTGCTAGGGTGTCTCAGGACAGAGCAGATGGGTACGTATAACACCACGCCCCGAATTTTCGTATAACATTATACTGAATTTCACAGGATCATGTCGACTCTAGACCCAAAGTCGAAGTCTCTTCTCGAGAGAGATTCTGGTAACCCGAACCGTGGCCCTGACAGTGCAAATGCTACCGGAAGATCCCGACCAGGTATGACCAGTAGCAATTCAGGTGCAGGAACAAGATTGACTCTCAAAGAAACCATTGCCGCCCAAAAGAAGGCTCGCTTAGCCGCAGCAAGGAATCTTCCTGCTCGCCCAGAGTCCGCCCAATCGTCATTTCCCGATGTAAAACCAACTAGATCTTCTGCGCAGCGGCCAGCTGTATCAACCACCCGCACCGTACCTACTGGCTCTCATGTTTCATCCCAGAATACCTCGTTATCTTCCGCTCCAATGCGACCATCTGCACGCCCTCGACGGCCTGAGCTGGCGCGGCCTGCGACAGCAGATCCATATTCCCGTAGACCTGTTCACAGCTCATCCGCTCCCAGATTATCAAGCCCATCCCAAAGCCCCCAAAAACCCAGGAGTAAGACGACCACTGCAACACCAGGGAGGAAGAATCCTACGCCAGCTCGTCCAAAATCTAGGCTTGATAGTGCGCCAGTGAGCACGGCTAAGCCGAAGCCAAAACGGCTCGATATTGCTGGGTTGAAATCTGGCGAAGCGCGTTTAATGGCGGGTCCTGCTGTAAAACCGAACTATGCGGCTTCGGTAGACGCCAAACCACAAGTTGCGAGTCCTGAGAGGTCGTCGGAGAATTTTGAGATGGGTTTACCCAATTCTATGGATGTCGATCCCAGCAGTGCTGCTACCAATCTTCATTCCGATGCTGATGTCTTCAACCTCCACAAAAGTGAAATCCTCACCGACCTACCTCCTTCTCAACAGGCAAAAGCCCCACAGATGACTCCAGTAACTCATCGCCGTCTTAGCAGCAGCGATAATTCGGTTTCTCGCATTCCGATATCACCGACACTTCACTACAAACGGCGAACCGAAGAACCTGTGCTTACAACCACCAGCCCTAACAGACGCCAGTCAAAGGCCAAAGATGAGGTGACACCTAGAATACCTGTACCATCTAACCGCCTCTCTCTAGCTAGCAGTGACGGTATGCGTCCTGCAGAGACGCTCAAAGTATATGAAGACCCCCAGTCTCCCAATTTACAGGAAAATATCCCGCTCGCTGGCAGGCTAGGCATGTCTCCAAGAACCCCCCACACACCCTCTAAGGCATCCCCGCTTGAGGAGCTTCCTATCAATGAACCAGCAAATACTCCGAGCCGCAAATATAACCACCGCCAGGAGTCCCCTAGTCTCTCGCCTCCATCAAGTATTCCCCAGCCTACCAGTGAAAATTCACATCGACGATGGAAGAAAGTTGAGGGTTTAGAGAGACGAAGAAGCCTTAGCCCACGCTCCAAGGACCCAACGAGGGCACGCGACATGATTGATAGAGGTCTGAGTAAAATCCGGTCTGGCGCCATCGATGTCCATGGATATCGGAAGCTTCAAAGTTTGATCAAATATCACGAAACCATATTGAACGACGAGGCCAAGTTTGCGGAAATATTGATGGTGTTATTAGAAGCGCTTGAAGCCCCTGACCCGGAGAAGAAATCACCCACCGGTCGATCACTAGATTTGAAGACGCAAGTCTTAGTGACAGTGCGCTTGCTGTTCTCAATCAACCGCGACTATTTCTCGACGTACTACGCCAGAGCAACAACTGCTATAATCACAGCACGCAAACACTACGAACTCACAAACCACATCGTCAGCGGCCTCGAAGAAACAGCCGAAGACCTAGTTGGCGTCTGTGATCCTGGTGATGTAATTGATGCTGTCCTTGATCTCCTTGAGTCGGAGGAAAAGTCTCTCGAAAGCCACCGCATGGTCGCCATGGGTGGGTATATCCTCAGTGGGCTTCTTCGCCGACTAAACGAAAAGAATCTGTTCCTCAACGAGCCGGAGCTGCAGCGTCTCGGGAACTTTGCAAACCAGAGCCTAAAGGACCCGCAGCCCGACATACGCCGGGCAGTTATGGAGTTTTGTCTCGAATTACACGAGATGGTGAAGCCGGAAGAGGCGTTCTGGCGCATGATTAAATCCGAGGAACATCGCCCCTTGCTCACGTATTATATCATGAGGAAGCCTGCGACATGATCATTTGGGTATTGCTCAGCTTGGATATGCCTCCGATGTCGTTTCCTGTTTTCGCTTCTTTTCCCACTCCTATCGGGCTTTTTATATACCTTTTTTCTATATCCTTTTCTGGCCCAACTTTTTTTTATACTACAGATCCGATTTCCCACTCTGGTATCCTTGTTTTGGTGTCTGGGTGCGCGGGCTTGGTGTTTCCCTTAATGATTCGTTTCTATTTCCTCAAGCGTTGATTTGGTCGGTCACTGTGTTTGCTAGCACTTTTCTTAATTCTCCCTTTTCTCCTTCAGATTTTTTTACTTTTTTTGTTCTCTTCGCCCCCATTTCTCTTCCCCCTTGGCTTCTTCTTTCTTTTCTTCTTTCTCTCTCCAATTTTCAACAAAAAATGATTATTTTTGTATTGGTATTATGTGAATTTTAATTGTACATTTCTACATTTCAGATTCCCTTCATTTCTACATATTTTTGCTTATTGGTGATTTTACGCTTCACCCCTGATGCTGTATCCTATAGTTAGACCGGGGGTGGAGGGGACGGGGGTTAGTTAGTTTGGAATACAGTAAGTTTAGGTTTAAACAACTCTTGCTAACAACTTTAGTAAGGAATGGTATTCTGAGGGATACACCCTTCATCCATCCCCAGAGACAGCAATTAGGGCTAGGGTTCATTCATGGTGGTTGGTTCAGGATGGAAATTCGGATCTGGTTAAAGAAGCTCATATGTATGTACATATGTATCTAATGAAACAAACACTTTATCAGATTAGATCCTATCCAGTAGGGCACATGTATGTTGCATACACATAACCCTGTTTGCATGCAGTGCGTGTGAATGGTGCCAGTTACTGGACAGATCTATGCATGCTAATTGCAGTGTTAGAATCAACGTGTTCTATCAGAGATAGGGGGATGGATATTTATTGGAAAAAAAAAATAACTCACCTGAATCAGCCAAGTAAGTGGTCTGTCTCTGTCTATATAAACCACCAAATTCAAGAACTATCAACTTGCACGGGTCAACTAAATCATTTGCAGAAAAAGAGGACGTTGGGTTGGGTATATAAATTCCATCCATCCTATCTAGCACAAAGCCCCCTCATCAACTGATTCTGGTATCAAATACACATAACATAGAAACATGATCGTAACCTTCATAATCATAAAAATCTCAAATCACCCCCCTACACTGAATCCTACTCCCCACCTCCATCCCTCATCTTCCCCTCCGCCTCCGCCTCCCCCTCCTTCTCCCTCCCCCTCCCCACCCTCCTCTCCGCCGCCTGCGCCAAAATCTCCCTCCGACTCAACCCCTGCACCCCCTCCCCACCACCACCCAGCACAAACTCGCCCCCCGTCCACCCGCCCTCATCCCACACCAACCCCTCCCTCTCCACCCCCTCCCAATCCCCCGGGTTATAAAACTCCTCCTCCCCCAACCTCCTCCCCTTCGAATACCCACTCGCCACCCCCCCACCCCCAGCCCCCCAATAATCCCCCCTCTCCACCTCCTTCTCAATCTGCCCCGTCAACGCCCAAAAGTCCCCATCATGCTCACTAAACACACAATGCGCCAGCTCATGACACAGCGTCTTTCTAATAGTGCGGTAATCGCGGTATCCATCGTACGCATCGGTGCGCAGACGGAGTTCGATCACCTCGCCTTTGTTGCGGTTTAGGCCGAGCGTGCGCGAGTCGGAGGTGGTGTGCGCGATCGGGTCCATTTCGGTAAGGAGGGGCACGGAGAATTTGTGCTTGGCCATTGTGGCGCGGATGCCTGGGTCGTCGCGGAGGCGGGAGAGGTAGGTGAGGGAGCGCGATGGGTTGGGGAGGTAGGGGAGCGGTTTTAGGCTGTGGAAGGTGTATTGGGAGCTTGAGCTGGGGCTGTTGAGGGTGGAGATGCCAGTGCGGGAGCGTGGAGCGGGGCGGGCGGGTTTTATGCGCGGGGTTGGGCGTGGTGGGGGTGCGGAGGTGTTGAGGGCGGTGATTTCAGCGGTTGTGCTGCCGAGGAGGGTTATTTTGAAGCGGGGGGCGGAGATTGGGAGAGAGGATAGTGGTGTCGGTGGGAACGGGGGCTTTTGTAGCCCTGGTTTCGGAGAGATGAGGATTTTTTGGTTCGTGGGGGGGATGGAGAAGTGGGTTGATAGGGCTTCGGAGAGGTCCTGGAGAGTAGACGTGGGAGGGAAGGTGAAGATGTGGTTGGTGCTGCGATGGTGGATGGTGAGGGATATGGTATCGTCCTCGGAGGATTCGTTGGGGGGTGATGGAGCTTTGCCCTCGTCAGCAGTAGTGTCCCCCATTGTCGCGAGAAGATAAAGCCAAAACAGTTGTGATGAGAGTTGGTTGCAGCTGGTTGGTCTGGTATTAGTGCAGTGTTGGATGTGGTGAGAAGAAGTAAAAGTGAACCTAGAGAAGGTCGTCTCTCTATCTCACAGCTCCGGTTTGATATCGACGAAGACCGAAGAATGTTCCGCCGATGACGCGGATTACTAATTCACCCGAGCCGCGCCAAGGCTGACGTCACGTGGAAGCGCACCAGATTTCTTGGCGCCTTCCCTGCAGATTGATCGAACGCAGGAGAAGAGAACGAAGCAAAAATGCGGTGGGTTGGCTGTAGATGAGTTGGACGATATGCATTCCAAAAGACAGACAGAGAAATTGGCAATAACTTAGTATATATAGATGCACCATATACAAGCAAACATTAGAAGAAATCACAAAGAATACACAGGTATAGATGAGAGCCAGAGTCCCGAACAGAACAACAAAAAGAAGTGGCCAAGTAAATAATCAAGAAGCAAGGGGGGTATAAATAAGAACATCCCAAAAAGATAGCCCAAGATGTAGGTAGAAGAAAGCAAGGAACCAACGTCCCGCTTGAGGAAAAAACAAATTAAGAAAAAAGCCCACACGGCATATTCCCCCAAAAATCGCAAGAAAGAGAAAATATATATAGGTATATAGATCGGTAGATACCCCAAAAAGTAGGTTCAAAAATATATCCACCTGTTGAGAGAGTTACCCAGGCCCGAGTTCTAGGCTAGGGTTTGGATGTTTCTGTAACACCCAACAAACTTAGCTCCGAACCGGCGGTTAGCTTTCATAGGGCTGAACCTTGCCACCAAGCTTTATCCCCTCGAGAGTTTTCAGGGCAGAGTTTCCCCTTTTTTCATGTAAGACAAGAAAGAGAAATAGGTGGACAGGGGATGGGGAGAATCAATCAACCCCATCGGCCAGCGTTAGCCTTTTTCTCAGCTTCGCGAACCTTCCGCGCGTCATCTTGTATCTTCTTCTTTTGTTCAGGCGTTAGCTTCGCAGTTGCGGCGATTCGTTGTTGATCCGGGACCCATGTTTTTTGAGAGAGATCCCAGTCGTGGCTGGATAGATAGATGCTGCGGTTAGTTATACGAACTACCGACGACGGAATTTCGGAGATATCCAAGATACAAAAAAGGAGGGAGGTATTCTCACTCTTCAAAATCCTGCACAATAAGCGCGCTATGCCCATATTCCTTGATCAAAATATCATGATACCGATACGGAATCTTCGCGGGGACACCTTCATACATGCTATCCCGTAGCGGGTACAGATCCGACGTCTTGTACTTGTGGAAATTCTTGCATTGTAGCACGCCCGGTTCTTTTTCCTTGTTCAGCTCGCTCACGCCCGTGATGTCGATATACAGGCCGTTGCGGGTATCGATCCAGCGCGCGTCAATGATGTTCTTGCCCTCGCCGCGCTGGCGGTATCGAGAGTACAGGTTCACGTCGAGCAGGTATGAATGTTTGACGCCGTCGGGGGAGGTGTAGTTTGATATCGTCTGGTTGAAGTAATCACCCATGCGGAGGAGGGTGGCGGTGTTGACTTGGGTGTCGACGTCCCAATCCCAGGGCAGCAGCTATCGAGCGGGCGGGATAGTTAGCATTTATCTTCGTCCATCCATGGCACCACATCGAAGAGAAAAAAAAAATGCTAGGGCAGCGATCATTACCTTCCCATTCCACCACCACCCCAACAACGTCCCATGCGCAATCCACGTCTCCAACCCATTCTCTCTAAAAAAGTCCAAATACGCCCGAATCATATGCAACAAGGTATCACTCCGCTCATCATATGTCACCGCACCGTGGAAATATCTCGTATCATAGTGGCCCAGAATGTCATCGTTGCCCGGCTCATGGAAATATTTCTCTTCAGGAGGCGGTTTCTCGCCTCGACGGACGACCGAGTGCGCCCATTGCGGCAGCGGGGTGACCGTTTGCGCGCACAGCGTGGCGGCTATCAGGAGGGATGTCCAGAGGCGGGTCATTGTGCGTCCGGGACGAAGGGTGGGAGAGTTATGAGATATTATATGTATAGGAGGGCACCGGTGATGTCAATCCGCAGAACGTACTAGCAATTCATTTGCGACGGGGCTGAACGAGGGAATGGAAGCTATCGACAGAGGGGGAGCATTCAGACGCGGCCGATTCGAAGCCGAAAGGAGGCGGTATGCCGGCGGCGAGCAGCTCGGGGAGGTCAAGAATCGGACAAAAAGACTGGATATCGGGTTCTCGTTCGGCTTCACATACATAGAAGCGCTATCTAATAAGTCACCGATAGGAGGCTAAGGAGCTTGAACGGAGCAGAGAGCGAAAGGGGGTAAAAATATAGGCAAGAGCAGCGCTTCTAGAAGGTAAGTAGGTATATATATAGACTATGTACGGGTCATCAATGAGGTGTAGCGAAAGATGGTGGGCGTGCAGCCATGCAACGAGGAACTGATAGGAAAAGGAGAAGGGAGAGAGGAAGAAATTTGAAGCCGTGTCATCACGCCCAGCCATATTGAGCCAAATAGCAGGGCCAGGACTCCACAGCCAACCACGGCTGCCACTGTCTTGGGCCTGGTAGTTAGCAGCGGTTGGGCTTGCCGGGAACTAGGAGAAGACTGGTAGGCTAGGTCCAGTGTCTGGGGATATATATTGAACATGATTAATATCCCCCGTATCTCCTATATCTCCAATATATTCCATACCTCAAGATTCTTGATATCTTTTGGTGTCGTGTGTCTGCCTTCCCGTTGCGAAAAATACCGGAATTACCAGCATTACCAAAATTACCAGCTGAGGCCGTTTTGATACAGCCCGTCTTGGCAGCTAGCCCGAAATAGCCGTCGCCCGGGCCAATCAGACGCCGGCTGAGTAACCTCCCCCCTTGTTTCTCTATACAACCCTGAGCACGGGGAGTAGATATTCTGCATGGACGCTGTGTCGGTTGAGATACGGAAAGGTATGTGTATGCATGTATCTACCCGCTGTCAGCGGGGATCTGGAACGTGTCTGCTGCGTCATCGGAGTCGCAGTGTTGATCATCCGTACCTTGCAATTTATATGGAATTTCTAGGTTTCCCCCCTTTCTACTACTAAATCAAGAATGGTGAAATGGCAACATACTAACCAGGTGAGGTTTCTCTCTCTTTCCCTGATTTTCTTTCTTTTCTTTTCTTTTCTTTCTGAATCTACGGTTCCGATGTCCTTGTCCTACCTCGTACTCATTGCATGTAGTACCAGCCCTGCTTCCCCTCTATTTGGCTGAATATTGGCAATATACATAGGTACGTAGCAAAAATACCGAGAAAAATAATCGAATTGGTTGACTAATAGTGATTTTAGGGACTATCAGCTATTTTGTAACCTGTTATAACATGTCCCTCCATATAACATCTAGTTAAATGTATGTACGTTGGATCATGGAAAACCGCCTTCTTGAGTCAATGTCACAAATCCGCCCATTGTTTCCCCCGCCAGTTCCACTGTCTACCCGACCATCTCGATCGATGGTAGTACTACCCTGGATCCCGATACGATCTAGAAAGAATTTGCCGGTACGACCTTCGTCTGAACCTCCGGGTGAAACATGGGCGTGGTAGCAATCCAGGCAGGAGTTCAACGCCTATGAAAACGTTGGCGGAAGAGATAGAGTCTTGACTATCTCCCAGTCGAGTTTCAATTGAGTAAAACGCCCGGATCGACCATGACAACTATGGATGGGACAGGTAACCTACGTCTCTTGTCCACATTTTAGCCAAGTGTGGCCGTTACTATTCCGGGGATAGGCTCATGATCAGTGTATATGATCGTAGTCTGCCTCGACACCTCTATCAAATGATGGACCTTCCGGACTGCCCATGGTATCCGTGGCCAGCCTCAAGTTCATCACGTAGTGACTTCCTTCTATATTCTTTCGTGAGTTGTTCGTCATTGAGAGATATCCACTGGGTGCCTTTTGCTCTGGACGACCAAGCTGGCACAGAATGACTACCAAGATCTGCCCAAGATCCTCATGCACAAGATAAATATCGACGATGATGCTTTCTTTGGCATTGTTGTAGCAGTAATGCACCGCTTCATCCTTTAAATCGATGGGAAATAGAGATGGCTGGAAGACTATATTCCACATATGTGATTTCAACGACGATGTGAGCGGGATCGTGGTTGTTAGGAAAGTTAGATCTCATCCATCGGAGGACCTAAAAACGCTGCGGGGCATGTCCGCAATACAAGAGCTGCAAAGAACTTTAACAGTTTGTCAGGGTATTCTAGTTTGTGAACTTCGAACTTGCTCGGTTTTCTGGGTCATTCTGCTTCTCGCGTTCTTCTTGCTGCTATTTTGGGAGCTGAGAATGCAGTAACTACTAGTACCTGGCAAACAGCGCCTGCGGTAAGATGGATGCAGTTTAACTTGTTAACACACAGGCTGCTCCGCTTGGAGCAGTTGCTCGGGGTGCATAGCCCGAATTCAGATACAAGGCCAGTGTTGTAAGTGAAGGTCGAAACCATGGTTTGCCAGGGGCTTTTAGGAGGCGGGAACAGTTGGGTCTTGATCTGTTATTAGACCACAAAAAGGATCACCTTGAATAGTGTGGAGGCCACTTCTATGGCTTATATTTCTCAAATGATCGCTTCCCCAATGCCAGCTGGGAATCTGGTGTCGGACAGGTGGTCCACAGAACTGGATTTGACAGGATTGTCGAGTGGTATGTGTCTGTTCAAGGGTGATATCAGGTCCCCTCGGTTTCACCAGCCTTGAGGAGATGGCACAGGCTCCAGGATTTCTGTTATTATCGTGCCGTGAGAAAGCAGCAGAATCGAATATTTGGGTCAAGAAGGGGGAATGAAGAGATGAGATTTGGTGAAGGAGGTTTTCATGCCAGAGTGAAGGTTGTGGTTCCCTCAGCAATGTCACCTCATTCTAAGAACTGAAATATTCACCAACAGTAGGCGATCTGGTTCCAAACATATAGTGCTTCGTTAGGAATCTGGGGAAGGCCCTTGTATACTTAATACATGTCCACAGTCAGCAACACCATCAAGGTCCTCCTTATTGTCCATGCCATTTATCACAAGGCATTAAACAAGGTATATACTTTTATGCTGGTGTTCACGCTTACCATTAGAGATGGAAATAATACAGGAGACCTGCATGTAAAAAGGGGAGAGTGGATATCTTTCTGTATATACGTTTATGGCTGGGATATTCAGTGATCACGGAAAGCACGGATTAAAAGTTACAAACATAGATAAAGGAGAAGAGCAAAGGCAATGTATCAGAGTGAATATCCGCTTATTCCTTCCTGGTGTATAACGAAAACTTACCATTCCATTCCATAAAGTCGCCAAGATGTCCCCAGTATACAAAACTAAAAAGAGCACGCAGGATAATTGAAATTCTTCGGAGCCGGGTGCGAGAGTCACGACGGTATTCTGTTAAGAGAAAGAAAAAAAATCTCCAGCAATAAGTAGTACAACACCATACAAAAGAAAACGCCGTAATGTCCAGGTTCGAAGGAGACGCAAGGAAAATGATAAAAATACTGACTCTAACCACAATAACTCCAAGTCAGAAATTTTTTGAGAGGCACACGGAAGATATTGCCTTGGAGGTTGTAGTGGAATGTATTCTGTGCAAGCTGTTGAGGTAAACCGAAAAAGATGCACATGACACCCTATTCATTGGTGGCGCCCGTCATCGCCGCTGACCACGCTGCCGATTTCGGACCAGCTCGCAGGAGTGCGGATGCCATCATCGACGGAACCGAAATCGCTCAGCGTGCCATCAGACATATGGTCGAAAGGCTCGTTCTGGATGTGACTGAAGCTCGAGGCGATTGACGGGGCAGAGGATACATCATGACTAGTCTGAGCTCCCTGGGGATCTTCAAATGGATTCTGGCTCTGATGGGTGCTCTGGTCCGTGGCATTTTGAAGGGCCTCAGGAGGACGAGCATAATAGAAATCTGGTTCGCCGTCTTCCGTATGCTGTGACGACGCTAGCGAGAAATAACCGGATTGAGACAAATTTCCTTGCTGTGCGTCTGGGTGTGCGGCTTGCGCGAAATCAGTATCTGGAAATTCCGAGGTCGGAGTAAGGCCGACTAATGATTCGGACGGATGATTCGACGATGTCTCTGAAGGGAGAGTGCTGGGTGGCCTGCCTGTGTTTATGTTATCAAGTATTGCTTGCCGATGTTCTTGTGAGATTTTTGGAGCCAAATCTGAGAACGACTTGGAAATGTCGGAGGGCGCCTCAGAGCGTCTATGGACGGTATCCGAACCAACATCAACACCCGAGGCTTGAGCTTTTGACTCCTCCTTAGGAGAAGGACCCTTAGACTGGTTCTTCAACCGTCCATCCTGATCCACAAGGTCATCAAAGCTCCCAACCGAACCCGAAGATCTCGATTTTCGCGCTTCTAGAATCGAGGCTCGTCGCATTATCTCTTCCCGGGCCTTCCGGCGCCTTGTTTCGGCCTCCTCGCTCGTATCCTCTATCATAGATATATCCTCTTGGTTTCTGCGGCCATCAGGGCCCTGTGGTGGATTGATTTCATCTCCAAGATCGTGCAGTGCTACCGCAATCTTCCGCCGGGAGTTCCGAACCCACTGCTTGACCTGTGGGCTTTCATAGATGGCAATCCCCGCCGCTACGAGAATCGTGACTGTAATGACGATACCTAGGTAGACAATAGGTGATTAGCCGGCTGGAAATGAAAACAGAATGTACCCTTGAGAGGACTAAATAAGAATTCAAAATAGGTACTTCAGCGCAACAATAACAATCCGAGGCCGATATCACCTCCCCTCTACCTGTCCGAGAGAGCGAGAGCGGGGAAGAGGGGTGAAGATGGACAGACCAACCTTTAGCCAACGGAGCAGGCATTTTGATCCGTTCCAGAGCTTTTCAAAGGGGACTAATTCTCATAGACGCGGAGATATACGAGAGATGCGAGTGGTGAATGGTTGACAGAGACAAAGGAGATCCAACAGGAACTTCCAAGATGATGTTGCCGCCTTGTCCGGCAGGCGGCGTCATAAGCCGGTCACGTGACGCGATAACAGCCCTTATCGGACTAGCCCTGGACTGCGCCAGATCCGGTAATTTCTCCCGCCGATCTCGAGCTTAAATAAGCTCACCAAACCACGTGCTTTGGCCCATACTTCAACATCAACTTCTGCGGATATCTTCGCGACTCTACGCTTCACCACCGCGTCGTCCTTGATATACAGCGCCATTTGGCCTTCCAGTTGACAGAGAGGCCGTGATGTCGCGTCCCAATCCCGCCCAGCGGAACCTGACGCTGATGGAGGAGTTGGAACGGCTGGAGCAGTCCATCACCCTGACCCTTCAAGGCATGCCTCTTCCCCGCCCCTAATGCGCCCCTGACTGCCATGAATGAAAGTTGGATCTAGGTGCTAACGGCAAGATGTCGTGTTATAGAAATTGATCACAATTTCAGCAGGGCACACCGTATTGTCACTACGAGCATACTCCCCCTCGTCGAGCAATACGCAGAGCATTCCCGCGAAGTATGGGAGGGGTCAAAGGTGGGCACCCCGCGGTATATGGTGGAAGGCACATGAACTGATAACATACCCCCGATTTAGTTCTGGAAAGAATTCTTTGAATCTAGCGCCAATGTCGCTCTCTCCGGCTACGACGATGCGCCGCCCAGTGAAACCGAACAAGAGCCTACATATAATGACGACACTACATATACCACCCATACAACCACGGACGACGAGCCGGACTCCTGTGCCACTCCATCCTCCGAATCTATCGACATACACCACCATGACGACGCCCCAGACCTATCATCGCTCACAATAACCCCCTCGCATAGCACCCCGCGACCCAAAGCCTACACCAAACAACATCCCAACGACGATATAACAAGTTCCTCAATCGACTACCCCACACCCTACGAAACCCAATACGATGCACCAGACGACACACCCTCGCATTCCCGATATATGGACCCAGTCACTCCGGGACGCAACCAACGCTCACACCCACGAAACATAGCAACAACGCCCACATCATCCCCTTTCGCCCCATCCCCCTCACACGCAAGGCCGTCAACAGCCAAAAAGGGCGGAAAACCAACGGACCCCATTCTCCACCGCGTTCTCGACAAAACCTACCGCGTCCAAGCAACCCCGCTCGCTAGCTCGCGCAAACCCACCCGCACCCTCACCACGCCCAAATCAAAACCCAAGCCAGCTTATCTAGACTCGTCCCCACTCTCCAGTCCAGAAATCGAGGTGCCAAAACTCCACTCAGAGATATTCTCCTCTCCTATCAAAGGAGGAGACGAATCAGCCCGCCGGCCGCGGCGGCTCAGTAAATCCGCCAGCAAGAACAGGGCGCCACCCAGGCCCGGCATCAGCGTGCTGACACCCGCCAAGGGTAAATCAAAACTTACCGCACCGAAATCGAAACCGGGAGTATGGGATAGTGATGATGATCTGGGCATCGATGACGATGATGACGACGATGTGACAGCCTTGTATGGACATAGTCCGCCAAAGACGATGCAGTTTCATGTCCCACAGACGAGGCTGTTGAAGACGCCTGGTATGTACTAAATAAACCCCTTCCAAAAGTATTATTTTGTCCTGCGAGCCCATGAATGCATGCACCATCAATATTAAATATATATATATATAAACGGGATAAAACTGACCTGGGATATTTGAATCTCCTTTTTTTAGCCAAGGAAGCATCGAAACGAATCGTCTCGGAACTCCTGTACACCGCCGGCGGCGGCGAGGATCTCACGGATGACGAGTTTGAACATAGTCCTAGTATTGTACGGCGGGCGGCGGGATTGGAGGATGAGAGTTTTTAGGATGTCTGGCAACGCAAGGCAAGGCAAGGCAAGGCAGGGGGATTGTATCTACATAGGTTATCTATTATTGATAGGTATGTATTGCTCGTGCGTCTTTTTTCATGTTGCGGAGATAGTTGTTTGCTGTTAGATGGAATATGGTACGTGGTTGAAGTGGCTATTTTGTCTCATGTATGTATGTATGAATTCAAGGACATGAGATATACAGGCCCCTACCTGCCTGGGTAACATGATGAATGTATTTACATACTTAGCCCACCAATTGACGAACGCTTACTTACCCCCCCAATCATTACACAGTAAGTGAAATGAAGCGAAAACCTGGAAATAAATCATCAAGAAAGGGGGAAAAAAATAAACCTTTCATCCGTGTTCGAGATATCTATGTATCTTATATACAACCCACCCAGATCCATGGACCATTCAATTCCACTGCCTGTCTGTCTGCTTGAGTGACTAAACTGAACTGACTGACCGCCTAGCGATCACCAAAAACAAAGAGAAAAAAAAGAAAAAGAGAAAAAAAAAAGAACTCTCGCACAAGATATATATCCATTCATCCAAGGCTGGGACTTGAAAAGCAAGTAAGAAGGACGAGATGGGGAAAGGAGGGGGATGATAAGAAACAAGTAGGAAAAAAAAAAGCAAAACAAAAAGCAGGGCTGAACAAATCATCAACGGAACCAAAAAAAAAAAAAAAAGGGGGGGGGGGGGGGAGCTAAAAATAACGGAAAAACTCGCATATAATGCTAGGGGGGAGGGGCGGGGGGGGGTCTTGGGTATATCCGGAACATGACGAGGCGGAACGGGTAATGATAACAACGGGTGAAGGAGGAGGGAAATGGTATAAACAACGGCGGCGTGGTGGATACGATAAGTAAAGGTTAAACAGGGATGGGAGGTATAAAATAGGAAACGTAAAACACCAACCAAGCGAACAAGCGATTATGCAGAAAATGATGGGTTGGTTGAAGAAACAACAGCATACCAAAAATCCATCATAGTTGCCCCTCCATCTTCTTCGAGCGAAACGCGATCCAATTATATATGTAGTATTCCTGGCATCAGGCGGTCCGCAGATGAAAAAGCGGACAAGCGGGGGAAAATGGCAAAGGAGGAATGAAGTGCATAAAATAGCTCCAGTGAGTTCAAAAAAGAGGTCATTGATGCAAAACCAAGGATCAAGGATAAAATATATAAAAAAACAAACCGCAGCACGCAAAAACACAAAAATCAAAGACTAAAAAAGAAAAAAGAAAAAAAAAGACAAACAAAAAGCAAAAAAACTATTCCTCAATACCCATAAATATTTCCTGACAATTATCAACCAAAAACTGCAATGCCTCATTCTTCTTTTGCACGTCGTTCATTTCGCGACTGAGGCTTTCAGGCCTCAGTATTGTCGGCGCAAACACAACCGCAACATTCAAACTCGTCATAAGATTCTCCTTCTCGCGCTCAACCACGCGGCGGAGATGGAAGATCAAGAATTCAAGCACGTCGCGATGCACGCGCGGCAGATCTTGGAGGCCACGTTGCATCACATCGATGCGCGCGGAGACTGGTTTGATGTCAGTTGCGTCGAGAAGTTTGTCGTATACGTCGTAGGTGATGAGGGGCGTGGGGAGTTTGCGGAAGTATTGTTTTAGGGCCGAGGTCACAGCGTGTATATCCAGGTCCGGGTCGGATATGTCGTAATCGGCGGACTTTTCGAAGCCGTCTCGGATCATTTGGACCTGCGAGCTGCCGCCGGATTTGCGGTAAATACCCTCGGCATCCATGCCTAAAAATGAGTTAACAATCTGAACGCCAGTTTACTAAAGCCAGTATATGCATACCTCGCAGTTCTACTTCTTCGATACAGCGTGTGACGATGCCTGGAATAACACATTTCTCAACCTCGATCCGTTGCTCAAGATCAGAACCAAACAAGCCTAGGAACGGTCAGCAATAAATTCAAGTAGCGAAAAAGAAAGAAAGAAAATCTCACCAGTACTGCTATCAACAAGCGCAGGCGTACTGCCATTCGATTGCATTTTCCACGGAGTAGGTTTGCTCTTCTGGTTACCGAAGAATCCAAAGCCTTGTCTAGCCGGGTCTTGAGCCTGTGAGCGGGAGGATCCATCGAACCCACCCTGCAACGAAATAGATCCATAGGGCGCTGTCTCAGTAAATTGGCCGTCCCGTTGATATTTGCCTTCACCGTAGTTGAAAGCGCCTTTAAGTCCCTTTGTGACTCCTTTGGCGACATTCTGGCCTCCCTTCTTCCAGTTGAACTTGCGAGGCTGTCCTTTACGTATGCTGACAACCTGCGGCCCCTGGACCATAGTCACAGGCTCTGCCTCCTCAGAATTACCATGAGTGTTCGAAGGTTGGAGGTCATTGGATACCCTGATCTCACGCCCATCAAGCGAAGCCACAGATTTATCCTTGGAGTGGTAAATGCCTAATCCGTTGGGAGGCGGGCGGACACCTTCGCCCGTGGAGTTCGTGTTGGCTTTGTACAACCCTTGGATCTGGTGTACAAGCTGGTTATTTAGCTCTGCGAGTTGAGAATTCTTGAGTGACAGCTGTTCAAACTCCTGGAAGCTCTTGTCTTTCATGCGACTAAGGCTGGAGAGCTCTTCGTGTATATTATTCTTCTTCTGCATCAGTTCTTCGATCTGAGGCGCAAACGAATCCTTCAACCGTTGGATGGTCTCCGCGAACTCGCGCAGGACACCGTTGCTCATTCTTCCTAGGTCAAGGGCAGCATCGCTACGCTTCTCTTTCGCAATGTGTTCGGTAAGAACCTCCAACTCTCGGAGCACTATTTCTTTCTGGGCATCCAAAAATACCATAGTAGACCGTTTCTCTCGCAGCTCTGTATTGACTTGCTTGATATTCGCGGTGGCATTTAGGGAAGATTCGAGCTCCGAAATCCTCTGGTCCTTTTCAATTACCTTTTGCCGCTCCCTTCGAAGTTCATTCTTGTACCAAGCAAGCTCATCCCGGCCCTCAGGAGAGCTAGTGTTAGGGCTGCTTATTTCAGCTGCCATATTTGGATTTGTTGACGGGGATTTGGGCCATTTCGGTTCTTTTGAAAGCCGGGCGCCTTTGTCACTGAAACTCCGGCCGTGGCGTACAGAATTTGAAACACGTTTCAAGAAAGACTCTTGGTTTTGAATTTCTTCGCCACCAAGAATCCGAGCCATATCTTCGTCCAAGGAAAAGTCGCCGCCTCCACTATAACGCAGCATGGGGGAAGTACCATTATCAATCTCGCGTTGACTATCGGATTGCAACGATTCGTTTCGAGAGTGATTACGGCGATGGTCTTGCGTTTTCTGTTTTGAAATGCTACCGGATGTGGCACGGCGGTGGTGAGGGGAGACAGCTGATGTCGACGTATCCGAAGCCCGCTTGGATGAAGACGATTCTGCAGCCTTTGCGACCCCCTTTCCACCAGGAGTTTTGTCACCAAACGGAGAAGAGAAGACGGAGGATGACGATGGAGTACCATCGTTTGTGGTGGTTGATGTCGGTGGGGTGGGTTTCGTCATAGATGCTAGATCCTTCCTCTGGATGGAATGCTGCAGCTTGCTCTCGAGAGAATCGCCTCTCTTGGGTGGATATTGCATGGCAGAAATGCTCCCGGATCTGGACGACCCGGAAGCCCCATTTTCGTTGCTATGAGGTTGTTGCGAATACAGTGACGAGGTGCCATTCGATTCTAACTGTGCCGATTTAATCTGATTACCGGTCCGTGATATATCTCGTGGGGGTGGACTTATAACAATATCGTCGTTTGGAGAATCCTCCCGCGACGAAGCGGCGAATTCGGATCGGGATATGCTTCCAGAGCCACCCGACCTCCTTCCCTTGGGGACATCCTGTAACTTGAATTTATCTACATGGCCATGCATATCGGCCCCGGAGGCAGAACTCTTTTGCACGGCATTCTGTTGACGGATCTTGTCATTATTATTTGTAGACGACGTAAGGTTAGAGATGCTGGTGTTTGCAGTACTATCTTGTCGCCTATGGCTGTCCTGGTCTGCGCGACGTTTGTCTTGATATGGACTGGGTTGCTCAGAGGAGGCCTCGGAGTGACCTGGGTCTTGCAGGTATCCATGCCGATCGAGGGATTGCTTCTGGGACGTGTCTAAGGATGTGCGACCAAAATAGTCTCGTGGTCCGTTATTGGAGTTATCGGAGGTTGCTGGTTGAGGAGAGTGGTGTTCGGTGGGTGTTGGGTCAAAGGCAACGGGAATGAGGAACTCTTCGCCCGCGGAGCCGTCAGATTTATGCGAAATAGCAGAGTGGCGATTGCTTTTGTAGGTGCTCGATGGTAAGATGAGATTGTCTACTCGGAAGAAACGATTAGGGACAAGTAAAGTAAGTCGGAATATAAATTGAGCGTTTGATATACATACCTTGCGCAATGGCTTGGGGATCAGGGGATGTGATATTTCTGTCATTCCGTGAGTTTCGCGAGTAACTCCGCTCGTCTTCTGACCTTCCCCGTGAAGGGAGTTCTGTGGGCGTGTCTGAGTACGGGTCAGTCGAGGGAGTATTGGCATCGGATCCCATCATGCTTGGTGGAAGCGACGGTAAAGATTTATCGAGGTGGACGTTTGCGACTTTTTGCCGTTGAGCCGCATTTCTAGCAGTTCGTTTTCTTCTTCTTGCCATTAGAGACTCGTGACAGTCCATACAGAAGATACCCTGAGATGTCCGCGCATAACGAAGGTTTTCGATTTTCCGCTTGCAGTTGCGGCACTTGAAGCAGTTTGCGCAAAAGGCCTGGTCGCCTGTCAAGATAGCAAGGTCCTCAATCTTGTTCCCGCAAGAACTGCAGCTGTATGTGCAGTTGTTACAAATGAGGGATCCATCGCCGAGCAAAAGAAGGTTCGCGTCCGAATCGAGCAGGGTCTCGCAGGTGTTGCATCGAAAACAGTCGATATGCCACCGTTTTCCGGCTATTGATCAAAATTAGCATCGAGTACCGCAGCAGATGGGTGGGGTGGGGCAATATACACACCTAATTCGAATGCTTTGCCTTCCTCCAAAATCTTGATATCATTGTTAGCAAAAGAAGTCCTTCTGTCGAACAAGGGCAAGCAGAGGAAATAGTAGGGTCAGCCATACTTCACCACAGCCCTTGCAAGGGTATGGGATATCGTCCAAGTCTGATGGGGACTCGGGGTACCCAGTTGGCGATTCCATCTCGTCGCTCTTGATAAGCTCTCAATCCTATTGTAATACCAACTGCCTTTGTCTTTCGCAGAGCTTGTTGCAGCGTGGAGTTGTATTCTGGTCTGGGTGAATCGCGAACTCAGGTATCCGAAACCATTCGGGTTCCAGGCAAGGAAGACGCAATACGGGTAGCTGCCGGTAGCGGAGGCCCAGGATCGATGTCCTTTCCTTCAAGGCTCTTCATGCAAGTCTGGCCATGTACGCGGGGAAAGATATAGACTTTGAAATCGAATAGGCGCGAGGGCGAGGGGAGGGCCAACAACGGAGCGAGAACGAGGTTTCGAGCGACCGGAATAGTAGTCGAGGAGGTGAATGGCACGTTGAAGCGCAGTGGGACCAGGATCAAGAGGACAAGGCCGATTGTATTGACTGCTAGTATTGATTGACGTTGGGCGGCAGGGGAGTTGGCAAACAACAAGACGTGACCCAGCTACAAACGAGCACGTTAGCCACGACACCACACACACAGACGCAAAATCGCAGCTTGGCCCGAGGACCAACAAAGGAAAAAAGACGGTGGAGGGAGATTGTCTGGCGCGAGTGGAAGGCTAGAGAGCAATGCGAAACACCCCAGGGATGGACGGTAACCAAGAAAATAGGATGGGTTCCAAGACCAGCGGCCAGAGGTGGGGAAGATGAGATACTGACAATGACAGCGACAACGACAGTGACAGCGGGTGGGTTGGCCCGGAAGCGTGCTGGGCGGGGGGATGGAGGAGAGGCGACGGAGATTGAAAGATAGAGGAGTCTGATAGAGGCACAGACGTAAATACGTAGATAGTCAGTAACTGCTCAGCGACGGTGGTGAACGGGCGCTGGCAGAGACACCAGCAGCGTAACCTCGCAATGGCCAGAGAATAGGTCAGGCCTCCGGACTCTGTGTCTGGCCGTGAGCTGGGCGGGAGTTGAGGTCGGGTCAAGCCATGTCGTCGAGGAGAACGAGATGGGCCAGGAGAGGAGGTGGAGGAGAGTTGGGGCTGATCCAGCCAAAACACACGCCCCGCGCCGCTTATCCACACGCACCCACCAGATGAATTTAACTACTAGTTAGCTAATCTTGATATCAAACTGGTTCTGCTGTATTTCGCACAACGACAACAACAACAACGCTCGTTTCAAAGGGCAGCCAGCCCTTGTGGTTCTCTCGAGTCTCCAACACACTCTGCCAACAAAGACAAATATTCTACCGCAAAGTGGGAGCCAGGCACAACAACGGGCAAAGCAGCGCGATGAAACGATGCTACTCCAAGGGTCTGCGTAGTTTCTCGGCCCATACTAGAGCGCCGCTAACTCTGCGCCAGACAGACAGTGACCCGCTATTTAATTACCCGCTGCGATCTCAGGAGATTCAGGAGACGGTCCTGGCTGGGACAGGGGAGAGAGAGACAGCCTACACTTACAGGCGTGCGAAGGCCCGAAGGGGAATTAAATCATATCAAAAAGCCCTCCGTCAAGTTCTCCCTCGCGGCAAGGGGAATGAACTCAAGACAATCCAGGGACAGGCCCCCTCCCATTGGGCACTTAACTAGCACAGTCCATATTGCTTTTTCTATTTTTTAATGATCCCGTCCTCAAGATCCCCTCTTCTCTGCTCCAAAACATGGCTGCCGCCCAGAGCCCAGACTGGCCTTTCCGAACCCATACATACCCGCAATTTCCAATATGCCGCCAATTTGTGCATGGGATCATGGGATGGTGTGCATTTGTGCGTGCTTGGATCACTAGAGACCGCTGACACGCTGGGCAATAGAATTGGCATACCCGTGCTACACCAAAGATGCTGGTGAATGGCAGCAGATGGCCTGAAAAAAAAAAAGAGCAAAGCTCTTCCCACAGCGGTTAAAACCATACATAGCTAGTTGCATGACACCCTTGCCCATCGATCTGGGTTTCATTCAGCAACTCTGCCCCTGATCTCAGACAGGTAGCTGCAAAGCATTCCGGACGATCAGTTGTTACTCTTAAAACACGCAATTCCAGCTATCAGACAAAGACGAGCTCTAAACATATCCAGACTCCCTCACTCCCCTCAAGATGGGCCCCAGATCCCGCCCCTTTCCCTTCCGCCGCCAAGCTCTCCTCCCACCGATAAAAATCTCAAGGGGCATCGTTTTATTTTATTTCCACCTTGACACACCCTCTTATCGCCAACACCCAGACATCCCCCTCCCCACGTGATCTTCGAGTCCTGTAGGAACAATTCACCTTATTCCTCGGCTGGTTACATTCTTATCTGAGTTTAACGTGCATAGGATTCGATCTTTGATAGGACAGGGAAAGGAGAACTCGAAATAGAAACCTATCCGTAGTTACAGACGGGCATAGGTATGGTTGTAGCTGCGTGTCCGGCATAGGAGGATCTTGAAGACTCCATTCCATGCGGATATATATTTGGAAACACAAATACCGAGCACATCAGCCTGCGTGAGATCCGGGATCCTTCGGGGCTTCCTCTGCTACTTTGTATATACATGTAGGTGGCGAAAAAGAAGTAGGATGAAGGAAGCAGAATGGTGGTCAGCATCAGGATTCGTCACCGGCCAGCGCGCTCTCTTGACCTGTCATTTCAGCCCTGTTTTCGCACGAAAGATGTTCTAGAACATGTGGCCAACTCACACATAATCAAATATGCAGTACAGTTATGTAGTTACATCCCGCCACAGCTGAAATGCGAAGAGAATGGGAAACAGAATGTCTGTGGGGTTTTGGTTTGCTGTAGTTACCATGTCATCATTATGAAAATACATGCACATGCGTAGAAAATATTTTCAGAATAGAATAATCTGATCTACGGAGTATGTGAATCATGCTGATATATTGACCCTTTACCCCCTTGTACTCAGCGGTGCAGGCCAGCTAGCTATTACAGGCGACGGCCCCCCAAATATGTTCCATTCATAGCTGCTGGCCCTAGATAGAAAAATAATACAAAACTAACTACACAACTAACTGCTTGCCTGTCCCCGCCTTGCCTTAACAAAGTCTATATCTGATGAGATCAAGCTAGTTACGCATATGCTGGTTTATTTATATCTTTGAGTGGTGATCTTCCAATGAGTTAACTAGCTGAGTAACTTTAACTTGCTAGAATGGACGTGCATTGCACCTCCAACTCTACTATTTGTTGATTTAAAAAAAAAGAAAGAAGAAAACCAGAAATTGCATTATTCTCCTACCTATCTGGTCAACCAAGACAACTCAGATATCTATTGTCGTTAATTACATATGGCCGTCGAGGATTCATCTCCCTTATTCCTCTCCCACCCACCCATCCTCCTCCAACTACCAAGTAAAACATAGACAACGCCATCGCCATCGCCATGGGCATCCATGAATGGATGGCTCTATCTACCATGTGTCTGGTTCCATATGTCACCTATCCATGGATAACATTAACCCACAGCCTATATAACTACCGGCCGCCTCACCTGTCTACCAGTCCGCACTACTGTTTCATCGTTTCATCATCGCACCCGACGCCGTTTCAAAGTTTCAAAGTTATTAAAAGAAACCCAAGGCCCTCCGTTTGGTACCTGGTTAAGTTAGGTTTTTAACTACCTTATTATCTAGCGGGGGAAATATAGAGTTAAGTTATGGATACCTAACATAGGGTGAGCGGCTCCGAGGTGCCTTAAAATGGCGGGATATGTAAATTTGAAAAGGGGGTGCAGTAAGCGGGCGCTTAAGTTAAGGAGTTAGCTTTTTCTGGTACCATGGATCAGGCTGTAGCAGATAGTGGTCCAGGGGACATCGTCGAGATTGAAACATGGAGAGCCAGCGAGATGGGCAGGGTGCGTTTTGCATGGAGGTTTTGAGAGGATGGGATGGGATGGGATGATGTGAGGTTGTGGAGAAATGGATATAGCACGTGTGTATAGCATAGTATATGTAGGGATTGTGATAAAGTTATTCTCCGACTTATTTGTTCATTAAACTACTTCTCCAATATCGGAGAATAATGTTTTCTCCATAAGTTAAATATCCTATTAACTTAAAATTTCCTATCAAAGTTAAATTAGCGACGGCGCGAATTGGATGAGGGTGAATAATGTGAAACAGCACATCCTTGTCTCTAAATTCGTTAACTTTCGGCTTCTATTACATGGGATTGATTAAATACTAGGTAAAACAAGGTCATATGTGATTCTCTTCCTGGAGTCGGACGAGGAATAGCACGCTATCCATTCTTTAATTAGCTTCTAGATAGAAGAGAATATGTAAATCTATAGAAAGGGAGTAGGGGGCCATCGGTATGATCGATAGATAGGGATAAAGGGGTTGTATAGATCTATTGGAGCGGGATGTGAATTGCTGTAACTTCCTATGGATTTCAAGAGTCGGCAGGTCCTTTTGATATAAGTTAGTCATGCTCGTGTGGACGAATAGGCCATTAAGTAATGATATATTTTTATTTGCAAGGGGTATATATGCACCCTCAACTTGAATTTCATCTCCGGCATGTGCGTTTCAACATATTCCTCAACCAAAGGGCCACAGCAAATAACAGTTTTGATGTCAAGAATAGTAAAAAGGGGTACCGTACCGGGGTGCTAGATTGTGCTCTTTCGAGTCCGCTCCAGAAATCACAGGGTCGGGCATGGTTTGTTCCTCCTTGAGTTGACTCATGGGTCGTACCATATATGACCGCGCCAAATCACTCCGTATCTTGATGTCTTTGCATCCGCGCGCTCCGCCTCTTTTCCCCCAGCGCGCCAAAACGTAAAGAAAATAAACGCCAAACGGCACAAACTCAATATTGGGCTGTAAAAGCTGGCTCACAAGTAGAGCTGCGAGAGTGAGAAACTAGAATAGAATTGCCTAGCTATGGTGAATAAGCTCTTTCGCGGGGGATGAGCTTTGGTAAACTCTGTTGGCCAGGGCAATCGCATAGAGTATCATAATTATACCCATTACCGCGATGCTCGTTGTATACAAAGAGTATAAAAAGATACCGATAAGATTGAGTACGAATAATGACACTATCTAGGCCTAGTGGATAAAGTGGCGAAGACTAGGGCTCTTCGACCGGCGATAGACTATGAATCGAAAGAAAGGGGCAATAAATAGTGGTAGGGCGATAGTGATGGCAACGAGGAGGATGGAAGCAGCAAAGTAGTATTTGATATCTAGTGACGGTTGATTTATATGTCGAAAGTTCATGCCAAAAAAAGTCTGAGGATAATGAATCAGTAGGGAAGGGCAAAATGGCAAGACATTGGATACGAGCTGCTGTAGATGATATTGGCACATACATGGAGGCCCTAATCGTTAGGGTGCGATCCGTCCCAGATTGATATAGACCTATGTGTTCTAGGATATTTAATGGCAGCTCCGGTCAGCGGGGGTTGGTTTAGATTGATTGCACAAGCGGACCGCCTTGGCCTCTTCAGAAACAGCAGTGCATTCATTCGCCAGAACTTGACAGCGTTTCTCAATCTCGTTTATCCACCCGGGAACAGAGGCCAAGTCCCAATCGTCTGGGAAAGTTTCTACTTTCTCACCCAATCTCGGTGATAACTGACTGTAGAATGTGAATAAATTTATCAACATTAGGCAAATGTGAGCTGATGGTGCTTTCGGTTTGGCGCCGTTGGAGTATCTCTTCCCAGGGGATTAGCTTGAAAGTGAAAGAGCAGTGATTGCTAGTCTGGTTAACCACTTACCAGGCTCTCCAACTCTCCTAAGGCCTCGCGAATGGCTAATTGAGAATAGTTTATACCCAGTTTGTAGATGTATTCAATGCAATTTGTCCAGTTTTGTAGAAGATGTGGAGAACTGTCCGAGTCATTTTGAAGGAGGTAATGGATATTATCTTTGAAGGCACGGTGTTGCGACATGGACACGACTCATGTCCAGGGGTTAGCCTTCTCGGACTGGAATCCCCAGATGGCCCAGTGAACGTTCGATGAAGGCACTTCGGAGTGTGGCTGGTAGATATCCACCTGTCGTGAATCGATCTGATATTTGGGAAGACCTAGAGAAAATGAAAGTTTCTTTTGTTGAAGAGCTGGCGCAGCGCTGCAGAGGCATAGCGGGATAGTTGTGTTTGAAAGTCGACCAAGTAGGTCGTTCTGCTGAGGGTGTTTCTTGACAAGCACCGCTCGGGTATACGTCCGCTACAATGTAATTCAGTATGCATTATGATCATTTGTCATCACTAGCATGGAGCGTACCTTTAGACAGTCGTGGAAGACGGCTGGAATTGGAGAGGCCAGAAATTCTCCGCCCTTGTTCCCTTCTACCAGCGCCTAAAATGGTCTGTATGAGATCATAAATGGCGGGCGAGCTGACGCCAAAAAGGGTTTTGCCGGGAGAAGAAATGCCACAGCCCCTGCTTTGCAGATGGTACCAAACGGAAACTTGCATTTGAGACCGAAAAGGGGCTCTTGCAATTCCAACATCTCGTTCCTTCTCCCTAGGATACTGTAAGGTGTGAGCGTCCATCATATCTTAATTTGCTAGATTCATGCAAGTTAACCAAAGACTACCTCAACAGCCTCGACTCTATATAGATATAGATTAGCTGTTTGTTTGAAGCATGCATGTGGACCATGGAAGGGATTTATTGACTACTCGCTAAATCATTCTTTTTGAAATCTTCATAAAAACTCTCGACATTCATAACTTTGAGCTAGATCATAGAATTATTCAACGCGCCATTTATTATGTGCATATAACAGCATCATACTTACGGGACGATCCATTCTCTTTCAAAAGAATAAAAGAAGCTGAAAGGTAAGAGGAGTACTGCTCCTTAGAGTAGAGAAGAGGATGCCCCCAGAAAAATTCCACGTCACTTAGGGCATCTCGTCCGTGTGCGCCAGCTGCGCGGCTGGTTTCTCGAGTTATGAATACAATCTAGGCTTTTGCGGCCAAGACAATCTCTCCTCTCAGAGCGTTTAGTGTGTCGTCTGTGAGAGTCATTGTCGTACTAGTAGTTCTTGCCCCTGTTCCCAGGCTGAATGGGATAAAGGAGTACTACTTCGGCGACTTAGAGAGCAGTATTTTTCGAAGTCGATGCGGGCAATAGAACGAAGAAAAAGTTTCAAAGCAAGACCAAGAGAGCAAAAGATTCATCGCATTCAGCCAACCCTGAGACCATGCATCTCAGCCTCATCGACTCAATATCATAGGGAGGTTAGTTAGGGCAATCGTGTCATGTGACCAACTGGCCCCTGACGAATACAATCTCTTAGATAACCAACCCCTGGGCAGACATTAGGGTTTGTGTACTTTGGACAGAAAATGCTCTCTGGGTTCTATTTTCAATAACTAATACTGTTCTGTTTAGTTGTCGATTTGGCGTGCCGATTTTCCCCCTTGACCAACCGCCTCATAAATTTGCACATTCTCGAAATACAAGGTTAGTATGGGTGTATTTCGCAAAATGATATCAAAGTTATGTACCAAAGATACCCTCAAAACTCCCTCATCCCTCCTGCCTCTTTTCACTTTCCGTCCCTTTTACCCCCTACTTACGCTTGCTCATTAACAAACAAACCTGCCATCCCCTGTCCAGTTCCAATACACATACTAGTAACAAGCACCTTTGCCTTCGTCCTCTTCGCCTCCCTCAAAATAGTACAGACTTGTCTCGTCCCAGTGCAACCCAGTGGGTGTCCCAGCGCAATGGCACCACCGCATGGGTTCACCTTTGCATGATCCAGCCCGAGCGTGTCAATACAGTAGACGGCCATAGACGCAAAGGCCTCGTTGATTTCAAAAATGTCAATGTCCTCCTTGCGCAAGTTGTGTTGGGAGAGGAGTTTGGGGATGGCGATGGAGGGTCCGATACCCATGATGCGAGGAGGAACGCCGGCAACAGTGGCGCCAACGAATTTGGCAAGGATTGGCTGGCCGAGCTCAATGGCTTTGGAGCGCTTCATGAGGATCACAGCGGCGGCTAGTGGGTTAGATTAGTATAATGTGATATTAATACAAGGAAAAGGCGATAAAAATAACTTACCCCCATCCGTAACCTGACTAGCATTTCCTCCAGTGGTTTTATTCCCAAACTGAGGGAAGGCTGGCCGGACTTTGCTCAACGATTCAAATGTCGTGCCATATCGTGGTCCCTCATCCTTTGAGATGACGACAGTCTTCTCCTCGCCCGTCTTTGGGTCTTTAAGTGTGGTCTTAATCGGAACAATCTCCTCTTCAAACCACCCGGCCTTCTGCGCCGCCTCTGCCCTTCTGAACGACTCGACCGCATACCGATCCTGCTGTTCCCGGGAAATTTTGAAGTCATCTCCGACATTTTCAGACGTCTGGCCCATGGGTTGCACGCAATCCGCAGCATCTGGGGTTTTCATAATTTCAGGATGGAAGGGCTTGGGAGTCCGGTCGGGTCCCTTGCTCATGGACTCGGCACCCATGGCAATGCCGACTTCGATAGCGCCAGCTTGAATCTCGTAGGCGACATTTTGGATCGACATGAGACCTGAGGAGCAGAAGCGGGAGATTGCTGCGGCGCCGGCAGTGTAGGGGATTCCGGCGGCAAGAGCGGCGGTGCGGCAGATGGTGGATGCTTTGGCGTTGTTGGCCTAGACGTGGTATATGAGTATGTTTTATCTGTAAAAGCATAGATCTGTCCCTCCTTCTCTCTCTGGCATCCTGCTTGGTTTTAAGATGGAGGGATGCTAAATAGAGGTTCTACATACATTGCCCATAACAACATCGTCAAACACTTTTGGATCCAAATTCGATTTGGCCACGACCTCTTTTAACAGTTCGCAGACCAGGTAGTCGAGGTCAGTGTCCTTGAAGCCGCCCTTGAAGCCCTTTGCCATTGGTGTCCGGAGAGCCAATGTAATGACAACATCGTCAAGGTTCTTCTGTGTGCTAGAGTCCACTCGCAGTTAGCCATGTTTCAATACATGGAACAATAATATAACGAAACCATGAAAAAGGGAATAAGAATAAATCGGAAGAAGACTCACATCTTGTCAATCGCGCTCTGTCCGCCGGTAGTGGGCTTCAACTGGGCCAGGACGGCTTGGAGTCTTTCGTTGGCCATTTTTGGAATATTTGGCTCTCTGTTCCCGTGTATACTTTCGCAGATAGTTGGAGAATATCCTGCAAGAAGCCTTTAATAACAATCAGATCCAGAGCTTCCTATATATATTCATACCCGAAAAAATGCGCGGCTCTCTGCCGGCTGTAGGCTTGCGTGGAGTCGTAGACCTCGGCATTCTGAAAAGGCCGAAAAGTGTGGGGAAGTTCGCATTGAGTTTAGCGTGAACCGTGGTCGAGTTAAGGTTTCGGCTGAATGACTAAGCATATGGCTTCGGCTATACCCGGCAATCGGCAGCCGGAGATATAGGGGGTCTCAAGAGTCTATGATCAAGGCGGTGCTAGGGTAAGGATTGTGTATAGAAGTGTGCATTCGATAAAATACTTTTTTGGGGACCAGTTGCGCCGCGATAGTGGTTCCTGGACGCCCTATTTTGTGTGTTCTCGAGCGACCTTGATTAAACCTGGGAGAGGGCTTCTAAGCGGGCTGCAAGAACGCCATGAGAAGCCTGATTCGGTTTAGAATTTTATATTCTAGTTACGCGAATGACCATTGGATTATGGAGCCTAATTTTTAAGGCACTGGGATGAGTAAAGCCCTTGAGCGTACATGTTTCAACGGGGAGGGCTTCGAGAAAGAATATAGCAATTTCTCTTCGGAACTGTTCGGTTCAAATATGATTCTTACTGAATAACAGTAATATTTTTTATTCTTTTTAAGAAACGACATCCACGATCCATAACGCCAAAATATCAACTACCAGTCATGAGAGACCCCCGGGGTATATAAAACATAACTTTCGCAACGAAATATTGTCTGAAATCGAAAATTGATAATTTGTGCCGCCCCAGACGCCAGGATATAAAAAGTTAAACAGCGGCCCTGTCGTATGCTTCGTTATTGACGCCACCGGATGCTAGGGAATACACGTTTGCGTGCTATAAAAGAAGCTGTAGAGGGAGCTACCCCCATGGCATTGGATATTTTCGGATCTAGGCGTAGTTTAGACGTGTTTGTCGTTAGCCGCTTAGACCCAAGTGCTAGAGAGGACGTGGTACTCCCAATAGGTGGAGCTACCGGTCTGCCGGGGATCTGCCTGCATCATGGTACCAGCGCGCTGTTTTAATAACCCACATGAGTCTAATAAAAGCACCATGCGGGTTATCTCCGAATATAACGGCACCATACCGTCCGTCTAGAGCGGGTTATTTGGAGAGTCGGAGGCGCCTAAAGAAGCCTGCCTCCTCTGCAGGCAATTCAACGGCCGGTTTTTCTTTTTTCTTCAGTGGCAAGGCGTCTGCCTCATGTTTCTGAGGTATCTCCGTTATATCTCCTGGAAGCTCGAATCTTGGAGAAGGAGGTTCAGGCGGAATAGGAGGCATGATTGTCGGGTTAGAATCGCCCTTTTTATTTTCGGCATTAGAAACGTGGAGTAAAGCATGACGGATAATACCGCAGAGGTAAACTTACTTGGCATATTACTGGTATCTTTTTGATCATCCCCGCCCCCTTCACTGGATCAACCCATGCTAGAACAATGACATCTTCTTCCATGATTGACATGTAAGATAATGCAAACGAGTCCGATTTCGACGTAAGTTCTTTCGATGTGGCAAGTTTCTTGAAATCCATTGGACTTGAATTCAAATTCGATACCTGGTACAGATAGCCTTTGTCGTTTACGAGAGCAAGCTCCGAGCCGGAGGGTGAGAAAGAAGCGCATTGTATCCTGTTCCCCACTCTCGAATGGCGACTAGCATCAGACTTTATTTCGGTTTTATTGCCTTCTAGAGGATGGACTAGGACGGGAACCCCCGACTGGGTCCAGGTCGAGATGCATATCAAATCGTCGCCTCTCCGAGACGACCTATATATGGCGGCCGATACCCCGTTATCTTCCGATTCATGTAGAGGCACATAGTACCTACAAGCCTGTAACTCTGTGAATTTCAGGAATGGGAATTTCCATTGGAATATCTGAATAGTGCCTTGCGGATTTCGGGTGCTGGCGAGTAGGACAAGGCCGTCTCTGGAGAATGATAGTGTATCCAACGTACAATTTTTACATTCTCTGTGCGAAACACTATGGAGCCGGTCTTCTCGTGGAGCTTCGGTATTTGTAGTTTTGAAGAACCGGACAATCGAGTTTTCAAACCCGACCACAACGTAATTCTCCATTGGACAGATGGTAATACATTTGCACCATAATTTTGAAGACATCCGATATTCAACAGCAGGAGTTGATGGGTGAATCAGGTTAACTATCCGGAGCTGTTCGAACTAGACGTTAGAAACGCGAGAGTTTTGCAACGGGCTAAAGTCCGACTTACAGTAAGTTTATTATCTCGAGTCCCGATAACATACGCTAGGTACATTCTGCTGACGGCTGCTAGAAGGCACGTACTTTCGGTTGAGAATCCACGTATCGCGCTGGGAGGAGAGGTTCCGACGTCCGAAAGCAGTATCGTGGTTTGGGTCCAGAAGAGTGCGTATGTCGAATTCTGAGAAAGATAAACATTGATGGTTCTAGGCCCTTTCACCTTGGAACTCTTCACTGAATTTACCATAGTTTTCAGAGAGATTTCGTCAATTCTTTGGGATTCTATGGCCGAGGAGGAAATAGAACTTGTGTCTCCCGCCCCCGAACCGCCAACGGATTCTCTCCTTCGTCCAGTCAACCAGCCCAATTTCCCTTTGTCAGATGGCCTCGAGGTCGTCGTAGTTGTCGATCTTGTAATAGAATCGAACGTCGGGGTAGACGCCATTTTCCCGGTTCTGGGCATTTGATTGACGTAATCTTGAGAAAAGCGGCGGGACTCGGCAGAGCTACTAACGGTTCTTGGTGTTTCAGGGGGGACTAGAGAAGCTCGACTTTCCAAGGGCGAAAAATCCGATCGCGATTGGTCGAATTTAGGATGGATTGATGGCGGATATGGAGACGAAGGTGTTGGGGTAGCGGAATTAGAGCGATCTGACATGGAGGGAAATGGAAATACAGGTCGCGCGAACTGGGACTCAGCACCGTGGTTCCTCGGACTTGTTGGGCTGATCATACTGTTATCCGAGGGGTGGAAAGAATTGCCCGCTTCCGCTTTTGGGGGACCTAATTGAAACTGGGTAGGCAGGTGTCTCTCTACGTTAATCGTATCCGCATTTGATTCAAGGGGGGAAAGAAGATCCCACGTCCGCCGCGCAAGCTGTATCTCACGGGCCATTGTGACAACATCCCCGCAATGTCTGCATTTTGAGCCTGGCGGAAGAATAATTTCAGTGCCCTCGCCAGGGTCCAACTGTAAGAAAAATAGACGTTAGTAGATGGATTCAAAGGCCCCTTTAGAAGCAAGAACAAGGTAAGACACAAAACTGTGATGGAGAAAACGGAGCAAATGAGCCTTTAGTAAACATGTATCACATACTGGAAGGTGGATGTTTTCGAAATATCTTAACTGGGAATACCCTGCTAAGTGACACTTTCGACAATTCAGCACATACAGTCTGGGCCGTGCCGTCCTAAACTGGCCACTCGGATCATCGAATAACGCAATATTCCGGGTGATCTCTGTTATACCGTGAAATAACTCCCTGTCGCTCACACGGTTAACCACCATGCGATTTTCGAGTTTTGCACATAGGCTGTCAAGTGCGTCGCCTATATTGTCATCGTCGGATTCGGGGGGTTCCTGGCTAGCGACATTGTGTGTGTCTGGGAGAACAATTCGGAAGGTATCGGTAAAAGATGAAATTAGATCTGTTTTGGAGAGATGATGGGGCAATTTGATATTGTCGAGTGCGGTAAAGATCGCGTTCCGAGTCTCAGCAGATGTTGCTTGGAGCTGTGTATTTCGTAGTTCCCTATTCACTGTGTATTGGATATTTGCTCCCACGACGAAGTGTGTCACATCTCGTAATGCCAGGAATTGCCGTAGCCAGTCATCACTAGATCCATTGTGTGGAACGATGATAGAAACAGAATCTGAAAGAAGGCAGGGGGCAAGAGGGTACTAAATACATCCAGATACAAACTGTTAGCCTTAGGAGGAATATATTTCTTCAAGAGGGCTTGATATCGCTCACCAATTCTGTTCCTAGATTTGGAAGATCGTATCTCAATGTTGAAGGAAGGGAGAGGGAGTCGGGATCATTGCGTAAAGCGCCAGTGATCTCTATACTGGTTTGTAAAAGAAAGGATTTCGGACCTGGGTAACTATCATAAACCCTCTCCAATGATCTATGGATGCGCGAGAATCGATCGCGGCGCTCTCTCGCCCTTTGGCCCGCTGGCCCTTTCGGATGGAGAGTGAGGAATCGTAAGGAGGATAAAAGAAATTCTGCTAGATAACCGTCTCGCAACTGGCGAGCTTCCCACAGGCTATCGCGGCCCTCCTCAATGACCTGTAGGACGAATTCGACGCATCTCAAGGACGTTTCCCAACTTGCGAGAAACCCAAGATACGGCCCCGTGTGCACTTTTTCGGCCGGTAGAGATAAGCGTTGAAAGGCGAAAATGACGTTTAACTGTGAAATGAGCGTTGTGACTAAGTTCTGATAGGCCTTTTTATCGCCTTCAGCGTATATTTTTTCCAGCGAAAAGTGCCCTAACAGTTCCTTGATGACATCTTCAATGTCACATCGAAGCGCGAGGAGCCTCCAGACATTACCCAAGTGCAAAGACAAAGATGACGAGCTTGCGGTAGTAGCCATCGCATTCGAGGATCCGACTTCTGAGGCTCTTCCCCACGTAGGCCGGCTCCCAAGTGGTTGGATCTTTCCACCGTTAGGGTACCGCGTGTTCAATGTTGAAAATGTTGGTTCTCGAATATGATCTGCGGGGGAACTGGAATTCTATCTGTAAAGTATCTTCCTTATTGAACGATTAGCAGGATCCTTTAGTGCGGTGTGCCCTGCTTACCCCCCCACCGCAGTATCAAGCGGTGACATACCATGGATGTGGCTCGCTTGGGTGGGTTCAAGGGTAGCCTGGGCGGCTGGTGGTTCGAGGCTTGATTGTCGGCGGAGAGGGCTTACCTACTCGAAGGAGTTAATGCAGTTAAGAGAAGACCATGGTGAGAATGCTCGGCATTTCACAGGAAATATAATCGGCAAATTATGGAGGTAGTACATACATGCATACGGACGAGACTTTTAGAGACTGGGCATTCCGATGTAATAATAGCAGCAATTTCTTCCCAGCACCTTCGTCTTCTGTTCGAGAAGAGACATGCAGTCCAACCTCACATGGCTGAGCCAATCAACCCTGCCTGGACGATTTCAAACGTCGTTCGTTCGTCGCAGGTCCTGGCAACCATGGGAAGGGGATGGCCGTGCGGCTCATCGGGAAACTAACGTTCGGGGGGGGATTATACGAGGTCGTATTTGGGAATCCTGAAAATCATGGCTGGTGAAGATTGCTAGCTTTGGCACCAGGCATGGGAAGGGTTGATGGGCACCACCCGCATTGGCTGGGCCTGTCTCGTCTGCCCTCTCCTCGTTTCTCAAGCTCGGCACGAAGGTGGTGAAAGGCTGGCGGCTCGCCAATCGCATTGCGTGCCCAGACACACTCTGCATCCCGCCCATGCTAGCATTGATTGTCGTGTCACTCCCTGCCCGGCGGGGCAAGGAGGTTGGGAGACACTCGCACTGGCGGCCACTGGCAGTCCTGCAGAGGGGCGGTGCGGCCGAATCGCTGATCACTGCGCTTTCGTCAGTCTCTTGACAATGGCCAGAAGGGGAATGGGACGAATACGAGGTGCCTTTGAGCTCTGTCGACCATATATATCCTCCCACCTCGTTCGCGCTTGTCTCTCGACCTGAATGCGCGAGCAAAAATACCACCAGCATGCCTGTGACTTATCACTCGGTTCCCATGGAGAACGAAAAACCCGACGACGTTGCGCCTCACCTGCATGGATTCAATGGCGACGACATCGAGCTAACTAACGAGCCGGGAGCGCGTGTTGGGCACCATTTGTTCATCGATGAAGCTGCACAGGCGGAGGATCATCGACAGGCTCGCGGGGACAGCGTCTGGTAAGGATCCGGACGCATATTGAAGCTCTGCTTTGTTTCTCTTCTTGCTGATGCGTTGCTCTTTTCTAGGCGGGTGTTGAATGAGAGACAGATTAATGTGAGTCTGGTTGCTTTTCTTAACCGACTTTGGGGTGGGTCAAGCTTATTTTTGCTAACTATTTCCCGCCATAGATGATTGCATTTTCTGGGTAAATTCTTCACCATCCTCCTCGTTATACGCGATATGAGAACAAGTATATTAACAAAGATTGGGTGGTTTTCAGCACAATTGGAAATGGTATGACCCTAGCACTCATGAACTCCCGCGAAAAAGGAAAAGTAATAACGAATTATTTTTAAAGGACTTTTCCTCGGTAGCGGTCGATCGCTTGCTTCTGCTGGACCTGGTGGCGCAGTTCTCTCCTATATACTGATGGGCACCGTAATATCTTCGGTTATCTCATGTCTGGGAGAGATGACTGCCCTGATGCCGGTGAACGCCCCTGTTATGGAGTTCCCCCGGCGTTTCTTGGACCGAGGCGTTGGTTTTGCAGTTGGATGGATATACTGGTAGGCCACCGACCCCTACGGTAATTCCCTAGCACGTATAACTGATTAATATATCAAGGTTTGCTTATGCCGTACTCGCTGCCGATCAGTTGGTTGCTGTCGCAAATACTATCTCATTTGAATATAACGATGGCAAAACTTTTCTGAAATGGGTGGTTGGAGGAAACGTCCATCCTGCAGTATGGGTTTCTGTTGCTCTAGTAGCAGTAACAGTCATTAATATGTTTCCTGTGAAGGTATGCATTCGCAGTTTTATACAGCAAGAGAATAAATGCTGACATTGGACGTGTAGTATTTCGGTGAACTCGAATACGTTTTTGGGAGTATCAAGATTATTTTCATCACGCTGATCATTGTGATGATGGTTATTCTGGATGTTATGCAACGTTAGTATAGCTGCGATTATCCCTGCGAAACGAGGCTGACATCTACGGTAGCAAGGGGCGATTCATACTATAACAAACCAGTATCTACGAGATGTATGTGGACTTCCAACCTGGTATCTTTGGAGGATATTAACTTCGTACCTCCAGACTGGGATTCCCCTTATTCCTTTTTTGCCCCACACTATACCGTCAGGGACGACAACGGTGATGCTCAACGACTGGTCAAGGGCTCTATTGGTACTTTTCTCGGCGTGTGGTAAGTTTCCTCTTTCTCTAGTATATGTGAATCTATATTAATATAGTTCTACCTATAGGACAACCTTTACCAATGTAATTTTCTCCTACGTGGGTATGGATATTGTTGCAGCAACAGCAGCAGAAAGTAAGGCATTGGCAGACGCGGAAAGCATGAAGATGGCTGCACGGAAGCTCTCTATTCGGGTGGTTACTTTATACTCGTTTGCCATGTTGACATCCTCGTTCCTGGTCCCGTATGACCATCCATTCCTGAACGGCGACGGCCAATCCGCAAGCTCCCGCTCAATCTTCGTCATCGCCGTAGTTGAAGCAGGACTTCCAGCTGCCGCCCACTTTTTCAACGCTATGTTCCTTTTCTCCGCATTTACCTGCACCATCAACTCTATGTACGTGGCGTCGAGAGTCTTGCATACCTTGGCACTACGTGATCAGACTGGACCAGAGTTCATCACGCGAAGGTTGCGTCAATGTCACTCTGGTGTACCACTAAGGGCTGTCATAGTTACGGCTGCAATGATGTGTCTTGCATACTTGGGGCCTAGCGGGGCTAGTGGTAAGGTCAGTAGGGATACATACCTATCCTGATATCGAAATGGATTGCTTGCTAACTGTATATACAGAGATTGACCGAGCTTTCATCAAACTGTACAGTTTCTTGTTTGATTGTCTATATCGTTATCTGCGCGACTTATTTGGGGTTCTTTAAAACGTACGTTCTACGATATGTGTCTACTATTATGTTTCTCTGGAATAACCTAACTTTTATCCCTGCGTGCAGGCTAAACGATGTCAAATTATACGGCAACACCTCAGAAGCCCAAGCCGCTTGCTATGACCGTAACCACCCTCGGTACCCCTACAAATCCCACGGGCAATGGCTGAAAGCTTGTTATGGCATGGTTACATGCATTATACTGGTTATATTCAACGGAGTGTCTGCGTTTTTAGACAACCCATTCGGCATCCGGGGGTTTATCGCATCATATATTGCTGTATGTTCAAATCCCTCTTAGCCACATAGCGAAAATCTAACCTTTCTTCTAGCTACCCGTATTTGCCCTACTCATTGTGGGGTACAAAATCACCAAGCATGGGTTCCGGTTCTCGCACTGGGGTCCAGAACGCTCCAATGATCTTCGAAACTGCGTCCAGGTGTCAAGCGAGAAGCGGAAGGGAAGATTGGAATTCCCAGAAGATGGGTTTACAAGAGAAAACTTGCGAGAGTTTGTCAAATGGCTCTGGGTCTGGACAAAATAGATTCCCATATTCCTCCAATCTGTTTTACGTCTTCGACGGACTTCTGTTTTACGAATTTGTGTGGCGTGGCGCATGGGCGGATATACCAATCTGTTTTATGGACAATCTGAATTTCAGTGTTTCTAATACGCGATCCCTGTTGATAGAATCGTTTTCCAACTTATTAAGTAGTTAATCTATTAAGGTTCTATGGAACTATGCCTGCCAGTACGGAGTATGTAGTATTAGTAAGACTTGCTTATTACCCCTAGTCCCATTGTCGATTCTGTCCCCATTTCCTTTTAACTCTTGTCACAATCTCACAGACCACCAGCCGATAACAGCTGGCGTCCTCGTGCCGCAGTCGGGGACGGAGCCCTGATAAGTTAGGGGTGGGAGCTCAGCCCCATGCCTAATTGGATAACCTTAGTTAAGTTAGTTAGGGCACCGCTAACCTAAATCGGACTCCACCCCTTTTAAGCCGCATCCAACATCGTCTTCGTCTATATTCTTCACGAACAGAAATCCAGCTGAAGCCCACCACCAAATCCCAACCAGCCGCAGGCGCAGCCAAACGCGCTTGAAGGCCACGCCCATATAGGCATCTGCATTTCCCTCCGTTTCCTCCAGCACGTGAGTCCAGAACTACTAGTAGTTGTCCGCAAACTAGAAATGCTGCCAGATAACTCCTACCCTCCGCCGCCACAGAGCCAAAAGCCTGAGATAACGTCTGAACAGCAGCAATAATAGCCGAAATAGCAACCTCCTTTTAATTTCGTGCCCCCGCCACTAAAAACCCGCTAGTTAGGCCCTCCCGGAGACCTGCGACCATCCGGACAAGGGCAGGCATCAGACACACAAATGCGAACTCACTCTGTCCATCCGCTGCAACGGAAAGCCGGGAAAAAGCGCCAGGGTCACAAATCTTCCAGCCAACCACGCACTGCAACAACCTCGTCTTTGCTGGCTATCATCCACGTTGGATGCCTCCTTGCTTGAGGCAGCACCAGAATCGCCAGCCAATGGCGGCTGCCACAACAGAGCTGATGCGGTGCAGTATGAGAGACCAACCCTCGGAATACTCTGCCAAGATGTAGTGTCACTCATCGTTTCTCAGCTTCTTCCGCTCTTTGTGAAACCATTCCCCCAGTAACTTCACGTGTCGAAGCGGTGTGGTGAGGGGTAGGAGTGGCTTGTCATCCCACCTAAGTTAATAACATGCCTTAGTTTGCGCCACAGATATGCTCTTGGGCAACTCAAAAGGGCAGGCACTAGCCTAGAGGATGCATGGGCCTGAGCTCTTGAGGCCTGGGGGAAGGTTGGCAGATACCGGGGCAATGGAACAATAACCACCCTGATTCTGGATTTGATTGCGTGCCCAGGAAATCCGTGGGATGGCCGCAAGCGGTTGGCGGGGAATACTAGAAAGGTACCATATTCACGAGCAACATCTACCCTGGCTTCAGCTGAGGCTCACTTCTCTTCATGCAAGTCTTCGTTTAGCGTTTTACTGCTCCTTTGCAACATCTACCGGTATCCCTGCTAGTACAGGTTGATCCCGGCATTAATGGGGAGTTCGATAACTCAGGGAGAGGGAAACCGGCAGATTGTCTCGCCGGTGCTTGTCAGCCACCCACCAGAATCAAAATGCTCTCTTGTACTGAACCATGGCACACAGAACATTTGCCCACCGGCCCAAATTGTCCCCGACCTCAACCTAAAACTAAAAATATAGAAAGAGGCCGTGTCAAGCCATAGCGATCTGAGACAAAATGAACAACCACTGGCAGTGGCGTAGGTGTTCATCCACATGGATTCGCCAGGGATTTCTATGGTTGATGATCCTTCTCTGACTATTCGCCATGGCCAGGTTGTGGACAATAGAAGCTGGTTCGTTTTGGGAAGAAGTACCGTCAAATAGCTGGTGGGCCGCTCGCTATTGGTGGCTGATTGTTGAAAACTGAGATCATTTCCAGTGCTCGGGAGTTTGGAGGGGTCGTTCTCCTCTCATCACTCCTCCCGACTGAAGAATTGCCCTCCGTCCATAAACGTTGGAATCCAAAATCATCCACTTGCCATCGTCTCTTTAGTTTAGAGAAGATCCGCTTGCCTTAGTGCCGATACAGCTCAATAACTAGTTATCGAGCACAGACACCAGAAATCGGTTCCTGTGGCGCAGCTTGTCATAGGCACAGGGGGGGATGATTCATGAGGCTGAGCCAGAAAACGAAGTATTTCTATCTTTGGAAGAAAACGTTATGATTGCTGGGTAGTTTTGAGGTTATTTTTCAATTATTTTTCTTCCTTCCTTCCTTTGTTTCCTTGTTTGTTTCAACACTGCCATTTTCGAAGATATGCGGCTTCCAGACCAGGTTGAATGGGCTGCACACCAGGGGCAACTCGAAACTGAGTCAGCCTAACCATTTAGCTATTTGAGACCCAAATGCTTTTGGCAACTAATGCATTGCCCCTGACGTTCAGGACCTGATTATATCAAACCTCGTCGATGATAGCACAATTGCCCTGCGCGAAAAGAACGATTGATCCATCGTCAAGCAGCCGCGGTTGCATAAAACCTTCAGCATGGCCACGGGCCCCCCAAGGTTCAAACATCGCCCTGATTAGGACTGCGTTGACGAATAGTAACTTATCTGCTCAAACCTAGCCGCAGCAAACAAAATCATTCGAACCCGCATTCTCCCCAGTCCATTCAAGCTGTGCAGTCGAATATGAAGCAACCCCAGAATCCCAGAACTACCTATCATTCCCCAACATATACTTCAAGAAGGCTCGGGCCACCTACATGCGCCTCAAATCACCCAGGTTTCTATCAAGTGGAAACCGTGCCCTCCCATCGGCCATGTTTCACAGGTATACCATGCCTATCATCCTTCGACAATTTGCTTCCCTGAAATGTGGTCATCATGACCAACATTCCCCATCTCTTTTCTAGAATATGGATACACCTTCAGTCTTACAATGTCCTTTGTTATATCCAGGAGAAGGCAATACATTGCATATCAGTTCGCAAATGATCCTCCGTTCCTCCACGTGGTTCCGATCCAAACAAACCCCTTGGCCCACATACGAGTTATCGCAGTGGTTTTGCTGCCGTGTAATCTTACAGGAAGTTTAAATGCGGAATCCTGTGCAAGGAGTTTGAATTGGCCATGGCAAAAACATGGGAAAAAGGGGTCAGTTGAAAAAACAATAAAAAAAAAATACAAATTCCCATGCCATGTATAGGATCATCCATTCAACACATTCAAGCCTAAATCAGGGAAGGAAACAAACCACCATAATACAACACGCACGGACTGATCTGAACAATAATAACATTATCAGACATCTGAAGAAGTTTGAATTTTCACTGTCCTTATTTCAAACCAGCTGCCACCACTACCACCACCACCAGGTCCACCACCACCACACAATAACAGCAGCAGCAGCAGGACTTGGTGAACTCCCCAATCAGTAATTCCCAAGTCATCTCCCACTCACTCTGTGTCAACCCAGCCAGTGAAAAACACATTTTACTAGTTAATCACCCTTCTTACCCACTACATTATGCTTGAAACCCACAGGGAAAAGATCAAGAAGAACTCTATCTGCTATACAGCATCTTACATAGTTTTAACTCCACTAAAAAATGCCCTTTCACACAGCTCCAGCCTCAAGGCCATCAGTTAGTAGTAGTAGTAGTAGTAGTAGTAGTAGTAGTAGTAGTAGTAGTAGTAGTAGTTACCTATAAATAAGATAGACCTTCCCAATTTCACATGCAGTGATGCCTTATCTCTGATAATGAGTGTAGTTGAGATTTCCCCTTAATTAATTAACTAACTATTAATATGGGGAAAAATAAGATAACCGCTTCTAGAAAGGAAGTCTAATCTACTATTTATCTAACTATATAGTAACTTATTAGATATTAAAAGATTAAACTGGTTAGCTGTAGATGTTTCAGACATAAGAGTTTAATTTTATCAATTAGCTAGGTAGAATATGAATGGAATTACTATGCATTGGAAATTTTCAAATATGGAAAATAGAAAGGAAGTTTGAAATTAAAATAGGAGAAAAGAGGAGAAGAAAGGGGGGTAGGTAGTGGATAATGAGAATCATATAGGAGAAAGAGAAAAGAGAGAGAGAGGTAAACTAAGTATAAAAAAAAGGCTAAAATAAAAAGTGAAAGAGACAGGAGAAGGAAATAACCTTGAAGTAAGTAAGATAATTAGATAGGTTATTATAACTCTCTCTTATTCTCTCATATTCTTTCTCCTTTCCTTTCTGTTACCCTCACCAAGTTATATCTAACATATGTATGTAGTTATGTAGTTAGTTATTTATCAAAGGGATGTTTTATTTTAAAATTCCATATCATCCATCATTCCATCAATCAATCCATTTCGTGGGCATTTGCACATTATGAATAAAAAAAATAAAGAGTAAAAAAAAGGGGGACATAAAAAGTTTCTAACAGCCAACCAACCAACCAACCAACAAAAAAACCACAATAAAAAAAAACACAAAAAAAAAAAGAAAAGCAAAATCATAACCTAAGAAGCCTCCTCAACCTCCGGCATCGGCTCGTCCTTATCCTTGCCATTCCCATTCGCATCCGCATCCTTCATCTCAGTATCATTAGCCAAGGCCGCCGCGGCCGCCTTCTTGGCCATCTCCTCCTGGGCGCGCTTCATCGCGATAGCCTCCTCCTGCGCCTTGACCTTGGCCATGCGCTCGGATTCGAGTTTTTCCAGGTGGCGCCCGATGATGGGGCCGGCGAGGAAGCGGACCTCGTCCATCTTGGCGACGTAGACGGCCTTGGTGGTGTCTTCGCCGTCTTCGTAGAGCCAGTCCTGTTAAAAGTGTAATGCGTTAGGAATTTGATTCTGATTTTCATGAGAAAGGAAAACGAGGGGGAAGAGCATACCTCTGTCTCGTCAAGCTTAGCCTTCAACTTCGTCTTCTCCTCCTCATTCGCATACTCGGCGTAGACACCCTCGATCTTATCTCTAAGCTCATAAATGAACGACTCGAGCTCATTCTTCTTATCCTCGGTGTCCGCCACCAGCTTATCTTCCATAAACATGGAGTTCTCCTTCTCGGATAGCCTATCCTTGGCGGCGGTGTCGAGCGATCCCGTGCCGGAGGAGATGGGTAGGTCGCCCTTGCGCACCTGCTTCTTGACCTTGCGCATTTTGGGCTTCGCGTCGGCGTCGCCATTGGGAGCGTCGGTGTCCATGGCCTGTTTCCAGAGTTTTCTCATGTTAGAAAACACATTTTTCTTATAGTTTTTTAATACACGTCAACGAATCGAGGTGAGACGTTGGGGAGGGAGGGGGATAAGAGGAGGGGTTAAAAACTTACGTCGCCTTCTTTCTTCTCCTCGGGAATGGGTTCCTCAACCTCGACATCCTCCACATAGTATCCAGACTCAATGTTTAGCACGCCGTGAAGGTTAAGTCTGGCTCTCAGCTTGCAGGTAGTGAAATCGCCGTCGGGACCGGGATTGACACCCTTGACGGAGAAGCGACCGATCCATGGGTTGGCCTTGCCAGGGAGGCCTTCGGGCTTGGCGTACCGGGCCTCGATATCGAAGGGTTGTTTCCGGTAGAAAGTGAGGATCTTGGTAGAAGGCATGACATTGCCCTTGTTGAAGACGGTCAACGAGGTAGCCTCATCGGGAATCTCGGGGGCCTGCTCCCAGGTGAATTCGATGGGGTAGTTGACGATATCATGGACGGCAAAGTCACGGACGCGGAAGACGGGGGAGAGGATGGCACAGCTGAAGGCGGAGCCACGGGCGACGGCTTCGTCCTGGTTAAGCGTGAAGGAGAGGGGCTTGCCGAAGAATGCGCTGACGCGCTCCTTGATGCTGGGCACGCGCGTGCAGCCGCCAACCATCTCGATAGAGTCGATATCTTCGGGTTTTAGCTTGGCCTCGGCGAGGGCCTGCTCTAGGGGCACGGTCAGGCGGTCCAAAAGGGGCTTGACCATCTCCTCCATCTCCTCACGCTTGACAAAGGCGCGGACGTCGACGTCATCCATCAGCGACTCAATGCTCATGGGGGCGGAGGCATTGGCGGAGAGGACCTTCTTCAGCTTCTCCGCAGCCGCGAGGGTACGAGTCCATGCCTTGGGGTTAGTTTTGATGTCGATCTTGTACTTCTCCTTGAACTCCTTGGCGAAGTGGTCGACGAGGGCCTTGTCAAAGTTGCGGCCACCGAAATGGCGGTCGTACGTGGTGGCCTTGACATTTAGCTCGCCCTTGCGGAACTCGACAATGGAGCAGGTATAGTCAGCGTATCCGATGTCCACAAAGGCAACACGCCTTGGCTTCTCCTCCGCAGTAGGGAGGTCGAATTTCGTAATCCCGTAGCCGAGGGCAATAGCGGTGCTGTCGTTAATCAGGCGCAGAACAGTCAGACCAGCAATCTCCGCAGCGTCCAGAAGGCTTCTCCGCTGGGCATCAGTGAACCACGGAGGCACACCGAGCACAACATCTGCGACGGGCAGTTTCAGCTCTGAGGAGGTGGTGGCCTTGATTTTGCTCAGGTACATAGCAACCAGCTGGGTGGCAGTGAACTGCTCCTTCTTGCCCAGGTAGGTAACCTCAGCGCCGGTTTCGCCATTGACATCAACCAAGGTGGCGGTGGTGAAGTCCTGCTCGATCTGGACGTCGGCGTCCTTGAAGGAACGGCCGGCGATGCGCTTGAGGGAGGCGACGGTGTTCTTGAGGTTGGAGATCTCTTGCGTCTTGGCAGCCTCGCCGATGTATCTGCTCTTGGGACCGAAGCCAACTAGGGACCTAGAGAATGATATACATGTTAGCATCTCTCATTCCTTCGCGGGGGAGGTAGGGAGGGGCGTATATAGAGTCAACTTACGGCGTAGACCGGTTCGAGACTTCATTCGTGAGCTAAATCGAACCTCCAACGAGGGCACTTGGTCAGTGAGAGACGAACCAAACGGAAACAGAAATATACAAAGGAGTTTTGTTTGCACAGACAAAAACCACATGTCCATGAGGACAACAACAGCAACGGGGAATAAAAAAAAAAAAGGAGGGAGTATACGCACAATATCAATACCCTTATTCCTAGCAACGCCAACCTTTGTCGACTGCGAGCCGAAATCTATACCAACGACACTCATGATGGGCAGCTCTTTTATAGAAAATATAAAAAGAAAGAAAAGAAAAAAAAAAGAGAGAGAGAGAGAGAGCGGGGGTGTGCGTGTGTTGTTTAAAAAACGACGTTCTAAAAAACGAGGCGCAAAAAAAGGGGACGAAGAAAAGAGTTCGTATAGGGCAAATTTATAAGATTGGAGACCAAGCTTTTTCCGTTGCTTTTGCGGTGGAAGTGGGAGGTCTAATAAAGGGCTCGACGGTGGGAGGTGAGGTGGGGAGAGCGAGGGGCGGTGGGCGGGTTTTTTTTCTCTGGTCCCTTTGCCGCTGGTTTTAGCTTTTTTTTCCCTTGTGTGGAAAGACACGAACGGGAGACTGCTTAGGTAAACTCGGGCGTTAACTCGAGGCAGGAAATCGGGCAGCGGGCACAGCCAGGAGACGGGGGACAGCGTACCTTAAGAAGCGTGGCGGGCGGAGGGGATGTTGGTGGTGGTGGAGGGCGAGGTTGAGGTTGGTGTTGGTGTTGGTGTTGGGTCGAGATAAAAGAAAAAACACTGGTGGGATGGGCCGAAGAAGGTTCTGGGTCGGAGGGCGGTACTGGTACCTGGCGTCGATGGGCGAGGGCCGCACAGCTGCTCGGGATGGGCCGTCGTTTTATACCTAGCTACGGGGAAAACACAGAACAACACCGCTGCAGGCTGCCCAGTACACGCTTCTATCTGCCCAAGCCTTCTTTGCGCCATTCCACGCCGTTCTTGGGCGTGCAAATCCCCATCCACGCTCGCCGTGCCCATCGCCGCCAGGTACCGGTACCTGGCGATGATGCTGGGTTTTGTCGTCACATTGCGCTTGGCATCACGTGACGGAAGCTTCTGGCTGCTGCCCGAACTTTCTATTTTCGACGCGCTTCTTTCTTTTTCCACAAGATTCATATCACAGCAGGGAGGATGATTCTGATGCCATAGCTGCCCATGAAGAGCCAAGGAGAGACGGCATCCATTCAAGCAAACAACGCTGCTCGTCCAGCTAAGATACAAAATGGAACCATGCTATACACGCCCTGCGGCAGCCACCCCAACCGCTCTTTTATATCTGTTATCTATGTAGAGACCACAGCACAATACAGATAGAAAACTGAAAACGCCAAACATGCAGTATACAACAATTGCTCAGACCATGTCCCCGGGATCCCGCGACCTCTTGGTCAACCGCCGTCGTTTCTTTTTCTTCTTGCCCTGCTCAGGAGCTTCATCATCCTGCTGCTTTTGATGGGAACTGCCCGGTTCCACGCCCCCACTTGCCTCTGGGGGGCTGTCAGTACCGTCATCTTCAGGCGCCCGGACCGGACTGTTTCTCCCAAGCGGACTACGCCCTGTTCGGCTTCGCGGTGGCTCAAATACCGCTGTGTCGGGGGGCACTAACCCGCCTTGTCTATCGTACGGGAAAACGCCTTCAGAGCGCGGAGAGCGTGCTGGGCTGTCTCCTCGATGTCGAGACCGCCGTCCGTCATCAGGCAATGATTCTCTACTGCCGTCCAAGTCTCCCAAGTCGACCCCAACGCTGGAGCATGCCCTTGAACGACGCGCAAGCTGCAGCTTTCTTTGGTCCTCGTCCCCCATAATGCTCTCCAATCGGCGCGGCAGCTGCACTGAGTCTGTCGTCATCACGGAATCAAAAGAATCCCGAGGGTGCAATGGCAAGGGGGGAATGTTTGGGTTACGGGGCAAAAAGTCTGGGAACGTCGCCGTTGAATCGTTATCATGGTCGTTGTAGTAGTAGCCGTTTGGCTGCAGGTCAGGGGCTGCAAACCGCCCTTCAATCCCTTCTGCCGGGTGAACCGGCACCGTTCCCTTGCCTTCAGCTGCGTTTCTAAAAGTATCTAGGTCCACGTTGAGTTCGTCCCCTGTAGCTTTTGCCTGCACGGCAGCTTCTTCTGGGGTCGTATGTTCATCCGCCGCCGCGGCATCAGCCCTCGGGCCACCCCATGTTCGCTGGCCTGCGGTGAAGATGCCGTATACCATATAAAGCCAATTGAAAAATGGGTTAAGAAGAAACATGAGCGGATAAAGCCATGCTTTATACCGTCGAAGTTTTGCACCGAAGTACAGCATCAGGAGATAGTTTAAGCCAAGGGAAACCGCAATAAACCCAACCGGAAGGTTTTGGACTTTATTTGACGTCGTGATAATTGATATGGCCATGATGAAAAAGAGCAGGGCCGTGGTGCGGATGGTGTTTTGCATGAAGCGGACAAGGCATAACATGGGATATCTGAACCATAATCGAATGTCAGTTAACATACAGACTTCGTTAGTAATAAATCCGAGGAACCATCTTCTGCGCTGCTTCAGGAGGCTGCGGAATGTCTGAACAGCCTCTGTTTTGCAAAAGGCGCTGGTGCACATCTGTATTTGATATCGCTCCTTCGCTCCAATCATGAAAAGATGGGTCAGCCAGCGGTCTTCGCCCAAGTGACACTTGCCGAAATCGAAGAGATCCTCGCACTGCTCCGCCTTGTCCGCGAAATAATATTTGGCCATCTTACGGAACGCGGAAAATCGAAGCATTGTAAGCGCACCGGGTAAGCATGTCACTGATCCGCATCCAGATTCCACCGATCGTTCAAATAGCTGTCCGTGGATGTACTCCATATCCTGCAATAGGGTGATCAAGGTGTTCTTTTGAGTCGTAGACGTGATGACGCCGGTCATGGCCAACATGTTGCGTTTGCTTCCTGGACGAAGCTCCATATCATACATGAAATTTTGGAGACACACTCGGTCAAGAATGCAGTCGGAATCGATAAACAACACAAACAGGTTGTCATGTCTCTGGAGATATCTGGCATAAATCTTGTCGATAAGTTTGAAGGTCTGTTTCTGGCAGTGCCTTTTCCCGCCATGCTTGAAGCGGGAGATGGTTATCCTTGCGCCCTTGTATGTGACATCAATGCTCTCTGGGTACGATTTGAGGGTGATCGGAATCCCTAGATGATCCGCCACCTTTAGGTAAGATTCATCGACCAGCCCTCCATCGTAGGACAAGAAAACATGGATACATGACGCGGGATAATCGCAATCAACTACCGAGTCGACAGCTTTAATTAATACTTCGGGTTCCTCCTTGTACACCGGCATGACGATGACGGTTTTGGGCGCTGTTCGCTCATCAAGAATCTCCTTGATGCGTTTTGTCCGTCCAAGCGAGTTTGTCACCAATCTGTAGATACAGAATAGCCAGGGAACAATAAGGAGAATGGCGAATGTCCAGAAAGCGAACCATTGCAGGAAGGATACAGCAACGGGAGGGAAATGCCGCGTGATAGACGATGGGAGAGGGAGCGTCACTACCATAACGGGGAGAAACGTCCCTCTATTAAAGGGAGGCGGTCAGGGGAAGGCCAGGAAGGGGGGGTTATTGGAGAGGACTTACCGGAATGCAGTAAATAGGACCATCATCACAACTGCAAGTACTTTAACACTCCAGTGATCTGCTTTGACGAACACTTTGTATAGGCAGTATAAAAAGGCGCTCAGCCACAGGAACCACTCGATGAAAGCAGCAAGCATAACAGGGCCTATTATAGCGATATAGATGATCTACAGAAAGAAATATTAGCAATATGCAAGGAAGTACGAGTAAAAAATGCACACTCACATCCTTCAGCGGCCAGACCGGCGTATCCCCGCTGCTCCCATGGTCGTACCTCGCCATATCGAGCGGGAATCAAAGTTTGGAGGATATGGGAGGTTAGAGACAATTAGGCGACAGGGAACGAAGCGGGAAAGCAGTGCAAGATAAAGCGTTAGTTTCCGTGGGATATGGTACCGAAAAGGTTGCTCCTATGTACGGTCAGTTAGTTAGACATGACTGCAGTCTGGGCCCTATCACTGCAGGGAGCCGCAGTACCAGATGGGAGGGGCAGGCCTTACAGAGAGCGATATAGGTTGCAACAGGGTATCATGCAGCTTGTTGCAAAGCCCATGAGCCTAGATGCAACACATATTTCCGCAGGAAGAGCCGGCAGAAGATTGCAGCTGGCCAGGATCAAGGTGAATTGACAACAAAGGGCGTGATATAGCCAGCTTTATTCACTGCTACAAAACACAGGGACACAATAAAACAGCAACACAAAGAACAAGTGGACCAGAGGGTGTTTCTAGCACATTACTGGCGGGGCAGCAGCAAATCAACATGCATCCAGGAAGATAGCAACACACGAGGTGGCGATATAGACAGAAGAATGGACAGCGACTGGAGATACTTGATCGACCAGACATCCAGACGTCCAGGGACTCACAGAGACAGCCAGCCAGAGCATGCAGGCTCGGTCCATGGAAGGCGTGGGTGCGGTGACAGTTACTGGCAGCAAGGGCGTATGTAAGTCCGTCCTGGGCTGGCAGCCGGCCACTCTGCGGGCAGCCGTATTCCACTGCGACATCGCATCTCAACCAGCGCTGGCGGGCGGTGATTAGCTGCAGCGGGGTGGTGTGGTTTGTATAGTTTGTATGCGCCGCATCAACGCATTGCCACAGAGGGCGGGCAGCGTCCAGTCGAATCCCCAGGGAACGTTCCGTACCGCAATGATTAACCGCCAGGCCATGGCTCTGGTATCTCTGATATCCGCCTGTCTGTCTGTCTGTCTGTCTGTCGTCGTCGTCGTCGTCGGTTTTGGATACGCGAAGAGACGCGACAAATGACCTAGCCGGCCGGAACAACTTTCCGCCGGCCGGGCAGGCACATCGCGAAATTCTCAGTCACCGTCAACCGCTCGGAGGAAAAAAGCTGCTGCAATTCCTCTCCGCACAACACAATTCCTCTGTATGCCCCCAATTCTCGCAAGGCCCTGGTGCTCCTCTCGTCCGGTATTCTAACGTGAGACTATTGTTCTTAGCACTTCCTCTCTTTTTGTGCCCGCCCCCGCGCCGTCTACACCCTCGCACGCGCCCGCGCACGAATCATCTCCCCGCCTCGCTATATTTGCTTCTTCGCTACACGGGGAACCATACAACACCCGATCAGGTTTTATTCGTTGTGAGATCCGTTTCTTAAGCTTACTACGACCGACTCGATAACTTGTATCCGTCGTCGTCGAATTAAAAGCGCACTCCGTTCTGTAGGACAGGTGCCTACCTGTGTGCTCCCTGCCGCCTCAATATCTCGCCTTTCAATCTCTCCCTTTTCTGGAGACCAGTAGAGATACCGCATAATGGCCGAAGTACAGAAACAAGCCACGCCCCCAGTGGAAGCGAACCCCAACGCACAAGCTGAGAAAGATGTCAAGGCCGTGGCGGAGGAGCTAAAGGCTGCCGAGCAAAAGACTGAGGAACCAGCCAAGTCGGAAGAAGCTACAAATGCGGATGAGGAGGCCAAGGAGGAAGCAAGAATTATCGCAGCCGCCGCAAAGATGGGTCAGGATGCGGAATCGAAGGGTGAAGCTACAGAGGACAAGGGCACAGCTAGAGGCCAAGGCCAAGGTTCGCGGGGTGGCCGGGGCGGACACAGAGAACGTGTAAACTACCGGGATAATATCAAGTCGGATGCCACAACTCTGGAGGAGACCAACGATCCAAATGAGATCCGCAAACAGGTTAGTTCCCTCTCTATTCAGGTGCTGAAAATGCGCGTATCTAACAATTGTATCCAGGTTGAATTCTACTTCTCCGACTCGAATCTCCCCATGGACAAATTCCTCCTGTCCAAGGTTGGCGGAAGCGAAAACCGCCCCGTCGAACTCTCCATCCTCCACTCGTTCAAGCGCATGCGCCGCTTCCAACCATTCAGCGCCGTCGTTGAAGCTCTCAAGTATTCAGAACTCCTCGAACTGACCAACGACAACACCTGCGTCAAGCGCAAGGTTCCACTTCCCGAGACGGTCAAGGAAGCCCCCGATGCCTCCGCTGTCAAGATTTTCGAAGACAAGGCCATGCACCGTAGCATCTATGCGAAGGGATTCGGACCCGAGGAACCAAGCACCCAATTCGACATTGAAGCATTCTTCACTCCCTACGGCCCCACCAACGCCATCCGTCTCCGCCGCACCCACGATAAAATCTTCAAAGGAAGCGTCTTCGTAGAATTCGACAGCGAAGAGACCCAGAAGGCGTTCTTGGCTCTGGACCCCAAGCCCAAGTGGAAGGGAACTACGGAGCTCCTCATCAAGAGCAAGAAGGACTACTGCGATGAGAAAGTCAAGGAGATCGAGGCAGGCCGTCTGAAGCCCAACGAGCGCAATTCTCGCGGCCGGGGAGGCCATCGGGGCCGTGGTCGTGGGGGCTCGTCCAATGGCCGCGGCCGCGGAGGAGGCAGGGGTGGACACGGACACCGCCCAAATCGCGGACGAGGTGGCCGTCAAGAATCCCAGAAGGATTCTCGGTACGTTTCCGAACCTCTTTTTTTACTTGTTTACTATTTCGTTACCCTAACTAACGCATCACAGCGGTGTCCCCGTCATCCAATCGACCACCAGCGACGACACCGCAAAGGCAGGCCAGAAGCGCGCGCGCGAAGACGATGCGCCCGCCAACGGAAGTGGCGCCGCCAATGGCGCATCTGACGTCCCTCCTGCTAAGAAGGTTGATGTCAAGGAGTCATGATTGAACTATATACTGTTGAGAACCTTCTCGACGGGCCAACCAAATTTAGTAATTGTATAAAAAAAAACAAAGACAAAAAGTTGAAAATAAATACCATGGACTCATTCTTCTTATATTTTTATTGACATGATTCATGCAAAAAAGCCCATTTTTCCTCGGCGTTGCTTGGGGTCGGGGTCTGTCTACTGTTATCGGGATACCTGCTTTGCTTTGCTTTGCTTTGCTTTTTTTTTTTTTTTTTTTTTTTTTTTCGTCTTCCCCCCTTAATTGGTCGAGATGAATGGTTTATTTAGGGCTGTCTGTCTCTTATGTATGTTGCCCGCATTTGTAGTTGGTTGGCATTGGGTGTTTTATATTTTTCATCGTAGGGATTCTCGTTTTTATTTATCATCTCGTGTCGTGTGTATAATGAATGGATGGATTTGGGTATTTTTCTTTCTTTCTCTTTCTCTTTCTTCCTTTCGCATACAGATATAATCTATCTATCTACCTTGAAAAAAATCCTTGGGCACATCTACATGCGTCATTTGCGGGGGGGTTTTCATTATCCCAGTAATTTGTCTGGAAGTAATAGAGAATGTAATGAATACTAATGGTTCATTTCATTCGTAAAAGCTAATATATATATAGAAATGTGTGGGCGGGGGGGGGTAAGTATTGGAGGACGGAAAAGTTTGTCGGGCCACATTTGCCTGTCCAAAAGAGAGAGACTAAGAAACAAGAAACAAAAAATATCAAATACCAAAAATCCAAAAAATCCCAAACAATCAAAGAAAAACACATATGTTATGTTAACCAACCAACCAAACACCCCCCTGAAAGTCACGATATATATATTTAATATATATATATAAAGGGACCGTGAAACCAACACTTCCTTGTCCCAACCTCCCGGTTCCCAGGAACACACTGTGTACACATGCATGTCTCATGAGAAAATCAAGAAAATGTGTCCATGCAACTAACCGGCGATGATGTAACGGTCCAACCCAACCCAACCAATGAACGCAGTACCACCACCAACCGCCACCGCTCAAGGGGTTAGTTATTGGATGGATGAGTTATACCTATAATACACTGGAAAATATAGAAGTAGCGAAAGGGGAAAGGAGATGATTTTTTTAAAGAAAAGAACCCACCAACACCAAGGCTCCAAATGAGCTCCTCTGCGGTGCTGGTACGGTACTTGCATATCGTGAAGAATGTTGGTTTCATAGGCGTGCCTTGGTATGCACATTTTCAGTTGGTCTTCTCTCCTTAGCACGGAGGCGCTGCGCCAGTCTCTGTGCGGTTACCTTGTAGGCCTTTGGGAACCAGCTGTAGAGAGCTGTTTCGCTGTCGCCGAACATCATGCTAGTGAGTGCTTGGGAGCATAGGAGGCTGAGGGCCATGCCTGAGTAGGTAGGGGTGTTAGTTGGATGGCGTTTGTTTTAGGGATAAAAAAAAGAACAAAAAAGAAACCCACCATGCCCATTAAACGCAGCCGAAACAAACAAACCGGGCTCTCCTGGCATCTCCCCAACCAACGGATACCCATCGGGGCTTACCGCGAAAATCCCCGTCCACTCCGTCCTGACGCGGCCGGCGGGATCATCCTTGCCCCAATTCCTGCCGAAAAACTCAACGGTCGACGCGGCCAGATACTCGCTAGTCACCGGCTCCACGACTGCGTCATTGGTGTTTCCATAGTTAGTGAGACCACCATTAATGCCCCGGACGAAGCCGCCACCAATCACAATGTCGCCCGGGTACTTTGATGAATCGGGACACTGGATCATGTAGTCGTAGCCGCTGCCGTAGTTAAATGAGTAAGTAGTCGTCAAGTGTTGCGGTAGGTGCGATCCGGGCCGGTGGGCGGTGACTTGGCCGCGAGCGGGGACAATGACGCCCTGGAAAGCGGGGTATATGGCGGCTGAGTAGGCATTGGTCGCCATTATGACTCTTTTAGCTTGGATGTTCCCGCGTGCGGTTGTTACCGTCCAGCTGGTACTATTTCCTTCCGTCTTCCGGGATAGCTGTGTGGCGGCGGTCCCAGTCTGGAGATTCAATCCGTGCTTCAAGCATAGCTTAAGAATTCCGATAACAAATTTGTACGCATTGATGCTGCCGGCTTCATAGGTAATAGACCCCGCTGCACCGGAGACGAAGAGACGCTTTTCCGTCTCCTTGCTGTTCCAGACCTTGTATTCGCTGGCTGGGTCGTTCGGCATGGCCTTGCGCATGATCTCGATGGTTTTGTTGGCCCTGTCCAGATCTTCTTGGTTGTATATAATGTCCGCCGTATCGAGGCGACTGCTTTCGCAGTCAATGCCATGTTCTTGAGCAAAGCCGTGCACGAGTCGGATTGTTTTGAGCTCGAATTTGGCAATTTTGATGGCTTCATCTAGGCCCAGCTTTTCCACGTCTGCGGCGAAAGTAGTGTAGGTTGCGCCTTTGGTATGGGCACCTAATTTCTCATTTTGCAACGTGCTTGGTTAGCAAGGTGGCCTAGCTTGTTAATCCCTAGTCTCAACGTGAAAGAAGATCCTGTTCCTACCATTCCGTCCGGTAGCTCCACTACTAGCCTGTCTCGCCTCGAGCATGACAATTACTGTCTTAGGAGCTCGACATAGGATATTATGTGCAATTGTGGCGCCACTTATTCCCGATCCAATGATAGCAATGTCCACTTTCGCCGGGAGCTCGGGGGTGGAGCGGAGATCGGCAATCTTGTCCGGCGGGTCCTGCCAGTATGAGACAGTAGGGTTTGGATGGGGTAGAGAGACGGGGATTGCAACGCGATCCTCCATGTTTGTGGCACAGAAAATAACAAATTCCCTTCCTTGCAATTTATGAAGCGCCGGATGTTCCAAGCAAAGCAAAGAAGTGATCGTAGATGCGACGAGAAGAAGCGGTGGGATAAATAAAACCCGGGATCAGAAACACATGGCGAATAAGGTTTCTGTCTCGACTGAAGAATAAAGTAAAGTGAAACTATAACACAAGGTCCTCCCGTAGATTTATTAAGACATCGGCATATATAATAGTGGCGGGTCCTGTATATAACAGAAAAGCCGCGAAACATTCCCGTTCGGGTGACGTGGAATCACCCGAACCCTCGGGATGCCCTTCCAAAAGAAAAATCCCGTAAGGATGGGTGCGGCATTGTCATATGTTGTTGGCGTCCTACCGCACTGTTGGTAGGATTTGCCTCCGAATTTCCTCGTGGGAAGGCTGCATGCGCCGTGAATCAACTGACCACTTCCAAACTTTCTTTCTATTGGGATATTGTTAGCGCTATCGATGAGCGGTGTATTGCCTTTGCCTCCAGATCTCTCTTGTTCAAACCATATCTGGACAGTTGTGTGCAAATAGAAAAGCATATTGGCAGAGAGCCGACATCTCGCTTTGGTTCTGGGATGAAGTTGGAAGAAGGTTGGGATTTCCTGTTTGGGATTGGGGCTTGGGTGGGGCGGTAAACCTTATCTTATCACCTCGTGACCTCGGACCCCACCGCGGCTTCCAACTTTATCTGATGAGCCTCGGCCAATCAGCGCATCGCTGCATCATTGTGACATCGTATCTACTATTTAGTTCCTCGAAGGACGCCGACTCGACTACAGCCAACAACATGTTCAGAGGATACACATTATATCATGCCAAAGCAATCTATACTCCAGCACAGAGATGGCGGTATCTTGTAAGGGGCTTCAATATGGAGTCGAAATCCAACGAACTTACAAGCCGCTACGCCCTGAAAGATTGATCTTTCTAGCTGTGTTGGTTGCATTTTCTCTCAATTCCACTGGCGCACACTGGTCATTCTCCCACTCGAGAAGGCCGAAGGACCAGTACAGTCCCGACTCCAACTCCCGAAAGGAGAGTTTTGGAGCAAATATCTGCTCTACCCGCCCCCATGTGCTTCTTTCGCTTGCGATTCGTAGGGTCCCATGGGTAGGTTGCGCTTATCATCAATGAAAACGTAGGATATCAAACCATATGGAGTCTTCAGTTCTACTCTTCGCGAAATCATTGTACTTGTTTACTAGTACCTAGGGAGCCGGTTTTCGACAGTAAGATTCACATTTCAAGGCGTTTTCTTCCTCGGACTGGGCATCAGATAGCACGAGCGTCTATGGGGAATGTTGTATGGCACGTACAATCAAGGAGCTGGGCGGGGTGCACACGTATCGTATTGTGATTGCTTGTATGGCCTTCAAATTGAAGGGCAAATCGTAAAGACAACTCTACTGATTGACGAAATCGTTTATTGCTGGAGATCAGCCCGAGGGCCAAGATATGACCATATGGACGGTTCGGCAGGTCATCGTTCGGTTTGGTGTATCACCAGTCATGTGGAAAATACTGTCGAGTAAATTCGGGATTCTTATTTGCCAGACAGACGCACATGTCCTTTCTCTTGCTGCTTCCAAGGTTTGCTTCTTACCTATGAATGGAGAGGATTGATGTCGGCTCCTCTTATCGGCATACCCAAACACCCCAGTCGTCGTCGAATTCAATCATTTGACCACATAGTTTTGAAGCAATGAACGGAAGTCATCTAGGGTAAGCGTCTCTATGTCATGAGTTTTAGAATTTAGATCTGAATTGTTCGTCCTAGCAATTTAATATTTTCAAGGGCTTCGAATATGGATGTTGCAGAAGCTTATATTTCGTATTGCAGCTTCAAAGGATAACTATTTTACACCTCTCCGCTGACTTATTGTGAAATTTCCGCTGCAAGACAGCGAATCCGAAATGACTGCTGCCCAGTGCCTATCGCTGACCACCGCCGGGTTCAAGGCAGGGTGGGACGAGAACGAGCAAGCTTCCCTGTGACACCACCTTTAAAAAATACGCCCTACACCTCATGCGTGTCTAAGGCCAGCCGGGGCACAGGGACGTCATATTTTTCTTCGTCTATGACTTAAGATGAACAAATATTCGGCTGACGATAAGACATTCGAGTTTTTAAAGTTAATAACAAATAATCATAATTGTTTCGTCCTGGAGATTGATACAGGTAATCAGATCACAAAATAACGGCTAGGTAACGTTGGGAAGCCCATAATCGATGACTCCCTATCGCTTGACTGATGTCATTGCAAGTCACCGTCTCACAATTCAGCTTACGGCTGACATGAGTGCAACATAAATACCGCCGCCTCAATTTTAGTCAGACTTAAATATAAATCCCCGAGCCCTTATAAATTATGGTTACTATTATAATGTCCACGGAGTATGATATTTTCTCCTTTTACCCGTGGACGAGGAAGGGATAGAAGCGGGAGCGTCACAACTTCTCACGCACGCTGATATTCAGCGAAGTGATCCCCGTTCACTAACTAGTAGATCGCGGAAGCTTTTCTTTGGGATACAAGGGTCGGCTACGCAAGTTGGATAAAGGAGTTTTTAAGTGAGATTTAAACTCGATCGGCTAGGCCGATACGCTCACGGAGAGTTTAATCTATATTTATCTCTATATATATGCAAGCGTTGCACAAAAAGTGCACAAAAAAAGAAAGGATTCTATACCCCATACCGCATACACAAATAGGTTGGCTCCGGTGGATGGCCTCAAAAAGTAGTGATAGACCCATAGAGGCGTGTAGGCGGGTATCTCCTTTGCAGGCTTGATTTTCAAGTTGGCGGAGTAGTCACCCTCGAATTGCCAACTGTGGTCCACATCCACGGGTCGGATAGTATTATGTCGGAGAATTTCGTCGAAACGAAACGTGCCGGGGTGGGTCGGTATATTGGGGGATAGCTAGAAGGGTTGGATTTCACAGGCAAGCCTACGATCGCATTTCGGCTCGAGCGCTTTGATTGCCCTGTGTACTAGCCAGGGCGCAACGCAGTAGCAACAACTCCGGATTGAACCGGTTTGTTGTAAAAATAAGAGTCTCGGTCCGAATATATAGATGCTCTGGGTAATATGCAAACGGGCGGCCTACATCCTCCTCCAACCCCTGTATGAAGGATTATGGTAGGAGTACTCCTACGAGGAGTAGTATTTGATTGGAATATTGATAAAAAATTCCACCAATTGCCAGTTTAGAGATCCTAGGATATGTCAGGACAACGACAGAAAGGCTGATAAAGGGGTATGTTTTGCGGGGCGCATGAATAGGGGTATATATAGGCGGCCAGTATCTGGGGGAGGCTTGATCAACACGATCAAATAATCCTACATGTAGGAAGCCCACTCGAGAATTCGCCGATTCAACCTCCATATCAGCCCAACAATTACCGAACCCGCGCCCTTGGCAAAGAGGAAAGCCCAAATAAGCCGTTCAAGGGTATAATGACATCTTCTGACATGGACGCGCTATAGACGTCTCTCTTGCGACTTATACCCCACTCAACATGAAGCCAGTCGCTTTCGTCGTGAGCCTCCTCGCCGCCACAGCCATGCAAGTCATGGCCGCCCCTGCGCCAGAACCGATGCCGGAGATTGTGGCTTTGGAGCAAAGACAGGAGTGCTGCGACTCAAGCACACGATACTGCTGCCCTAGTGATCCGTGCAGAGTTTGCATCATTCCCTGCCCGCCCAGTTGCAGGTTCAAGAGGACACTTGGGTTGGATGTTTAAGTATCCAGCAAAGACGATCCATAGGTTGATGCGATGGAGCGATCGGCCCACCACGAAGGCATCCAAATGGGATGGATCTGGATAGAGTCATGGATAGTTGTCTCCAGGGATAAGAAGGTCATGTGCTGGAAGAGTTGATATCGCCTTTGTATGCAAATATTTCCCCAATCGCCACCAGAATGTCATTTTGGAAAAGTACTACATAGTAGTTCCTCTGCCGGACATGAAAATTCCACTGTGCTGTAGGACCCTGAAAAGCGCTGATCCGTCTTGGTCGAACATTCTTGTTTCTCCATGGACGACGGCGGCAAATTGACTGCGTCCCGCGCTTTAATATATTTCGTGGGCTGTGCTCACTCTCGAGTTCATCACGACGTTCACGGTCAAGTTGGACAGGGGAAGACAGAAGATTCGGATAGAGCTCGCTAAGCCTCCTCCGCGCCAAGACCCCCAATCAGAGCAAACCTGTTTGTCTCCTTCATCAACCTCCGACACATTATCGACCAGGCCAGTTCATCACGTCTTTGCATGCGATACCAGGCTGGCCACGGCTTCTCCAGAGAAAAACCCACTCGGTCGGACAGATGAGGGTTGTGTTTGCCCGCTTTGACTTGGGAGCAATGGTCTCCCACAACCCGACCGGTACTAGTATCTTCGGGAACAGGCAGCGCGTTCTGCAGAGATACGAACGGCAACCTTAAACCTTGTCTTCACGAACAAACACCTTCTCGTATCGACTTCATGCACTGAGGCGGTTTAATCAGATGGCTTGAGGACCATGCAGAATCACAAGCACTGCCCGCACTTATCAGGGGTCTGGGGTTCTCAACATTACAACCCCGCACAACTCGAACAATTTGAGGCATAACCTAGAGCGAACATACGATCTCCCCACATTCGAAAAACAAAAAAAAAAAATAGAGGGATAGCGATACACAAATAGTGGGTCGTTTGCGAGACCTCCAGGGAAGTCAATGTCATCAGTCCTGCTAGCCAGTCTACGGACGAAAGTAGACATATGGAGCTCAAGAATTGTCTCATTATCCAAGAGGAAACCACAACGGGGAGATGGGAGCAAAGTTAAGAAAGCCGGTGGCCCAGGAGTCTAAAACAAGAACGATAACGATGCCCAGCCCTCAGGATTCCGGTGACGCCGATGTCCGCCGCGTTTCTGAAGATGAGCAATTGTTGCCGGGGGCGGTGATGCTATATTTAACATGTTCTCGCCCATGTCATCCCGCCCACTGCCCTATGATGATGCACCGTATCTGCATCTGCCGGACCGGTCCCTTCGGCCATCCTTGCAATGGCAAGGGATATGCTGATCATGCCGAAGTTTCCTGGAGGGAGAGAATAAGCGACAATGTAACCACAAAGGGAAAGGTGCCAAAGTTATGATGGCTCAAAGGCCACCGATCAGACACTCTAAAAAGTGTTGACGATTTGACATGTCTGCCACACGAACTTCCCAGACCATGAGGAAACAACCTCGGAGGGTGATTTTTGGGGTGGTGATTTTCCAAGAACCATTGCCATTAGCGTAAATGTGGGCGCAACCCAAGAATCCTTCTGGAGGCTGTTCTGCGCAGGCTAACCTGAGAATGACAGCGAAAACCGTTGTATGTTTCCCTCCATGTTTTGTCTCCACTCATCTCGCCAATCTGAGCTTGAAGATCCCTCTGGAAAAAATAAAAATATCTTTCCCGGGGTTCCGGCATCGCGCATTCATAGGAGAACAAGCGGCCGGTCAATCATGCTCGTTGTTCGATTATTTGTCAACACGGTACTCCGCGAAATTTTTGAGAATTTCGGGACTAAAAATGGGCAGAAAAAGTTGGTTTCAACGGATTATTTCTCTCGCTGCTGCTCCGCTCAATCATCATAAACTTCGTACAGAGTACACAGGGACTAATAACAAGAGGATAGGTTGATTCGGACTTCGAACAATTAATCCTCGTATTTCTTGCCGACTGACGCTAGTAACCCACGTCGCTCGTTGCAGGCGCCGCATTTTCCTTGTTCGATCTTGACTTCGATGCTTGGTTGCCACGTCTCAGGGTCAGTGCCCAAATTTTATGCAAGTGCCAACCCCGGCTTGGGATAACACTATCTCACTGCTCCGCAAACTACCCTCACTGCGGAAAGTTTATTGGGGGCGGTGCGATCACAAATGATGAGGCTTCGCTGTCATGAAGAGAAGCCGTAAATATGGATCTTAGCCAGGGAGCTGAGCGTAAGATGATATTCAGGCCTACTCGAATGAGAATGATTCAGCCTCCACCTTCGGTGATCAACCCATTCGTAGTAAAGCTGATTGTGTGGTGGATCCGAGTTGGTTGTTTGCAAAAAATTGCCAATGCTTGAGAGAAGGTATCCTCCTTGTGGGTCAGCGGCAAATCCCAGCATGGGGCCAATGGCTCCTTGTGCACTTCGCTCGATATATAATAAGAACTCGCCGCCGGGCGGAATTTTCGCCTGTTCTTATAATAATTATTGACCGGCCCGTTTCCCATTTCCTCCGCCTTTATGTCGGATTCGAATCTAATTCCGACCGAGAGGATGGAGGCACCACACCAAGCAATGTCGGTGTCTGAATCGTATGAAAGCAGGCGGTCGACATCTACTGAACTAGGACGATACTCAGTTTACGACGAGGAGATGGAACCTAGAGAAGAACGAAAACAACAACCAGAATGGAAGCCGCACAGACAAGAGTGGCTAATTATTCTTTGCATTTTCCTACTCTATCTAATGATAGCTTTGGATTCAACGATTATTGTCCCAGTTCTTCCGGTATGCGATTACCTCATTTTATGTTTATGAAGCGTTTACTTATTATTTCCGTGGCAGACTATTGCAAGTGACCTAAAAGGTACCGCCATCGAAGCCTTCTGGGCGGGAACCTCATTCCTCCTCACGTATGCCATTTTCCAGCCGTTTATTGCTGTTCTTTCCGATGTATTTGGACGCCGAGAAGTACTGCTTGCCAGTGTCAGTTTTTTTACCTTGGGGACATTGGTCGCAGGTGTGGCAAAGGACTTTGCAGCGCTTCTAGCCGGACGCACGATTCAGGGCATCGGAGCAGGCGGTGTATTTGTCCTCGGTTATATCATTATCGCAGATATTGTCCCTCTTCGACAACGCCCAAAATTTATTTCAATCGTTCAGGTCGCCTGGGCACTCGGTACCATTCTTGGACCACTTATTGGAGGTCTCTTCGCTGAACACACGACATGGCGGTGGACGTTCTACATCAACTTCCCTTTCTGTGTCATTGGGTTTGTAATTGTCCCCGTTGCGGTTAAGATAAAGAAGGAGGAAGCTTCATTTATGAGCAAGATTCGTCGGGTCGATTGGATCGGAGGAGCTCTCTTCATTGGTAGTATGACGCTATTCCTGATGGCAATCTCCTGGGGCGGTTCGCAATTTCCATGGGACCACATTGCGACTTTTGCTCCTTTGATGATCGGAATCGTTGGCATAGCCTACACGCTTTGGTTCGAGTTCCGAGTCGCAAAGGTCCCGTTTCTCCGAAAAAACATATTTTACTGCAGATCTGCTATAATCGCTTATATTTGCACATCCATACAAGGACTATTGGTACGTTGATGAGTCGACGAATTTCTCACATTCGCATGTTAAAACTCGGACCACTGCTAACGGATGGTAGCTTTATGTCATTCTTTATTACGTGCCCCTTTATTTCCAATCTGTGAAATCAAAAGGTGCGGTTGACACTGCTGTCAGCCTATTTCCATTTAGTGTATCTTTTATTCCTGCTAGTGTTGTAGTGGCAGCACTCATCGGTCGCCTGGGTCATTACAGATGGTCAATTTTGAGTGGTTGGGTCCTCACAACGCTCTCGACTGGCCTGCTCCTCCTTTTCAAAGAAGATACCAAGACACCCGTTTGGGCTGTGGTCATGGTACTCCTAGGGATTGGACACGGATTTATCCTCAGTGCGCTCAATCTCGCAGTCCAAGCAATCGCCACGTCGAACAACTCTGCTCATGCGGTCATGATGTATTCGTTCCTGCGGGCTGTTGGTGCTTCTGTGGGAGTTGGGATTGGAGGCACCATTTTCCAGAATGTCATGTCGCACAAACTGGGCTCCCTTGGCCTCCCAACAGAGATAGCGAAGAATGCAGAAGGATACATCGAAATCCTCCACGGCCTACCGGCGGACTCCCCACTGAAAATCGGAGTCACTGAATCCTACGTCAAAGGTATCCAGGGAGTTTTCGCAGTGATGACTGGACTTAGCGCCCTTGCAATGTTCCTCAGCCCTCTCATAGGAAGCTACTCCTTGAATAAGGATCTCGAGCCGGCACATTCCAGGGTCAACAGCACTGACTCTACTATACCGGATCGACCGAAGAGTGAGGTACCAATACTCATGAGCTCGCCACAACGAGCAACGACATATAATTCTAGAGATAGCACGAACTCGGACTACTTGGGACCACTTCCCTTTGAAGAGACTCGCTACGACCCGCATCGGGCTCGTGATTCAGCACGACCCCCATCTGTTGGAACCCTCCCCTTTGAAGGATATACCTATGAAGCTGCAGTACCCCATTCAATACTTGATGCTGCATACTTTGTTCCCCAAACGCTACGCTCGGGTTATGATTCGAGACCATATCGGTCTTCAGACTATGATCGATTATGATATCGCCTGTTACTGGTGTTTCTGGAGTTGGTGGCTTTATTTCATGTATATTTTTTTTTATCTTTTGCTCCCTGTTTTTAATATCCTTTACTCTGTTGCAAGCGAGTTCCTCTGAACGGCCCATGTTTTGGACTCGTCATTAATCTTGGTCTTTACCTGTACGTATGCATGCATTCTGGCAGGAGTTTTTGCAGCATTTTCACAGCGTCTACATTTACGTTGCATTACTAGATTTGTTTTTGTTCATCCGAAAGAACTGCTCACGATGTACATAGTCAGCGAAAAAAAAGAGATGGGGGGAAATGAACGAACCGCGTCGCTGTCTTCGGCCCCTCTCCCCGTAACCGCCCCACGAAAAAAATCCTATCCCAAGGAGCAAGGCTGAAAAGCCTATTGCTGACCAGCCCCCCACCCTCCCCTTGGCTGGAAATGGAAAATGGTCACCGCCTGCATCCTGCTGATAAGTGTTTTGACGATCATTTCTTCGGCCGTAATCCGAGCGGCCGTTGCCAGCAAACACAGACAGACCTGGCTCGGCCAATAATGAATTCAACTGCACCTCTCGCCTCTGCACCGTCAGCCTTGTGGGAAGGAAGGAAGGATGAAAAAAAAAAAAAAAAAAAAAAAATGA
>JANTQH010000107.1:0-128001 GCA_032988465.1 Onygenales sp. PD_10
GCTGGGGAAGGTTGGGAGAGAGGCTTGGCACAGTAGGAGAGGGAAAATCAAAACAATCAGAGTTTTCACAGGCAATTGAAATTGTAATAACTCAACCAATTTGACTCAGAAATGCTCAGTGGTTCTTTCAAAAGAAAGAATAGGCTTTGATCTACCTGTCACCCAATTTATATGATGTTTGGATCAGTAGTTGTGGTGCTGTGGTGAAAAAGAGGGATATGGTTTTTGAAATCATATGACCAGTTCATATGATTATATATAGCTCTATCACATCATTTAGTACTACTACATATTATACCCCTTTTCATACTACAGCCTCACCTATTTCATTGTATATAATTGCATGATCCTTTTAATAGCTTTTTATCAGATTAGACACCTTTGAAATTACAATTGCTGCCTTTACCTGCATCACTTCTTAGACCCCTGAAAGCTGGCAGAAGTTACTATAATATCTAAGGTAGATAAATAGGATAAGAGCTCTATATGATTATGGAGGCTAATAATACTTCTCTTAGTGATCTTCAAGGGCCTTAAATGTATCATTGTGAGGCAGATTGTGTGAATTACTCTTACACAAGACATCTTAAGCTCTCAATATGATAGGACTCTATCTAAATGCTCTATAATGGATCTAGTAATATCATTCATGTACAATGTTAAGATGGTCTTCTTACAGGGCAAGAAGGTCATTATGATTATAATGAATATACAGGGGGTATTTAATGCCTTACACTAATAAAGGCTACTATAATGAATAATATAATAGAAGTAGTTCAGGCCTCTTCTGCAGCTATTTAATAGCTTTCTCAGGAATTAAAGAGCCTATATGCAGTTAGAAGGGTTAATAATTATTACCCACTCTATCTGCTGTAGCATGCTGTAGGGTTTCTTACTCTTCCTGATTTTCTATCTTCTATACCTTGCAGTGCTCCTCCTTCAGAATTTAGAGCTGTACTTTAGATATGCTAATGATCTTAATCTCTATAGGGCCTCTAACTTCCTACACATTAATGTTAAGCTTATAGAATGAGATATATGTAATGTTCTCAGCTGAAAGAATATCAACAAGATGATCTTTATCTCTAATAAGCTTGAGATGATTTATCTCATTAAGAAGTAATATAATGATAATCCTCTAATTGAGGTTAATAATGATTTAATCATTCACTCTACTACTCTCAGTGTAGGTCAGAAATCAGCTTTCTGCTGACTGAGGATACATTTTGACTGTTGCTTAATATAGTAGCCTCACCTGATAGTATATGTTAAGAAAGTATGAGTAATTACTCAACATATTTGCAATCTTATCTGAACTAAAGATAGCCTGCTAACCTGCTTGCTATGCAAGGCTGTTATAACATGTGTGACCTCTTTCATCCTGTATGGCATGGAGGCATGATATGAGAGTTAGATGAAGCTCTTCAGACATTCAGAACTGACAACAGTTAGCTCTTATTTAGAGTAGCATGTTGATATGATGAAGAAGATCCTGATACTTGCTATATATAGAGTTCTCCCAGTTTTTTATATAACTCTAATAGTTACCTTCTTTTGCAATGCAGGGCTCCCATTAGTGATAATAGCTCTTAAAGAGGCTAAAGTCTACTTTATAATATATTTACAGATAGTGAACTACTGATATCCTCTTGCCTCTTAAATTACATTCTCCCTCATCTAAAGAGGGCACAGAGTGGGTAGCAGATAGTAACCTAAGATCAAGCTTTAAATTTTTGATGTTCTTCTTCTGATCATTGAATGCTCAATTACTTATGAGTAATACTTCTCACTGGGGTATCTAATGGAACTAACTGGTAGTATTTTCAAAGAGGAGGCAGCTGCTGCATTCAAGAATTAGTAGAACACCTTGATGCCTAGTAGTGTTATAATTTTCTCTAATAGGTCTGAATGGTGATACAATAGGACTAGGCACATCAGCTATAGATTTACCATATATGTGAGGTGCATCTAGGTAGCTAGCTTGGCTACTATACTTAACATCTACTTCCATATTTTTGATACTGAGGCCATAGGTACCTGCTGAGCTCTTAAGTGACTACCATCTTTTCTAGGGAGCTACTAGAGCTCTAGCTGTGCATTAATAGTATGTTTATTATTTAGAGCATCTATAGGAAGGTCTCTACATTCTTACAGTAAGTCTTCCTATAGTACTAGGATCTTATGAAATAATACAACATCCACATCTAATGAGCACTCAGCTACATGGAGATTAATGATAATGAAATGATAGATGAGCTAGCTAAATATAGAGTATTCTTCTCTGCAACAGCCAGTCAAGGCTGTGAGATACTCTTAACCCTCAGCAGGGTATAATTAATTATCTGATAACTCAGGCATCAAGCTCTGGTTGACTGGTGAGCTGCAGCAAGCATGAAGCTCTCTATCTAATATTAATAATAAGAATGATTGAGAACTGCCATCATCAAGATGATAGTACCTCTAAAGCTAAAGCTCCTAAGAGTAATCTTCCACTACTGACTTACTATATGATTCTTCCATGGAGACTTTGCCTGATACCACAGATGCTTCCATTATAAAGATGCTAATCTAGTATACTCCTATGGGTATAATAAGAGTTCTGAGCACCTAGTTCTCTGCTGGAAGAGTTGCCACCTCTTTTCCTACTAACTATAGAGATCTCTTCTACTATTATTAATAAAGGCTGATGTAATTGCCTATCTAGAGTCTCTCACCTTATTCATCTTTAAGAAGCTCCTAGAGCTCATACAGTTCTACTCTAGGATTTATACCTACTGAGCATCAGCTCTAGCTGCCTTACTTTCTCTCTCTCTTTTCTATATCCATTCATTCTCTTCTCTTATTTGTTTCCTTTGTTTTCTGGGAGTACTAAACTCCTACAACTAATAGGGCAAGCTCTATATAAGTGCTTGCAGCCCTGTACTGCTACTACCCTTCACCATGCTGAGCCATATATTGGGCCAAGCATGAATGTATGGCTATTACTAGTTTTCTTATGACCTTATTATATATACACTGCATTACTACTTTTCCTTTTATATATTAGATAGATTTAGATTTAGAGTTAGAGATAGAGATGTAGCATTGTGCATTCCTATACCCTTTAAGAGGCCTTAGATCACAGGCTTCACCTGCACTTCTAGATGTTAAATAATATTATATCATATCATACTAACTAGCCCTATATCCTCACACTAATTAATTAAAGCTTTCAGTTACCCACCTTGGTATTGCAGCCTACCAGTGGGCTGTCATAGTCTTGCAGGCACCTAATAGGCCTAGCATGCAGCCTATTAGCCTTACTAACCACCTCCCTTGTAGTACCCACAGCCACCAAGTAGGATATAGGTGTTTTTGGTCCTATTGCAGGCCTAACCATAGTTATTGTTAGGTATGCTGCTGACATGGCTGGGGGCCAAGAAGGCCTAGAGTATCCTGTTTAGTGGGGCCTGCTGTGTGGCTGCCAAGGCCCAAAGCATGCAAGCTATTAAGGCTTAGTGCTCACATCATAGGCTTCACCAATTGGATGGTTTTTAAAAGCATTCCCTAGTTAAAGGCTAAGAGTTTTAGTTGAGTATGGACCCAAAACTACCTGGGTTTTTAATTGAGGATAGGCCCTAACCTACTCAATGTTTTACACCTCTCTTGGTGGGTAAAAAAGCAAGTGCCCCCAGTGAGATTTGAACCTGCTCTCATAACATATAGGTGCTATAGGGATGCCAAGACTGCAGCTACTTTATACTATTAAGTCATGTGCATGGGGCCAATTTCAACTTTATACATAGTGTAGCTAGATCTTACCTATAATAGGAATCTAGCCCATCACATTTTGAAATTACTTCTTAATCTCTTATTAGAGATTTTCATATTAAAACATCCAAACATGATCCACACATTCTGAATGTGACTCACACATACAGTAGAATCTTCTGAAAAATCAACCTCTTTAAAACTTAGTGCTGGTAAAAGGTTCATCTGGAATACCAGCTTCATATAATTATTCAGTATAGTCAGATGATGTGTTAGCAAAAGGCAAAAAAGCTCTAACAGTCTATATTAAAATCTTATGAGATTTTCCCTTAGTTCATCTGACTCTAACTCTAAATTCAATCAATCTTATAAATCTACCATCATGAATATGAATTCCCCACTTGAAGGTAGCAGCTCTCCTCAGAGCTCTAAAGCTGAACTTCAAAACCTCATATAATAGCTTGTAGCCCAGATTCAGTCTCTCACTAATTAGGCTTGAACTCTCACTGATACTCTAAATCCTCTAACTGCTCTCTCAGGAGACTTCACAAAATGCTCAAAAGAAAAGCTTACCACCTTGGCAACCTTCAGTGGTAAAAAGCTCATTAAATATCCAGCCTGGTGATTTAATATCATGGCCAAAATCAATATTGACAGTCCTGCAATTAGTAGCTCTATCAATCAAGTATGATATATCTTCTCATAACTCACTGGAACTGCATCCACCCAATTCTACTCTTAGATGAAGGCTAATTCACATCTCTTACTATTTTCTAATGAGATTTTCAATTAACTTAATGTTCTGTTCTTTAATTCTACAGTTGCTTTAAAGGCTCTGACCTGGCTTCACAGCACTTACTAGAGGAATGATATTTTCACTGTGTTTCTTCTAAAATTCAACTAGAATATCCTGAAAGCTAGCAGGTAGTTATGGGATAATATCATTAAGAAAGTCTTACTCAAGAAGGCTATTAATTTGAATCTCCTGAGGTAGACCATCTTCATCTGTGAACTCCCATCATATAATGAATATTATACTGAGCTCCATGAAATTGAGAATAACCTCATCTAGATTAATTTCATTTAGAACTGATTCCACTGAAATTCTATCATTCTAATCACCTCAAATAATCTACTGCCTACTACTTACCCTCTCAATCTAAATACTATAAACTAGAAGTCTATGTCTCATATAAATGCCTTCTATATTTCTAATATAACTACTACTACTATCATTAATCACTGCACATAAAATATTTGCATCAACTACAACAAATCTGATTATAGAGCTGTGAACTACTACAATACTCACATTCTACTGAAATCTATACCTGTATGATTTATGAACACCTGAACCCTGAAGACTGTACCTAATAATGATAATGATGAGAAAGAGGACTTCAAAGATATTATATTAAACTTAGAAAAAGACTAGCTTCTGTGCAAAACTGCCTGCAGAAGCAACTAGAGTTAGATAGAGAGACCTTTAAGAAGAAAATAACTATTCTCATAATTCTTATTCCTACTGTAGTTAATCATTCTTTTAATATGAATGCTATGGTAGATAGTGGTTACTATTATTATGTAATGATTTACTCTCATATAATTAATCATTTTAAACTCCTATGTATTCTGATCTCCCCCTGAAAGCTTGAAGGTGTTAATGGAGATACTGGCAATTCCATATAAAATATAGTGAAGCTTGATGTTGATATTACTAGCTATCTTCAAGAGAATATCTATGTCTATGAGATTGAAAACCTCTCATACAACTTTATGCTTGGCCTCTCATGACTATCCAATCACCAAGTGCTCATTAATGCCTGTGACCACTGTGTGATATTCCCAGAAAACATACATATTTCCAAGAAAAACATTCATAAGACTGCTGATATCCATCAAATCTCCATCAACACTTATAATTTACTCTAACATTATAATCACAGGATTAGAGGTTAATCTCCTGTTGAGATCTTCACTACTAGTATGATTGATATAGAGAAAGTGCTCTCATAACTCTCTAAGAAACTCAAAATTGACTCTATGACTATCCTCCCTTTGCACTATCATAAATTCCTTGACATCTTCAATTATAAAGCTACTAATAAGCTTCTACTGTTCCACAGAGTCCATAACTACCATATTAAGCTCAAAAAGGTGGACAGTAAAGACTCTCAGCTGCTATAGAGCCTATTATATAACATGTCACATGATGAGCTTCTCATCTTCTAAAAAACACTTAATGATCTTCTGAATAAAGGCTTCATATGAGTTAGTAACTTACCTGTAGGCATGCCAGTTCTTTTCATCAAGAAACCTGATAGAGATCTCTAATTCTATATCAATTATTAAGGCCTTAACTGACTCACCTGAAAAGACCACTATCTGCTACCACTTATCAATGAGATAATTGAATGAATCAGGCAGGTTAAGTAGTTCATAAAGCTTGATATCATCTCTGCCTTTTACAAGATCTAAATTGTAGAAGGAGATGAATGGCTAACTACCTTCTACATGAGATATAGTCTATTTGAATGGATTGTCACATCATTTAGCCTCATGAATGCATCTAGCATGTAGCAATGATATATCAACTGGGCCTTGTGAGACTACTTAGATAAATTTACCTCTACTTATCTAAATGATATTCTGATTTTCACTGATAGCTCCTGCAAATAATATTAGCAGTACATCTAAAAAGTCCTCATGTGACTTTACAAACACAGTCTGCCCATCAACATCAATAAATATACATTTAAAGTTAAAGAGACTATCTACCTCAGCTTTATCATAAAGGCAGGGAAGGGAGTCCATATGAACCCTAAGAAGATCACTGTGATTATTGAATGAGAAGCCTCTATAATCATTAAAGACATGTAAGGCTTCCTTGGCTTCACAAACTTCTACTAACATTTTATTCAAGAGTTCTCTAATATTGTACAGCTACTTAAAGACCTCACATGCAAAGATCAACCATTCCAATGGACTAAAGATATCAAAAACACTTTTAAACACCTCAAGAAGATGTTTATCTCCACACTGATACTCATTTCATTCAATTCTGATTATTTAACTGTAGTGGAAACAGACTCATTCAGCTACATAACTAGTAACACTCTCATATAATGAGATAATAAAGGTGTTCTGTAACTCTGCACCTTCATGTTCAAGAAGCTTAGCTCTGTTGAAGCCAACTACAAGATCTATAACAAGAAATTACTTGCTATCATTTAATGCCTTGAAGAATAGGATTCTAAACTTCACAGTGTGAAAGACTTTAAGATCATCACAGATTATAAGAACCTCTAATACTTCATAATAACTCACAAGCTTTTTAAATGCTAGATGTACTGGGCAGAATTCCTCAATCATTTCTATTTTACAATTTATTACTATTCAGGCACTGAGAACTCTATGGTAGATGCACTATTCTACTATAAATAAGATATACCTTCTGAAGATTCTAATGCCTGCTGAGTAAACTGTGAGTATCAATTACTTAACCTCATAATAATTAAGGACTCTGAGATTACCTTGCACAGTGCAATCTGCATATTACCTGTATCTATGAGAATTGTGCAAACACTATCTGAAGAAAACCCTCCCTATATGACTTTACTCTCACTAAAAGATCTTTGGGAAATTACAGCTATATCTGATGAGCTACTCAGCACTATAACTAACATTATGAGAAGAAATGAGCACTGTTTTCCACCTGAACTATATATCTGTGTGGATATTACTAAATGCATGGTCAATCAAGACAGCCTGCTTTACTTTTAAGAGAGATAGTGGGTTCCCAATTCAGAATTACTTCATACATAAATTATACAAGAAACTCACAATTCTCTTATAACTGGCCATTCAGACTGTAAAGCTCTTTACTAAATACTTTCCTGAGATTTCTACTGACTCAACATGTCATAGGACATTCAATAATTCACCTGAAATTGCAACATCTATTAATCCACTACTACCTGGTAAGACTGCTACTAAGGCCTCCTTAAGTCCCTCTCAATTCCTGAATGTATCTAGCATAATATTGCCATTAACTTCACAGTTAGTCTCTCTGAAAGTGGGAATTGCATGAATATTCTCATTATTATTAACTGTCTAAGTAAAGGCATCATCTTAGAATTATATGAGAAAATGGATGCATCAATCATTATAGATGCTTTCCTCTGAAGTCTATTCTACTGCCAGTATTAATTATCCTGTATAATTATCTCTGACTGTGGAACTCAGTTTGTTGGAGCCCTCTGGGCCTGCATATATCAACTTCTTAAGATCTCCTGGCACTTCTTAACTGCTTACCACCCTGAAACTGATAGCAGCACTGAACATATAATTCAAACAATCAAAACCTACCTCTAAAAGTTCTATTTATATGCTCAGGATGACTAGAATAAGCTTCTCCTGCATACTAAACTTACAATTAATAGCTGTGACATCATTAGTATGAATGTTAGTTCATTCTTCCTCTCATACAACTATAACTTTGAAGTGCTTGACCTTGCTGAATCCCTCAAACTGCCTCCATCATCCTGCAGTTCAATTCAAATAGTGGATATCATTATCTTGAAACTCTAGTAAGCTCATAAATGGGCTAAAGCTGCTATGATAAGTGCTTAGCAGGACCAGCAAGATCATGCAAATACCTTGCAGAAGCCTGCTAAATACTATAAAATGAGTAATAAGGTCTAGCTACACCTGTAGAATATCATCACTGACTGCCCATCTTGCATACTTCATTATTGTCACACAAAGTACACTGTAGTTGAAGTCCTGAGAAATTATAATTACTGACTTGATATCTCACCTGGGATTCATGACATATTTCATATGAATCTGCTCTATAAAGCTGCTGATGACCTGTGCCCTTCACAAGATATTATTAATTGGCACCTGCCTGGCATCATTGAAGAAGATAATGAAGTCAAATATGAGATAAAAGCCATTCTCAACTACTGCCTGTATGGCTGTAGCTTTTAATATCTTGTGAAATAATTTGACTATGCAGTTCTGATGTGGGAACTGGCCTCTACCCTGTAAGATACTACTGTGCTTGCCTGATATAAAGAGCTGTATTTGCCCAATTCTCCTGCCCACCTGCCCTCTGGGTAGAAGGGGATAATGTGAAGGGCTGTGCCCTTATACCCCTATCTTATAGCTCATTTAAATCTTATAGCTCTGATCATACAATCAGTCTGATCTTTCTCTAATAATTTACCTGACCAATCAGGATCTTCTGGCCTGGGGCTGGCAAATCCTTCAGCCAATCAGAGGCTGCTATTTACCTGACTATCAGATTAGAAGAATGTTATTTCACCTGAAAATCTCTTATATTATATGATCTTGCATTTTCTTTTTCCTTTCCTTCTTTAGTGATTTCAACTTTATACATAGTATAGCTAGATCTCACCTGTAATAGAAATCTAGTTTATTATAATGTACTACATTTCTTTCATACTACAGCCTCACCTATCTCATTGTATATAATCACACAATCCTTTTAATAGCTTTTCATAGGATCAGACACCTTCAAAATCACATCTAATAGTATATCTAAATGCTGACTATTCATACAGTTAAGTAATATAACTTTCTACTAATAAGATAGCTTATCATGCTATATCAGATAGTCCTATGAAATCATCTGAGATTTTCTAGATAATACTCTTATGAATCAAAATGTAAATGCTATATAGCTAAATGTAAGATTATATAACTTAACTCTAAATAAATAATATAATCATGCATAAGCAACAGTAATCTCAGCAATTTCCCAAGATAAGAGAGAGATAGCTAGTAATTTCAGAGAAGACTACATTTCTTATCATATAAATATAAAAATCTCAAGAACATTCACTGAAATGAAAGATAAATCTAATATTCTACAATAATCTTTCTTATCTTCCTATAAAGCTGAAAACCTCCTAAGATATAATAATAAACTTTAAACTGTAGAATACTACTATTAAGACCTATAATTAAGGCTCTGATGATATTTATCAATTATTATCTGAACTATGAGATGTCATCTAATAAATGCTTTACCTGATTTTTATTAATAAGGTCTCAAGAGTATAAGAGAGCATCCTTCAAGCTATCTTGCATGACTATAAGATTATGATAGAGTAAATGAGAGATATTATTCATCAAAGAATATATAATTCATTCAGATGAGTAAGAAATTCATTATAAAGCTAGCAGATAACCTATAAAACATTCAAAATCAGAATAATACTCTTAAAGAAAAGCTTACTATTTATTACTCACATTAATCAGGTAAATTTAGAATTAACCTTATATAACTAGATCTTCAATTTCTAACATCAGGTAAGAGAATGATCTCACAGCTTCTTTCTGTCTATCTAAACTACCAACATACTGATTATTAATATACTGAGTATCAGTACTCTATTTAAGCATGATTTACCCTTAGAATAATCAGCCAAGTAAAGAAATAATGGTTGAGGGGACAACCAGCCTACTTTAGAGTATATTAAAATGTCTAAGATGACAAAATCCTCAATATATAATGAGCTCTATAAGAATGACACTGCTACATGATGAGTCATCAAGATGAAAGCTCACTTTCAGAACAAGTAGAAGCTTATAGGAAAGAATCTGATAAACTACTAGAAGACTTTTAGAGATATTAATCTATTTTATAAGAATATGAAAAATCTTTAGAAGAGCCTGAAGAAACTCTATTTAAATAATCTACTTAATCATTTTCTTTCTAAATTATCTCCTCATCTGTTTTTTTTGCTAAAATTAGCATAGTTTTGTTAGTGGTATGGAAAAAAGCACTAGCATGCCATTTAAACCAATAGAATTACATATAAAATTATATGGTAGATTATTAGCCAGTATGACCCACTGATTTGCATTTCTTGCTGAATAATCATAGAATGTACTACTGAATCACATCACTGAACTGCATGAGAAATCCACCCTTGATTCAAACATTCACATTCAATGCAACATACAAGGTTAATATATAGAGAAAACCATGGATTCTACTAGTATTTTTCCTGTCCCACCTAAAAGGAATGCATCTGCTAACCAATTACTTCTCTAGATAAGCCAAAAACAGGTGGAAAATGAAAACACAGGGTATCCCAGGTTATCACTGAGATTCTGCCACAGGAAACCATTGATTTCACTCCTCTATGTCAAACTTCCTGCGAACCTACCATTCATATGCCACCTGATATCAATATGGAAGACCTGTACGCACTATTTACAATGTTTTTCCTGGAGGAATGCTTTAAAATCATCAGCAATTCCACAAATATATATGCAAAACTTAAGAGAGACAATGGAGATACTGATATCAAACCTCCTGAGCTTTCAGAGGCAGATCCAGATACAGACAAGGAAGTCCCAGAGTTAAATGATGGTCTAACCACTGCATCAGCTGGAGAAAATGAACACTCAAAGCCATCTATTCACACCTGACCATGGAAAAAGACCTATTCAGTGGAAATAAAGCTGTTTATTGGCATGCTTATCTATATGGGAGCTCATAAATCCAGTCAGACTGATCATTACTGGCAAAATGACCTGGGGAAGGGCCCTATTCATTCTATCCAATCCCTTATGCCCTGTGTACAGTTTGAATAGCTTAAATGGTATATCCACATCTCCAACCCCCATGAAGCTTGACAAACCAATTCTCAGGCTCAGGACAAAGACTGGTAGTATAAAGTAGAGCCACTGGCTAGCAAATTCAGTGTAGCATGCCAAAAATACTATACATCAGGCTTGTAATGCACAAAGGAGACCACACATCACATGTAGATCAACTGCACTCTCAGACCTCAGATCTCAGACCTTGGGCCCAGCAGTGTACCTGACAGTGTGCCTGGCAATGTGCATGTGATGCACACTTAGTAGCTAGCTATTGATATATATGCTATGCAGGTTTCTTATGAAAAGAACCAGCAAACAGTCCTATTACTATATGACCCCTACATTTGAAATATACATACATTTTTACCTGTCTATTCCTATCACACTGTTCAACAACTCATAGTCCATCTTTTCAAATTAAAAAGCCTTTATATTCAATGCTGAACATTATAGTTCTATTTGCTCACCCCTGAGTGAACAGTCCATCAGAAATAGACAAATAACAACAAGATGACTTGTGGAAAGACTGCAAACAACCACAGAGGAATTCCTCAAATGCACATTAACCTCTCTATGCAGCAAGAGACCAGTAACAATGAATTATAACTTAAACCCCCACAGAATCCTCTACAGGAATTCAACCACAAATCAACTACAGGCAATGAAGGGTCAGATAACAAAGACCTGCACCTGCCTGCTGCACAGCTATGTGCAATTGAAGAACACATTAAAGAGCTATAGATGCAATGGAAAATCCAAAAGGCAGAGCACATGATGAAGGTGTTGGAGGACCAGCTAGTATAAGATGAATTAATGGATCAAGAGGTAGCTGCACTGATTGCACAGGAGAAGACCATAACTCAAAATCAAATCTTGAAAAAACCTCATATAGAAATGATCCAGTTACCCTACTAAACTACCCATCTAAAGGTTGATACATCCTTTAAATATCAAAGAAAAAATATGTCAGAGCTTGAAGATTTCATCATCCAAACTAAAATGGAATTTGAATGTAATGAAGACTACTATGCCATTGAAAAATACCACATTTAGGATGCTGCACAGAAGCTTGCCATAGAACCTCTCTACTAATAGGATACTTTCTGCAAGAATTATAAAGCAAACCCAGAGAATTCACCACTCATCTGGAAAGACCTCTATGCACAGTTACAACTGCACCTCATGGATCTAGATGTGCTCTAATAGTAATCAATCAAGAGATATATAGATATGCAATAACAGAACAATCAATCCATCTGAGATTTCACTAAGTATCTTCTCAACCTGAAGAAATACCTGCTCTACAAGATCCAGGAGGAACAGCACAGTTCTAACCTGATGAACTACTGTTAAGAGGAAATTCAGATTCATGCACACCTAGTAAAGGGAGATCTTAAGGATTATAAAGAGATACTAACATTTCTATATAAGGTAGAGTAGCATTGTAAGGACTAAAAACTGTTCTCATCCAAGTAGGAAACCACTGCAAATCCACTGCACAAGAAGAAGTCTTTTAATTCCCAGATAAAAATGGAGTTCAAAAGGAAAAAATCCCTGAACTGCATACTTAGAGGTTGATTCTTGCAACCCAAGTTCACTCCTTACCTTAAGTGCTCTCACTGTGACAAACCAGGTCATGTTCCTGATGACTACTGGGAACTTCATCCCAAAAAGTGCATGAAGAAGTGCAAGTTAAAAAACTAGATCTCCTAGTACTGAGCACTGCTGTAGCACTGGGAGTAGATAAGATAGAATGAAGACACAGTAAAGAAGTAATAGTAATCAAGATATGACTAGAAATCCTCCAAGGGTTAGCCATTGCCTGGGCACTTATTAACTTGAGTACAGAAGCAAATTTTATCAGCCAGAAATGAGTAAAAGCACACCTTAGAAAAGGCAGTAAAGATCCATGCTGGATCAGTGCAATTAATGGACATCAGGTCATAGCCTACAACTAACATAAGATGTATGCACATATAATTAATGACAAGAGACTCTCTTGCAACTAGAGCTTTTACTTTGAAGTAGTAGATATGAAAGGCTACAATGTCATCCTGGGATTCTTCTAGCTCAAGGCTGTGGATCTCAACATTTAATGGTTAAAATCACACTAGACATACCACATACCACACATTGATGACATCAAGATCATCACCATGAAACAGGTAAATACAGCAGTTAGGGTTAAATGTGCAGCTTATATTATCCACCCACATCAACTGGAAGGGGATGAACTGATTGCTCTATTCAGCACAGTTCTAAATAGAAAGTTAGTGATATTAGAAGCCTACTGTAAATATGAAGACATTTTCTTAGAAGCTGCAGCAGGACTACTTCTAAAACATGTGCAATATGATCATCCAATCAATTTAATATCTGAAAAAGAACCTCCCTACCAACTGATCTACAACCTCTCTGTCAAAGAACTAGAGGTGCTGTATAAATACCTGAAATCTAGTCTGGAAAAAGGATGGATATACCTGTCAAAAAGCCCTGTAGGTGCATTAATATTTTTTGTCCTGAAAAAAGATAGAACCATGTGCCTTTATGTAGACTACTGTGGGCTTAATACTATTAGCATAAAGAATTAATTTCCTTTCTCCTTAATTAGTGAAATAATTGACAGGCTGGCCAGCATAAAGGTCTACTTGCAGTTAGATCTCCACAATGTGTATCACTAACTGCACATATGTAAAGGCAATGAGTGGAAAATAGCTTTTCAAATACACTATAGCCATTTTGAATATTAAGTGGTCCCCTTTGAACTCATAAATGCACTGGCAATGTTCCAATTCTATATCAATAAGGCTCTAAGTAATCTCCTAGATATCTACTGTATTGTCTACCTGAATGACATTGTCATCTACTTGAACTTAGAGGAAAAGCACCACAAGCATGTGTGCATGGTGCTGAAATGCCTTTGCACCTACAAATTGTATGTGAAGCTTAGTAAATGTGCATTTCACATGGATTGCATCAATTTCCTTGGCTTTATGATCAGCATGAATGGCATTAAGATAGAATAGAGCTAGATTGATACTATTCTCTTCTGGCTGGAACCTAAGTGTGTCTGTGACATTCAGATATTTCTAGGATTTGTGAATTTTTACTGCCATTTCATAGATAGATTCACAGTGAAAGTACAGCTCTTATCTACACTCATAAAGAGTATAATATGGAAAGACTAGAACTAAAAGACAATTCTTCTTGATGCTGATGTGCAGAAAGCTTTCTAAGAGCTGAAAAGCACATTCATAAAGGTCCTGATTCTTATGTACTTCAACTCAGATTGAAAACTTCAGGTAGAGTCAGATGCATCAGGTTTCACACTGAGTGCAATCCTCTTGCAGTTAGATCTGAATGATGAATAATGGCACCTGGTTGCATACTATTCACAAGGCTTATTACTGGTGGAGTATAATTATAGTATATATAACTAGGAACTCCTTACTATCCTCATAGCATTCAAGTAATAGCATCACTACCTGCATGATGTGCATTTCTCTATGATGGTTTTATCTGACCATACTAACCTATAACATTTCATGATAACAATAGAATTAGTTGGATATCAGATATGATGGATGAAAACACTCTCTGCATTTAACTTTATCATTGAGCACTGTTTAGGGATAAAGAATCCTGCAGATGCACCTAGTTGTCACCCTGACTATGAAGAGAATGCTCCAAGGTGAATACTATTATCAATAATTTAAGAAAAGCTTCTTCAAGGAATGTTTCAAACACCAGACATAGATGTGCAGATACAGCTGGAAGACCTCAGTCAGCAAATAATCAATATAGTGGTGCATTTAAAACTACTAAATGATAAGGAAAATGCAATTTGTATTGGTACACTTGCTTTCTATGCATATTAAAATGCATGCACAGATGAGAGACACATTGCTGGCAATACAGAAAGGCTAGCTCACCTAGTGCTATAAATATTAATCAATATGATCATGGAATCTGATACAGCCTATAAATCCTCTCTCACTGAACTCATTATGGAATTCCTACACTGCATGCAAGCTCAGAACACTGAGCACACTGAGATGCACAGAAGGATGGAAGCAGGTAAAATGAATGAGACTGAGCACTTAAACTAAACAATCAACTGAGATAGTCTATTTTGTCACAAGGGTTACATTTTTATCCCTGCAGATCAAGTGATAAGGGATGAGATCATGAAATTGAATCATAATGATCCTCAAGGGGGACATTTTAGTGTTAAGCACACTTTTGAGTGTGTCTAGAGGAAATACTTTTAGCATGATATAATAACAGACATTCAGAAATATATGCACACTTATGATATCTACCAACAGGTTAAAATGCATCATCACAAGGAATACAGCCAATTAGAATCACTTTCTATTCCCACCTCTCCTTTTGAAATAATAACAATGAATTTTATTGTTAAACTCCTGCCATCCAAGTAGAACAGCAAGGTCTATAATTCAATCATAGTATTTATAGATAAATTAACTAAGTATGCAGTTTACAAACCAGTTAATGAAAGCATAAGTGCATCAGAGCTTGTAAACCTGATATTTAACACCTTTACTGGATTTTTCAGTTATCTACACCATTAGGTAACAAACTGCACTAGAATATTCAGCTCCAGTAAATACTGATCAACACTCTACTACCTTCTAAAAGCACACTGATGGTTAACAACTGCATTCCACCCTCAAATAGATAGCCAAACCAAGAGGCAGAATCAGATGCTTGAGCACTACCTACACATCTACTGTAATTTCTATCAGAATGACTGGGCCAGATAGTTGCTACTAGTGTAGTTCTCCTATAACACCTCTGCACATAGTATCCTCAAGATGTGCCCTGCAGAAGTGCTAATGGGTTTTTAATCTAAACTACATTTTAATGTTGAACTAGACACTAACATAGAGGAAGAAGAAGCACAGGAGGCAACAGAACATATATACTATATAGGAGAAGTATGAAACAACCTGTAAGAATCTCTTCTGAAGACTTAGGAAACACAGAAGAAATACTATAATCAGTGTCATAAGGAGAAGTATTTCATAGTTGGGGATTAGATCATACTGCACTTGAAAAATATTAGCATATTATACCTAAGTCTGAAGCTAAACCATCATCAACTCAGCCCTTTCAAAATTATTAATAAGTGGGGGAAATAGATGTACAAACTGAAACTTACACTACAATATAAAGATATACACTCTGTTTTTCATATCTTATTGCTTGAACTGTACCATGCATGGCACAGCAAAATCCTAGAGGCCAAATTGATGATGATAGATGAAGTCAAGGAATTTAAGATTAAAGAGATTCTAGGGAAGTGCAACTATTTCAACAGCTAGTAGTACTTTGTGTGCTGGAAAAATACAATAAAGGCAGAGAATTTCTAAGAGAATATGAAAAACCTTGAGAATGTGCAGAACCTAATTGACAAGTTCAATGCACAGTTTAGTTATAAGATAATAAAGCTGAAGCACTGTCAACTCAAGTGATAACTAACCTATGCATAGGAAGGGGAGAAGAGAAAGGACAAGTTCCTGAAAATTAAATCTCATTATTTCATACTAATATTAAACACCCTGAGAGGTACAGTAGATAAAAAATAAATCAAAAAACACCAGAGAAAAATCAGAGCATACACCACATCTAATCCAGGAGAGCAGGCTATTTTCACCAAAGTCAGAATCAACCAAGCACATCAAGACAGGATAATTACACTTACATAAAGAACCAGGGTGATATCAAACAACCCCTCTACCTCCTCCAACACTTCCTTATATCAAATAGCCACTTAGCCTTATTGCCACTGAATCCTGGGGAGCAGCTGCATTGCACTAGTGTACTTGAGCTTGTCTGATAGATTCTCAAAGTAATTTAATTACTCAGTCATATTGATTAACTTTGTGGTGTTTGCATACACATTAATGGGAACCTACAGCACAGTTAGCAATTAGTTTTTTCTTTTTAAATTAATTACAGGAAAACTCACTATCTCACAGTGATGATGATACTGTATACATCAAGAACAGCAAGTCACATATAAACCCTTAGGAGGGTAATAAAATACCTCCACACCAGCTTTAGTAGTTAGATGGCAGACATACTTCCCACATCATTTCAGTAAGTGTAGACCCTTAGTAGACCTCTTTCAGTGCTTATCTTCCTTCTCATTATTATTATTATTATCATCCTCATTCTTATCCTTCTCATTTTTATTCTCATCCTCATTATCATCATCATCCTCCAGGGCCTGCATGGCAAGCTGCACAAAATCTTCAGCCAACTAGATAGTAGGCATCAGAGCAGTGGGGGCAGGAGCAGGACAGACTGGGGTGGTGAGAGGCATAGGGGCAGATGGATAGCTGAGCATGTAAGGAGGAATGATAGTAGCAGAAGATGACATAGGAGTACACACAGAAGGGGGGCTGCAGAAGAAGACAAAAGGGGAATCTCTACAGTAAGAGAATATGACTGGGGGGAGGCACAATGGAGTTTGAGGACCCTGGGGTGAGGGAGTACCATGCAGGGAGGTAGCTAGCCCCATAAGGGGGTTAGAAGAGGAGAGAGAGCCTGATGGCACATGCCCTCCATGCACATGTGATAATGCAGGAGTTTGAGGGGCTATTTTGAATTGATATTTTTTTTGTTTCAGACTATCAAAGTACACCTATTAGCAATTTCTATGACATGATACCTCAATGACATGGAAGAAGTAAAGAAAAGTAGCATATTATGCTCAAGTAATATCATGCAGCTACAACATGCAAAAAGCAAAACAATCATCTAACTGTGTGGATGCACACCTAGGCTGGGTAATTCAAAAATGAAGTACAACTAGTGTGCAAAGCATTTATAAACCAGTGGAAGATATCATAGACACTTAGATAAGAAAATATTATATCAGAGCAGATAATGAGCAGGATGGTGAATTAAATTATGATACTGACATTTAATAGAGGAAATAAAAGAATGTAGTAAAGTAGAGGATATATATATTTACAGCTGCATGCTAAATCACACACCCACCATCACCTAGGTACTTAATCACAGAAAACAAATATTAACTGCACTATATGCTAAATTACCTAGCAATGAAATCACTAATTCCTACAACATGATTGACTGATAGAATATGAAACTGCCTGACTACAACAGCCTGAACCTTCTATTAAGTGCAACAGCCTAAACCTTCTATAATGCATAACAGCCTGAACCTTCTACAATGCACATCACATATTAGTCTGATTCTTCAGCTATAATATGGAAAATCCACAAATCCACTGGAGGCCAGCTCCTAAAGGAGGGAGTAGTTGTAATGCACAAAGAAGACTGCATGTCACACATAGATCAACTGCATCCTCAGACCTCAGATCTTGGACCTCAGGCCTGGCAGTGTGCCTGACAGTGTGCCTGGCAATGTGCACATGATGCACACTTAGTAGCTAGCTATTAATATATATACTGCACAGGTTTCTTATGAAAAGAATCAGCAAACAGTCTTATTACTATATGACCCCTATATTTGAAATATACATACATTTTTATCTATCTATTCCCATCACACTGTTCAACAACTCATAGTCTGCCTTTTCAAATCAAAAAGCCTTTATATTCAACACCAGACATTACAAGGCTCTCAGGTGTCAATCAACAAGATAATGATTAAATGTTTTGGGTAGAGTCAACATACATACAAAATGCCCAACAAACCTATTCCCTGGGGTTATAAGATATTTGTGCTGGCAGAACATGGGTTTATATAGTCATTCTTCTGGTTCAGTTATAAATAAGGTATCATGCCTATATTTCAATTCTCTTTGCTCACAAAAACTGAATCTATGATAGTTAATCTCATTAGCTACCTTCTAAAGCTAGAGCTGAAGTAGTATTCATCTGAAATCATTCAATCAATCAGTAATGAGAATGAACCAGATCAACCTTTACCCTCCACTGAAGCTCTAACTGTGCTGGCACCTACTACACCTACTATGCCTACTTTAACTACTTCAACTACATTTAGTTCTACCACAATGGGATTATCTATCTTGCCCAGGCATGCTAGGAATGTAATTTATATGGACAATTACTTTACATCTATTCCACTATTCAAAGAACTATAAAATCAGGGCTTTAGTGCATGTGGAACTACCCATCCAGGCAAATTTCCTCCTATCCTTGTGGAGCTTCACAACCATGTTAAAGATATTCCCTGGAACACCCTGTATGCTCTCAATCAAGAAGACATTCTCTGTCTTGCCTGGCAAGATAATAATATGGTTCTTGCACTGTCTATAGTTCATACAGTAGACAATTTTGTCATTTAGAAGCAGAAACATCCTGGAGAGCTTTCTACCAATGCAAAGGTAGTTAGGCCAGTATTTGGTGATGATATAGAGGCAGATATGAAGATATCAGTCTTCATAGATGACTATAATCACTATATGAATGGGGTGGACCTAGCAAATCAGTACCAAGCAGTGTATACTACTCATTGAATTACTTATCAGAACTGGCTGCCCATTTTCTACTGGTTAATTGATGCAGCAATTGTCAATGCCTATCAAATCTACTATGTGTATAAGAAGCAGAGTGGTGCACCCCTCCCAAATTAACTGGAATTCCATGAGAAGCTATATCAACAGCTATTTGAGTTCCTACCAGAGCTTCATGATGACCTCCCACCTTAACAATCAGATTCCAATCTCAATCATGCCTGAGTTTCCCTCTCAAAGTAGTCAGTCTGCACCTGGTGCAGATACAAACAGAAGCTAGGTCAGTAGGATCAAAAGCATGTAGGCTGGTTAAATACTGGTTGTTCTGCATGTCAAAATACCCCTCTATGTTTGAAAATGTGATGTTGGGATGAATTCCACCAGATCTACCATACTGTAGGCACTCAGAGCATCCAGGCATCAATCCCAAATTAGAGTTCTATATAATATGCTAATACAAATTAATACCTAAAAATACATGGTTTACCCAGTAGATTCTCGTATAATATACACTAATGAAACCGCACTAATTTTGGCAAAAAAACAGATGAGGGGATAGGAGGTCTGGGGATTTTACACACTGAATCATCAGAAATTTTAAGGAACTAGACATCAATATGAAGTGCAATAAATAATTCATAGATCTCTATTAAATTAAGAATCTAATATTATACTACACTAAATTTAATAAATTATATAATAAGATAATCTTACAACTTCTATCTTAGAATCTACTGAATTTTTTCATCATATTTGCATCTGATATTATAAAAAGCAAATGAAATTATCTGAATGTTCATCTAAAGACTATTTAGAAAGCCTATGATGTTCTTTTTCATTAGAAGACTACTCTAAAATATTTAAATTCTAGAAATTATAATGTAAGAAGTATAAGATTTATTTTCATTATAGTTATCTGAATCATAGTGTTCAGACTTGTTCTACAAATTCTAAGAATAAGGAGTCAAAAAACTCACAGGATTAGTAAGTTCAGGGGCACTTACTGATTAGTTGTAGAAAGTCTTGCAGGTCTCTAAACTAAAGAATCTATATAATCCTCTGAATCCTATAAATATAGAATGATAACTAATAGAGCTGAGGAAGAAAACTAATAAGTTAGAAGAGCATTTAAATATAGTTGAAGAGAAGTTATTAATTTATTTAGATTTTATGAGAACTGACTATACAGTACTCATTTAAGCTCTAGCTGATATAGGTACTTTCACAGTTTACATTGAAAATTATATCTCATACTAATTACTAGAGGCCTCATGCATGAAGGACCCTAAGTAGGTAAAACTTTCAGATAAAAAATAAATCCTCTCAATCACTTAAATTAAATTCCCCCTGTACTTCAGGGGATGATCCTATTAGATCTAGATATATGAGCTTATCAATATTAAATATAATTTCATCTTAGAATTGAATTGATTTAAATGATTTAACCTGAACATCAATTAAGTAATATACCACATGAGATAAACTGATAGGAAGAAAAAGGTTCATGAAATTCTTTCTTATAATATGTAACACATATTTAGTATTCCTCAGATTGAAGATCTCAATCCCATAATATCCTATTAAATATATTAAATGAGCTATAAGAGCCATGTGGAGATGATATTATATATTATGTAATAAAAGAATAAATTAGAGAAATTACTCATATCAATTAATTTCTAGGAGAAGAAACATATAAAAGCTCTACTATCTAAATATAGTAATATCTTCTAAATAGTCTTATCATTAAAATTGCCATTTAAATGAGAGTTCATTCATGAGATCAACACTAAGAACTTATAATTAATAAATATTAATATATATTTTTTTATAGGTACACTTAGAGAAGCAGCAACAGCAGATTAAAGAACTATTAAAATAGAGTCTCATATAATCCTCTTCAAGTTCATGGGGATTTCTAGTACTTGTTATAAAGAAATCTCATGATAAATGGTATATGTATATCAACTATTAGACACTTAACTTAGTTATAGAAAAGAATAGTTATTCTCTCTCACAAATTTAATAGCAGCTCAACACTGTGGGTGACACAAAATATCTTATAAAGATTGACCTTTTATCTAGCTTCTATCAAGTTTGTGTGGGAGAGATATTTATTCCAAAAACCACCTTTAATATCTAATGGGGTAAATTCAAGTGAATCACACTACTAATAGGCCCTACAAATATATTTATTATATTTTAGATGATGATGAATATCATTCTACAAGAAGAAAATAGCTACTAATATTTAATATATTTAGAAAATATTCTGATTTTTTTTAACTTATATGAAGAGCATCTCAAATACATCAAATACATCCTTTTAATGTTAAAAGCATACAAGCTCTATATAAAACCCTCTAAATGTTAATTTAGAATATAGGAAATGAAGTTCATGAGTCACATTATCAGGAGAAAGAAGATTAGACTCTTGTCTAAGAAGATTAAAGTAATTTTAAATTAATAAAGACTATAGAATATTTATTATATCAGGTAATTTCTGAATCTTACATCATATTATTATTACTTTATGAAGGGGTTTACTGCTCTAGCAGCCTCTTTATTGAACCTACTAAAAGAAACAGACAAGCTATTACATAAGAAGAAATTTTAGTTAATAGTTTAAAACACATTATATGAGAAGGCTTTCATCAGGCTGTATAAATATATAACAACCTTATCTATTCCCATACAGTTAGACTAGATAAAAGCTTTCATGATTGAGATTGATACCTCCAAGTGGGCAATTAGATGCATCCTATTGTAAGAAGGCTTAGATAGGAAACTCCATCTAGTTGCATATAATGAGTAGAAGCTCTTAGATATAGAATTAAATTATTTAGTATATAAGAAAGAATTTCTTACAATATAGTATATTCTATACATATAGTACTAATATATTAAAAATAATCAGTAGATAATAGTAGTTATAGATTATGAGAGTTTTATATACCTTCATATTATAAAACATTCATTAAAGTGTCTCATATGATAGGTATTCAAGTTCTAAGAATATAATATCTTTCTCAAATATCATAAGAAAATAGAAGTAGTTATTTCTAATATCATTAATTATAGATCTAACTTCATAGGAGTCAGGACAGGGTCCTATAAACCTTATATAGAGAGAGATCATCCTGAATGCCATTAAAAGTTTAGATAAAATAGAATGATATGAGGCTATACTCAAACAATTTAGTATAAATAAGAAACTGAAGGATCTAAAGCTTGCACATATCATTAAGAAAATATATGGTCTTATGAAACTAGAAAAATTAGAGAATGATATTATACTATATTATAATCTTAATTATACTGAAACTCCCTATTTTAAGCCTTCATTTTACTGAGACTTAGTTATTCAATTACATTATAAGTTCAGACATCTTGGGAGTCCTGAATTGCTGAGTGTCTTGTAAATACACACTTACTAACTAGATATAGAAAATAATATCTAAGATTTCATGAAGTAGTATTTAAACTACCAGATAATATAGAGCTCTAAATTAGAGTTGGAATGTGAAGAAGCATAGCATCAAATTAGTAATATAATTTAGTTTTTTAAATATTAAGGAATTAATCTTATTGACATTCTTTCTTGCATGTCAAATAGAAACTGTTGAATTATCATGACTATCAATTATATAATTAGCTGGCCTCTGATGAAAGCTATTCTCAATATGATAGAGAAAATAGTTACTAGATTTCTATATTAAAACATTTATATAAACTATAGTATATCATAAGAGATTCTGATGGATAATGAGGTAAATCTAGTAGGAAAAGATGTCAGATACTTTATGATATAATTGTAGATAAAGTATTATATAATAATACCTTATTATTCATATACTAATAGAAAGGTGGAGAGATTAAATGGGATTCTGAGCTAGATACTAATAAAATATCTCATAAGAAAGTTAATAAGATTATAAAATAAATATCTTCTATAGGTACTTTTTATGATATAGGTTCATTAATACTCTATTATAAAGTGCTTACTATTCTATCTTTTGTATAGCCTGCAACCTCACATCCTGGAGGATGTGTCTGATTTGGTGGGAGAGGATCCAGTAATAGATAATACTAAGCTAAGGATAAAAGCTATTATAAATATATGAGCTCAGGTAAACAAGTTGCTGCTTAATTGTATGATTCATTCAAAAAAAATTAGGAATTCTCTTGTAATAAAGAGTAACATTAAAAAAGGATAATGAGTTCTCATCTAAAATAAGAGATCTAAAAATTTTTAGTTAAGATAGTTTGAGTTATATCAGGTGATAAAAGCTCACCCACTTAGCACATACATACTTAAGGAACTAGGGGGCCAAGTCCTACAATATCTCATTAATAGCTTGTAACTGGTAGAGGCTGAAACAGGTAATCCAGAGAGATTATAATTATTTAAAGTGATTTCATTCATACTAAAGAAAAAGAGTATCATGATTAAGAAGCCCTTAGAAGTCAGAGAAATTATTAATACATATAAATCAGATGACATCACTTACTCAGAGCTTTTAACTATCATATAAAAGAAATAGGAGGCCCTGGAAGCTACAGGGCACCCATGTAAATTAATAAATAATAAAATAATAATAGATCATATAATTCTCAGACATCATCAGCACTAGAGGGGAGGCTAGAAAAATCAAAAAGGAAAACACAACTTACTTGCATTGCATGTAGGTTGGGTTGCAGGAAATAAGATCCAAAGAGGGATTTAACTATTTATATCAATTCATTTATAAAATTGATGGAGGATGAATCTTTAGAAGCATCAGTAGATATATTAGATTAAATTAATAAAGCTTAAGGGGATATCTGAGAGTTAGATAAGATTAGCTTCTCAGGATTATTCATTATAGTGATTTAAACTGATAAAGTTGTATGACAGTATAATCATGTAGGATAAGAGACAGACATGTGAATATATACTCTCCATTAAATTTAGTCATTTTACTATTATTTTATTTCTGTAATTTCCTTTGTACAGGCATGGCATTTTTTTCAAATGGTTAGTAGAAGTCACATGAGTTAGAAAGGGGAAATTAGAAAATATAATCTCATATTTTTAGATTATAGAGCTATAAGAGCTATTCCTTAGAAATCTAACTACATGCATGAAAAACAAACAAGAAATTTTGAAATTATAGAAATTTTTTTTTATGAGAGATAGAGCTGCATGAGCTTAGAGCTTAGAGGCCTTAAAAATCTTAAGATGATATTTAAGTATATAAATAACATTCTCTATTTTAGTTACACTGCAAGTGATCTTCTAAGTATTAATAGTAAAGAAATACTCAGATAAAATAATATACTTATTCTATGAGATCCCATGGGAGAGCATCATAATAATAGGTAAGAAGCTCAGAGGAGATAGTATGAGGTTTATAGGAATAGTAGAGCTACAGTAAATCTTCTTGAGTAAACTTAAGATTATTATATGAGAGCTGAGAATGGTATAGTAGACTACAGTAAAAATAAGAGTAAATAGTGTGGGTGAATAAGCTGAGGTACATATAAAGAAGTTAATCTCAAGCTGGAAAATCTAAACCTCAGGCTCAGACACAGGATTAGATGAGTAATTCTCACTAGTTGCTAGAGGCTTAGTAGCTATATGATTATCATTATTCATAAGGAGTTTTATATGTTTAATTATATAACTGAAGGCAGTAGAATGTATATTAAAGAAATAATACTTCTTAATCTCTTTTTTATAGTCATTTATTTCTTATTAGTATGATAGGTGAATTTCATAGAAGAAAGAGATTATATAAAAATCACATTTATTTATCTAACTATTTTACACGCAGCAGGTACATGTAACATGCAAAGGAGACTGCACATTACATGTAGATCAACTGTACCCTTAGACCTCAGATCTCAGACTGTAATGTGCAAAGAAGACTGTGTGTCACATGTAGATCAACTGTGCCCTTGAATCTTGAATCTTGAACCTCAGGCCTGGCAGTGTGCCTGACAGTGCACCTGGCAATATGCATGTAGTGCACACTTAGTAGCTAGCTATTGATATATATGCTATGCAGATTTCTTATGAAAAGAACCAGCAAACAGTCCTATCACTATATAACCCCTATGTTTGAAATATACATACATTTTTATCTGTCTATTCCTGTCACACTGTTCAATAACTCATAGTCCACCTTTTCAAATCAAAAAGCCTCTATATTTAACACTGGACATTACAGTTCTATTTGCTCACCCCTGAGTGAACAGTCCATCAGAAATAGATGAACAACAATAAGATAGCTCATGAAAAGACTATGAACAACTACAGGGAAACTCCTCAAGTGCACATTAATCTCTCTGCACAGCAAGAGACCAGCTGTCACAGATTGACTCCAGAACTCCTAACAACTCAATAATATTTGTAGATGATGATATTAACCTCAGCAGCCTGCCTAACATAGATGAAGGGATCTACAAGTCTCTGATCTTTCCTTCCTGTTAGCAAGTGAACTTCATTTGATTAGCACTGTATGACACAAAATAATGTTCCAGCTACATGGCACACTAATGTATGTCCTTACTAATATTCTAGTTAAATGTCTCAGCAGTTATTCAACCAATCTCTTTTCTTTATTTCTTTTAGGCCCCATTTGTTCAGCTAATTAAACATGTTTTGGACTTATGCTTTTCTTATTGCTCACTTAGTTTAATGCCCCTCACTGCCTACTATATTTAGCTGGCCTGCCCCTAATGTTTTATCTCTTTCCTTTTCTTCTTTATCTTTTGTTTTGTGTATTTAGCTACATATAGCTTTACCTCAATGCAGCTTGTTAGTTGATCACACACTAAATCTTAGTATCATCACCTTAGTTCCTTAACATAATGAAAGACTGCCTTATTAGTACAATTAACATGTCTAGCTCAATGAACCTTGATCCTGCTGATGCTCCCCTGCCCCCTTCTTGTCTACTAATTCCTTAGTTTAATTTAATCAACAATGTTCCCTAAAATGCTCAAGAATTCACTGCCACTATTAGGTAAAATTTTCTTACTATCTTTACCATCTTCCAGAACTATCAGCAATAGGTCTCCATGCCTCCCCCAGCCCTATCACCTCTCACCCTATTACCTAAATGAACCCTAAAACATCTGGACCTGGATAAGTACATCAGTGACTGAAATAAGCTTGAAGAATTTCTCACCCAGCTTTCCTTAAAATTCATTGCAAATAGAGACCACTTCACCTCAGATTTCAACTGTGTTATTTATACTATCTTCTGCCTAGAAGGTATCATCATGTCCCAGTTCATTCCCCACACCCAGGATGGTGAATGTAATATTACTACTTATGCAGAATTTAAGTATATTCTGAAATCCACCTTTAGCATGGCAGACTGGAAGTCCTCTGCCCAGATGGAGCTTGAAAACCTTCACCAAAAGAACCAAGAATTTGCCTGATACTATGCCAAGTTCTGCCAGATCATCCTGTACTGTGAATATGATGAAGAGGCTCAGAAAGAGTGCCTAATCTAGAGCCTTAGTAAGAAGCTAAAATAACTAATGGTCCATCATGATATTCCCCATGGCCTCAAGAAATACATTGAGCTCCTCTGGAAACTTAATAGCTATCTCTGGGCTCACAACACCACATTCTGGACCCAAAACAATGGTCAAAACTGAAAGGGTAGTAACTCAAATGGACCCCTGCTGCCACCCACATCCCTGGCCCTCTCACTGGGCAACCTGATGGACCTATCCCTGTCCAAAAAATAGAAACCCCTGACTGATGCTGAAAAGAAATGCTGCTGTGAGCAAAATCTATACTTCTATTATGATAGCTAAGGCCACTTCACCTGGAACTACCTGCTTCTTACTGGCTGGCCTGCCTGAGCACAGCTGAATGTCAGCTCAACTACTGAAGCTCTAAAAACTACTACCACTACTATCCTGACCACTGCCCCTACAACCCTGGCTGCCCAGGGAAACTAATTGTCTCCAGCTAAAGTTGTGACTGGAGACTTTCAGACTCAGAGAAATTAGAGGAGGATGACCCTACCCTTAATCAAAAACATTTTATTCTTTCTTATCAGATAGAAAAAATTCAGAATGATAACTCTTCTTTTATTCCCATACATGTCATGACTGATAGTAGCACCTCTAGTTTTTTCTTTATTGATGAGTTCTTTACACTTTACTATAACCTCTCTATCTAATATTTGAAGAATCCCTGGGATATCTGAGGATTCAATGGAAAGAAATCTATCTTCAGCAGAATAACTCACTATATTATTTTGAACCTACAAATCAGATAGCATATCAAAAAACTCTTTGCCTTCATTACCTGCCTTGTTAATTACTTTATTATTCTCAGTATCCCCTGGCTTCATCAACATAACCCCCAAATCAACTAGGAAAAGAATATCATGACCTTTTGCTCCCCCCAATGCCTTACTTACTACCTCTCTAAACCCCAAACACTGACCATCCATGCCAATTTAAACCCTCCTTTAACCACTAAATACTTCCAGAGAAAACTAACCAGATCATCTCAGGCTAACACAGCCAACCCTACTCTCTCACCCCCAGATCAATCCACTTTGGATATAGTGCTCATTAGAGCTGCTCTATTTCAATATCTTGCTAAATCCCCTGCAACCCAGATCTTTGCTACTACCATGGAAGATGTCAAAAAAGCCCTAGCTGCCTTTGACAAAAAGAAGAGGATGGACCCAAAAGAGAAGTTACTCCCTAAGTATTATAAATTTCTTGACCTATTTTCTAGAATAAAGAATGAATAACTCCCTGAACACCACCTCTATAACCACAAAATTGATCTTATCCCTGGTAAACAATATAGTTTTAGCCCCCTCTACACTATATCTCAAGGAGAATTGAAAGTCCTCAGGAAATAGCTTGATGAAAACCTCAGAAAAGGATTCATTCATCTCAGCTCCTTATAATGTGTAAAGGAGACTGCATGTCATATGTAGATCAACTGCACCCTTGGACCTCAGATCTTGGACCTCAGGCCTGGCAGTGCACCTGATAGTGTGCCTGGCAATGCACATGTAGTGCACACTTAGTAGCTAGCTATTGATATATATACTGCACAGGTTTCTTATGAAAAGAACCAGTAAACAGTCCTATTACTATATGACCCCTACATTTAAAGTATACATACATTTTTACCTGTTTATTCCTATCACACTGTTCAATGACTCATAGTCCATCTTTTTGAATCAAAAAGCCTTTATATTTGATGCTGGACATTACAGTTCTGTTTGCTCACTCCTGAGTGAATAATCTGTTGGAAATAGATGAATAACAATAAGATAGCTCATGAAAAGACTGTGAATAACTGTGGGGGAACTCCTCAAGTATGTGCTGACCCCTCTATGCAGTAAGGAACTAGTAATGATGAACTATAACTTGAACCTCTATAGGATTCTCTGCAGGAATCTGACTATAAATCAACTGCAGGCAATGAAAAGTCAGATGATGAAGACCTGTGCCTACCTGCTATGCAGCTATGCACAATCAAAGAATGCATCAAAGAGCTATAGATACAATGAAAAATCTAAAAGATAGAGTGCATGATGAAGATGTTGGAGGACCAGCTAGTATAAGATAAATTAATAAATCAAGAGGTAGCTATGCTGATTACACAGGAGAAGACTATGACTTAAGATTAAATCTTGAAAAGGCCTCATGCAGAAATGACCTAGCTACCCTACTGAACTACTCATCTAAAGGTTAATACATCCTTCAAATATCAAGAAAAAAGCATGTTAGAGCTTGAAGATTTCATCATCTAAACTGAAATGAAATTTAAATGTAATAAAGATTATTATACTATTAAAAAACACTACATTTAGAATACTGTGTAGAAGCTCATCATGAAATCTCTCTGCTGATAGGATACTTTCTATAAGAATTATAAAGTAAACCTGAAGAATCTATTACTCATTTAGAAAGACCTCTATATATAGTTATAATTATACCTCATGAATCTGGATGTGCTCCAACAGCAATTAATCAAGAGATATATGGACACATGATAATGAAATAACCAATCTATCTGAGATTTTGCTAAGTATCTCCTCAACCTGAAGAAACATCTGCCCTATAAGATCTAGGAGGAACAGTGCAGTTCCAACCTAATGAACTACTACTGAGAGGAAATCTAGATTTATATGCATCTAATGAAGAGAGATCTCAAGAATTATAAAGAGATATTAGCATTTCTATGTAAGATGAAGTAGCATTGCAAGGACTAAAAACTATTCTTGTTCAAGCAGGAAATCACTACAAATTCATTGCACAAGAAGAAGTCTTTTGATTTCTAAATGAAAATAGAGTCTGAAAGGGAAAAATTCCTGAATCATACACTTAGAGGCTGATTCTTATGACTTAAGTTCATCTCTTATCTTAAGTGCTCTCACTACAATAAATCAGATTATATTTCTGATGACTACTGGGAACTTCATTCTGAAAAGCACATGAAGAAGTGTGAGTCAAAAAATTAGATCCTTCAGTGCTGAGTGCTACTATAGCATTGAGAGTAGATGAGATAGGATGGAGGCACAGCAAAGAAGTAATAATAATTAAGATATAGCTAGAAACCCCTCAAGAGTTAGCTATTACCTAAGCACTTATTAACTTGAGTATAGAAGTAAATTTTGTCAGCCAGAAATAAGTGAAAATATACCTTAAAAAAGACAGTAAAGATTCATGCTGGATCAGCACAATTAATAGACACTGAATCATGGTCTATAACTAACATGAGATATACATACATGTAATTAACAATGAGAGACTCTCTTGCAATCAGAGCTTTTACTTTGAAGTAGTAGATATAAAAGGTTATGATGTCATTCTAGAATTCTTCTAGCTTAAGGCTGTGGATCCTGACATCTGATGATTAAAATTACATTGAACATACTATATACTATATATTAATAATGTTGAGATCATCATCATGAAACAGGTAAATACAGCAGTCAGAATTAGATGCATAGCTTATATTATCTACTTATATCAACTGGAAGGGGATGAACTGATTGTTCTGTTCAGTGTAATTCTAGACAGGAAGCTAGTGATATTAGAAGTCTACCATAAATATAAAGATGTTTTCTCAGAAGTTATAGCAGGACTACTTCTGAAACATGTGCAACATAATCATCCAATCAATTTAATATCTAGAAAAGAACTTCCCTACTGACTGATCTATAACCTCTCTGTCAAAGAACTAGAGGTACTGTGTGAATACCTGAAATCTAGTCTGGAAAAAGGATGAATATGCCTGTTGAAAAGCCCTATAAGCATACTAATATTTTTTGTCCCAAAAAAAGATGAAATTATGTGCCTTTATGTAGACTACTGCAGGCTCAATACTATCAGTATAAAGAACTGATATCCTCTCCCCTTAATTAGTAAAATAATTGACAGGCTGGCTGATATAAAGGTCTACTCACAGTTGGATCTTCACAATGCATATTACTAACTATATATATGTAAAGATGACAAGTAGAAAACAGCTTTCTGAATGCATTATAATCATTTCAAATATTAAGTAGTCCCCTTTGAACTCACAAACACATTAGTGATATTCTAATCTTATATTAATAAGACTCTGAGTGATCTTCTAGATATCTACTGTATTATTTACCTGGATGATATTATCATCTACTTGAACTCAGAGGAAGAGCACTACAAGTATGTGCATATGATGCTGGAACACCTATGCACCTACAAATTATATGTGAAGCTTAGTAAATGTGCATTTCACATAGATTACATTAATTTTCTTAACTTTATAATTAGCATGAACAACATCAAGATGAAATAGAGTCAGATTAATACTATTTTCTCCTGGCTGAAACCTAAGTATATCTATAACATTCAGATATTCCTAGAATTTGTGAATTTTTACTACTATTTTATAGATAGATTCACAGTAAAAGTATAGCTTTTATCTACACTCATAAAGAGTGCAACATGAAAAGGCCAGAACTGAAAGATGATCCTCCTCAATGCTAATATACAGAAAGCTTTTCAAGAGCTGAAAAGTACATTCATAAAGGCTCTAATCCTTACATACTTCAATCTGAATTGGAAACTCTAGGTGGAGCCAGACATATTGGGTTTCATACTGAGTGTGATCCTCTCACAGTTAGATTCAAATAATAGATAATAACACCCAGTTGCATACTATTTATAAGGTTTATTACTAATAGAGCATAATTACAGTACATATAATTAGGAACTCCTTACTATTCTTATAGCATTCAAGTAATGATACTACTACCTGCATGGTGTATATTTCCCTATGATGGTTTTATCTGATCATACTAATCTATAACATTTCATGATGATGATAGAATTAGTTGGATATCAGATATGATGAATGAAAACACTCTCTACATTCAACTTTATCATTAAGTACTGTTTAGGAATGAAGAATCTCACAGATATGCCTAGTTATTATCCTAATTATGAAGAGAATGCTTTAAGGTGAATATTATTATTAATAATTTAAGAAAAGCTTCTTTGAGGAATGTTTCAAACACCAGATATAGATGTGCAGACACAACTGGAAGACCTCAGTCAGCAAATAATCAATATGATAGTGCATTTAAAACTACTAAATGACAAGAAAAATGTAATTTGCATTGGTGCACTTACTTCCTATGCATATTAAAATGTATGTGCAGATGAGAGACACATTACTGGTGATACAAAAAGACTAGCTCATCTAGTGCTGTGAATATTAATTAATATGGTTATGAAATCTGATATAGTCTATAAATCCTTCCTTGCTGAACTCATTACAGAATTCCTGCATCACATGCAAGCTCAGGATACTGAGCATGCTAAGGTGCACAGAAGAATGAAAGTAGGTAAAATAGATAAAACTAAGTACTCAAACTAAATAATTAATTAAAATGGTCTGCTTTATCATAAGAGTTACATTTCTATTCCTATAGATCAAGTAATAAGAGATGAGATTATAAAATTAAATTATAATGATTCTTAAGGGAGACATTTTAGTATTAAGTGCACTCTTAAGTGTGTCTGGAGGAAATACTTTTAGTATGATATGATAATGAATGTTTAAGAATACATGTACATTTATAATATCTACTAATAGATTAAGACACACTATCATAAGAAATACAGTTAATTGGAACCACTTTCTATTCCTACCTCTTCTTTTAAAATGATGATAATGAATTTCATTATCAAACTTCTATCATCCAAGTGGAACAGTAAGATCTATGATTTAATTATAATGTTTATGAATAAATTAATCAAGTACACAGTTTATAAACCAGTTAATAAAGGTATAAGCACATCAGAGCTTGTAAACCTAATATTTGATACCTTCACCAGATTTTTCAGTTACCTACATTATTAGGTAATTGACCACACTGGGATATTCAGCTCCAGCAAATACTAATTAATACTCTACTACCTCCTGAAAGTATGCTAACAGTTAATAACTACATTTCACCCTCAAATAGACAGTCAAATCAAAAGGTAGAATTAAACATTTGAGTACTATCTGTACATCTACTACAACTTCTACCAGGATGACTGAGCTAGATGGTTGCTACTAGCACAGTTCTCTTACAACATCTCTACACATAATATCCTCAAGATGTCCCCTGTAGAAGTGCTAATAGGTTTTCAATCTGAACTGCATCTTAATGTTGAATTAGATATTAATATGGGAAAGGAAGAAGTGCAGAAGGCAACAGAATATATATACTATATAAGAGAAGTATAGAATAATCTGTGAGAATCTCTTCTGAAGGCTCAGAAAATATAGAAGAAATACTATGACTAGTACCACAAGAAGAAGTATTTCATAATTAAGGATTAGATTATACTATACTTAAAAAACATCAGTATATTATACTCAAGTTTAAAGCTAAATCATCATCAACTCAGCCCTTTCAAAATTATTGACAAGTGGGGAAAACAGGCATACAAACTAAAACTTACACTATAATATAAAGATATACACCCCATTTTTCATGTCTCATTGCTTAAACTGTACTACATGCAGCACAGTGAAATCCCAGAGGCTGAATTGATGATGATAGATAGAGTTAAGAAGTTCAAAGTTGAAGAGATCCTAGAGAAATATGACTATTTCAATGGCTAGTAGTATCTTGTGTACTGGAAAAATATGATAGAGGCAGAGAATTCCTGGGAAAACATAGAAAATCTTGAGAATGTGCAGGACCTAGTTGACAAGTTCAATGTGCAGTTTGGTCACAAGGTGATGAAGCTGAAGTACTATTAACTCAAATAATAACTAGCCTGTGCATAGAAAGAGGAGAAGAGAAAGGATAAGTTTCTAAAAATCAAATCTCATTATTTCATATTAATATTAAAAGCTCTGAGGGGTGCAGCAGACAAAAAATAAATCAAAAAATATTAGAGAAAAATCAGAATGTACATTATATCTAATTCAGGAGGACAGGCTATTTTCATTAAAGTCAGAATCAATCAAGCACATCAAGATGGGATAATTACACTTACATAAAGAATTAAGGTAACATTAAATAACCCCTCTGCCTCCTCCAACACTTTCTTATATTAAATAGCTACTTAGCTCTATTACTGCTGAATTCTAGAGAGCAGCTACATTATACTAGTGTATTCAGACTTATCTGATAGATTCTTAAAGTGATTTAATTATTCAGCTGCATTGATCAACTCTGTAGTGTCTGCATATACATTAATGGGAATCTATAGCACAGTTAGTAATTAGTTTTTTCTTTTCAAATTAACTACAGGAAAACTTATCATCTTACAGTGATGATAGTACTGTGTACATCAAGAACAGCAAGTTACATGCAGATTCTCAGAAGGGTAATAAAATGCCTTCATATCAGCCTTAATGATTAAATAGTAGACACACTTCCTACATTATTTTAGTGAGTGTAAACTTTTAATAGATCTTTCTTAGTGCTTATCCTCCTTCTCAGCCTCTTCCTCATCATCATTATTATCATTATTCTTATTCTTATCCTTCTTGTCCTCATTCTCATCCTTGTTATTACCATTATCCTCTGGGGCCTGTGTGGTGAGCTGCACAAAATCTCTGGCCAACCAGATAATAGGTGTTAGGATAGTAGGAGTAGGAGCAGAATAGACTAGAGTAATAGGAAGTATAGAAGTAAATAGACAGCTGAGTGTGTAGAAAGGAGTAGCAGCAGCAGAAGATAATGTAGAGGTGTGTGTAGAAAAGAGATTATAAGAGAAGATAAAAGAGGAATTTCTGTAGTAGAAGAGTGTGGCTGAGGGAGAGTATAATAGAGTTTGAGGACCCTGGGGCAGAGGAGCACTGCACAGGGGGGTAGCTGACTCTACAAGAGAGTTAGGAGAGGAGAGAGAGTCTAATAGTACACACCCTTCATGCACATATGATGATGTGGGAGTTTGAGGGGCTATTTTGAATTGATATTTTTTTATTTCAAACTATTAAAGTACATCTATTAGTAATTTCTATGACATGATACCTCAACAACATGAAAGAAGTAAAGAAAAGCAGTATATTATACTCAGATAATATCATGCAGCTGTAACATGTAAAAAGCAAAATAATTATTCAACTACATAGATGTGCATCCAGGCTGAGTAATCCAAAAATGAAGTATAATCAGTATATAAAGCATTTATAAATTAGTGGAAGACATCATAGATGCTTAGACAAGAAAATACTATACTGAAGTAGATAATAAGCAGGATGGTAGATCAAATTGTGATGCTAATATTTAATGGAGGAAATAAAAGAATATAGTAAAGTAGAGGATATATATATTCACAGCTGCATGCTAAATCACCCACTTATCATTACTCAGATGCTTAATCATAGAAAACAAATATTAACTACATTATACATCAAATTATTTAGTAATAAAATCACTGATTTCTACAACATGATTGGCCTGCAGAATATGAAACTACCTAACTATAATAATTTAAATCTTTTATTAAGTATAATAGCTCAAACCTTCTACAATGTGCAACAGTCTAAATCTTCTATAATGTACATTATGTATTGGCCTGATTCTTCAGCTACAACATGGAAAATCCATGAATCTACTGGAGGCCAGCTCCTAAAGGGGGGGGCAGTTGTAATGTGCAAAGGAGACTACATGTTACATGTAGATCAATTGTGCCCTTAGACCTCAGATTTTGAACCTTAGGCTCAGCAGTGTGCCTGACAGTGTGCCTGGCAATGCACATGTGGTGTGCACTTAGTAGCTAGCTATTGATATATATGCTGCACAGGTTTCTTATGAAAAGAACCAGCAAATAGTCCTATTACTATATGACCCCTATGTTTGAAATATACATACATTTTTACCTGTCTATTCCTGTCACACTGTTCAATGACTCATAGTCCACCTTTTCAAATCAAAAAGCCTTTATATTTGATGCCAGACATTACAGTTCTCTCCTGTTGCAGCTCCAGTACTATTTACCAAGAAACCTGGAGGAGAACTCTAGTTATGTGTTGACTATTATGCTCTGAATGAGATAACCATCAAAAACTACTACCTACTACCCTTAATCTAAGAAACCTTAAACAATTTGACCAAGGCAAAATATTATACAAAAATGGATATTATTAGAGCATTCAATCATATTTAGATAGCTAAAGGAAATGAGTACCTCACCACCTTCCACATCAGATACAGCCTGTTTGAAAGTCTCATCCTAGGATTTGGAATGTTGAATGCCCCAGCCACATAGCAGAACTTCATTAATGATGTACTATATGAATACTTGAATCAATTTTGTACTGCCTATCTTGATGATATTCTAGTCTACAGTGAAACTCTTGAGGAACACTGGAAGTATGTTAGGATGGTCCTTGAAAAACTCTAAGATACTAGAATTCAGCTGGAAATTGAAAAGTGCAAATTTCACATTCAAGAAATGAAATTCCTCAGCCTTATTATTTCTTTAAATGGCATCTCCATGGACCCTGAAAAGGTCAAAGCCATCATTAAATGGCAAACATCTCACTCTGTTAAAGACATTCAGACCTTCATAGGATTTGCAAATTTCTATTGACATTTCATCAAAAATTTTAGCTGCTTAGCAAAATCACTTATTATCCTGACCTGAAAAAATACAAAGTTTCTATGAACCAATTGCCACCAATGAATTTTTGCGGCTTTTAAGAAAGCATTTATCACTGCACTGACCCTCATGTATCATGACCCTGATCAGAAGATGGTGATTAAGACTGACTTCTCTGACTATATGAATGTCAGAATACTATCTCAATATGATAATAAAGAAATCCTGAGACCTATGGCCTATTTTTTGAAGAAGTTAAATGAGGTAGAATGTAACTATGAAATCTATAACAAAGAACTCTTAGCCATTATTCATGCCTTTAAAGAATGGAGACTAGAGCTGAAAGGTGCTGCTCTACCAGTTAAAGTACTTACTAACTACTAAAACCTTGAATATTTCATATTAATGAAGCTTTTGAATCAATACCAGGCAAGGTGGTCAGAATTCCTCTCTAAATTCAACTTTAAGATTATATATTGCCCAGGAAAATAAGGACAGAAATCAGACTTGCTTACCTGATAATCTCAGGACCTCTCAGAACTCAGTGACCCCCAACTAGATGTACTCAACCAATTTATTTTAAAATCATAAAATATTACTGAACTAGAACTTAGTCTCCAGTTTGAAGATTTACATACTGATGATGACTCTAATAACAACAACAACAGCATTAACCTCACCTCTGATGAAGATGATGACTCTGATGATAATAATAACCTTCAGAGCTTGACTTCTGACCAGTCTGAGCACTCTGATGAAGATTTGGAACCCCCTGTGCTAACCCAGCCTGAAAATGATGTTGATGAATCAGATCTTGAGGAACTCTTTCATTATAGCTATGATGCTGATGTATTTCCCAATACAGTCTTAAATATACTGAGAACTGAGATTAGGTATTCTCATCTTATCTCTCTTGCCCACTACAGTGAACACAATGAATAGTTATACTACCTCAGAAAATGCTATATACTAGATTATGAACTGCTTCAAGAGCATCTCCTTCAGCTACACTATGATTCCCTAATAGCTGGACACCCTGAAAAAGTAAAAACATATGATCTTCTGAACTGGGGATACTACTAGCCTGCCATGTGATAATTCCTCACTCATTATATAAAAAACTGCTTCACTTGCCAAGAAATGACCCTGAACAGGGAATAATATCATGGGATCCTAAAACCACTATCTGTACCCTAAAAATGATGGACTGATATCAGTGTGGACTTCATTATCAAACTCCTAAAAAGTAGGAATTATGACTCTATGATGGTGATAGCTAATAGACTAATGAAATAATAGTATTACATCCCCTGTAAGGAAGTAATCTCTACCAGAGACACTGCCAGGCTCTTCAGGGACCACATGTGAAAACATCATAGCCTACTAAAAATTATTGTGTCAGACTGAGGCCCACAGTTCATCACCAACTTCTAGAAGCACCTATATGGCCTGCTAGGTGTCAAAGCTGCTCTGTTAATAGCCTATCACCCCCAGACAGACAGCTAAATTAAGAGATTCAATTCATGGATGAAACAGCACCTCCATGCCTACTACAACTACATGCAGGATGACTGGAGGAAATAACTCTCCATTGATGAATTTACTACTAATAATGCTAGCTCTGAGACCACCAGCATCACACCATTCTTTGGGAACCTTAATTATCACCCACAGATGGGCTTCAAAGAGATTGATGTAGTCAATTCAATAGACCTGCAGAATGCTAAAGAATTCATGGGAATAATGAAAGAAATATTAGAATATATGTAAGCTATCATGCAGTACAGCCAAGCAATCCAGGCTGAACAGGCAAACTGACAGCATTTACCTATACCTGTATATCAGATTAGCAATCTAGTTTGACTTGAGACCCAGAACATCACCATGCAGTGCCCATTAAAGAAATTAGACAGCAAATAGATTGGCCTGTTTAAGATTACTGAGATCATCAGCTTACATGCATATAGATTATAACTTCCTAATATAATGTAGATTCATAATGTGTTCCATATTTTACTTCTTCAACCTGTAGTAAATAACTCATTCTTAATGTAAGTAAACAATTGAACTACCTATCCCATTCACATTGACAGCTAAGAAGAATTTGAGGTCAAAGCTATATTAAGAGCATTCACCTGCAATAGAAAGCTCATATTCAGAGTCAAATAGAAGAATAATCATGAAACCACTGATAAGCTCCTTGAGAATGTTGCCTACCTCACTGAACTCCTTATCTCACATTAAAATAAGATTAACTGCTACTGTAGATCTTTCCCTACCAATAATCTCCCACCTACCCTTAATACCTTATCTGCTTCTACTAATGAAATATTCTCTTTCAATCTTAGCTCTGTAAATAGCATCCTGCTTGATTCACACTGTCTGCCCCCTGAAGATAATGAGCCTAGACTCCTACCTATATGAAATGTTGTATGCAGAGCCCTACCATCAGGATCAGCCTCCTATCAATTATGAATATATGGTAACACCCCAGCTCACACATGCCATGCAGCTAAGTGGCTGAAGATAGATGAATGAGGGCTAGCACTCAGAGATTCTACTAGAGATATGAGGAAATGGGTGAAGTACTTTTATGAAAACAGTATATCTCAGAATAAAGCACAAAAATGAGCTAGGCAATTCCAGAAGATGCATAACTGGCCACATATTATGCCTCTTGCACCCCTAGAAGCTTGATGAACCTAGAGTAACCTTAACTGACTACTCAATGATAAATCTAGTGACTATCTAAATTCCTTTAAGATTGATGATGACAAATTAGTGGAACAAGCTTTGAGCCTAGAAGCTATTGGAGAACCAACAGCCTCTAAAAGAGAAGTGTTGTCACAGATCAGCTTCAAAACTCCTAATAACCTAATAATGTTTGTAGATGATGATATTAACCTCAGTAGTCTATCTAATATGAATAAAGAGATCTATAAGTTTCTGATCTTTCCTTCCTGTCAGCAAGTGAATTTCATTTGATTAGCACTGTGCAACATAAAATAATGTTCTAGCTACATGACATACTAATACACATCTCTACTAATATTCTAGTTAAATATCTCAGCAGTTGTTCAACCAATTTCTTTCCTTTGTTTCTTTTAGGCCCTGTTTGTTCAGCTAATTAAATATGTTTTGAACTTATACTTTTCTTACTGCTTGCTTAGTTTAGCACCCCCTACTGCCTATTATATCTAGCTGGCCTACCCCTAATGTTTTGTCTCTTTCCTTTTCTTCTTTATCTTTTATTTTGTGTATTTAGCTACATATAGCTTTACCTCAATGCAGCTTGTTAGTTAATCACACATTAAATCTTAGTATCACCACCTTAATTCTTTAACACCAGTGATGACAAACTACAATTTGAACCTCCACAGAATCCTCTGCAGAAATCTGACTACAAATCAATTGTGGATAATGAAGAGTCAGACAATGAAGACCTGTACCTACCTGCTATACAGCTACATGCAATTGAAGAACACATTAAAGAGCTACAGATGCAATGAAAAATTCAAAAGGCAGAGTACATAATGAAGGTATTGAAGGACCAGCTAGTACAAGATGAATTAATAGATTAAGAGGTAGCTGTGCTGATTGCACAGGAGAAGACTACAGCTCAAAATCAAACCTTAAAAAGACCTCATACAGAAATAACCTAGTTACCCTACTAAATTACCTGTCTAAAGGTTGATACATCCTTCAAATACCAAGGAAAAAGTATATCAGAGCTTGAAGATTTCATCATTCAAACTGAAATAGAATTCAAATGCAATGAAGATTACTATACCATTGAAAAATACCACATCTAGAATGTTATGTAGAAGCTCACCATGAAACCTCTCCACTAATAGGATACTTTCTACAAGAATTATAAAGTAAATCTGGAGAATTCATCATTCATCTAGAAAGACCTCTATATATAGTTATAACTATATCTTATAGATTTGAATGCACTCCAACAGCAATTAATCAAGAAATACATGAATGTATGATAATGGAACAATCAATTCATTTAAGATTTCATTAAATATTTTCTCAATCTAAAGAAATACCTACTCTATAAGATCCAGAAGGAACAGTACAGTTTCAACCTGATGAACTGCTACTGAGAGAAAATTCAGATTCATGTGCATCTAGTAAAAGAAGACTCTAAGAATTATAAAGAAATACTGGCATTTCTATATAAGATGGAGTAACATTGTAAGAACTAAAAACTATTCTCATTTAAGCAGGAAACCACTGCAAATCCACTGTGCAAGAAGAAGTCTTTTGATTCCCAGATAAAAATGGAGTTTAAAAGGAAAAAATCCCTGAACCACACACTTAAAGGCTGATTTTCATGACTTAAATTTACCCCTCATCTTAAGTGCTCTTACTGTAATAAAATAGATTATATTTCTAACAACTACTGGGAACTTCATCTCAAAAAGTGCATGAAGAAACACAAGTCAAAAAACTAGATCCCTTAGTACTGAGTACTACTGTAGTACTAGAAGTAGATGAGATAGAATAAAGGTGCAGCAAAGAAATAATAATGATTAAGATATAACTAGAAACCCCCCAAGGATTAGCTATTATCTGAGTACTTATCAATTTAAGTGTAGAAGTAAATTTTATCAGCCAGAAATAAGCAAAAGTGTATCTTAAAAAAGGTAGTGAAGATTCATGCTAGATCAGTACAATTAATGGACACTGGATTATGGCCTATAACTAATATAAAATATATATATATATAATTGATGATGAGGAACTCTCTCACAATTAGAGCTTTCACTTTGAAGTAGTGAATATGAAAGGCTATAATATCATCCTGAGATTTCCCTGGCTCAAGGCTGTGAATCTCAATATCTGATGGTTAAAATTACATTGAATATACCACACACTGTATATTGATAACATCAAGATTATCATCATGAAACAGATGAATGTAACAGTCAGAATTAAATATGTAACTTATATTATCTACTTATATCAACTAGAAGGAGATAAACTGATTGCTCTATTCAGCATAGTTCTAGATGAAAAGCTAATAATACTAGAAGCCTATTATAAATATGAAGACATTTTCTCAGAAGCTATAGTAAGACTACTTTTAAAACATACATAATATAATCATTCAATTAATTTAATATCTGAAAAGAAACTTCTCTACTAACTGATCTACAACCTCTTCATCAAAGAACTAGAGATACTATGCAAATATCTGAAATCTAGTCTGAAAAAAGAATGGATACACTCATCAAAAAGCCCTGCAGGCATACTAATATTTTTCATTCTGAAAAAAGATGGAATCATGTGCCTTTATGTAGATTACTGTAAGTTTAATACTATTAGTATAAAGAACTGATATCCTCTCCCTTTAATCAGTAAAATAATTGATAGGCTGGTCAGTATAAAGGTCTACTTGCAGTTAGATCTTCATGATGTGTATCACTAACTATATATATATAAAGGTAATAAGTAGAAAATAGCTTTCTAAATGCACTATAACTATTTTAAATACTAAGTGATTTTCTTTAGACTCATAAATATACCAGCAACATTTCAATTTTATATTAATAAAACTCTAAGTGATCTTCTAGATATCTACTGCATTATCTACCTAAATGACATTATCATCTACTTGAACTTGAAGGAAAAGTACTACAAGTATGTATGCATGATGCTGGAACATCTACACACCTACAAATTATATGTAAAGCTTAGTAAATATGCATTTCATGTGGATTGTATCAATTTTCTTGGCTTTATAATCAGCATAAATAGCATTGAGATAGAATAGAGTCAGATTAATACTATCCTCTTCTGGCTAGAACTCAAGTGTGTCTGTGACATTCAGATATTTTTAGAGTTTATAAATTTTTATCACTATTTTATAGATAGATTTATAGTAAAAGTACAGCTCTTATCTATACTCACAAAGAATATAATATGAAAAGACTAGAACTAAAAGATGATCCTTTTTGATGCTGATGTGTAGAAAGCTTTCTAAGAGCTAAAAAGTACATTTATAAAGGCTCTAATTCTTATGTACTTCAACTCAGATTGAAAACTTTAGGTAGAGTCAGATGCATCAGGTTTCACACTGAGTATAATTCTCTTACAATTAGATTTAAATGATGGATAATAGCACTCAGTTGCATACTATTTACAAAACTTGTTGCTGATGGAGTATAATTATAGTATATATAATTAGAAACTCCTCACTATTCTTATAGTATTAAAGTAATGACACTACTACCTGTATGATGCATATTTCTCCATGATGATTTTATCTGATCATACTAACCTATAACATTTCATGATAATAATAGAATTAGTTGGATGTTAGATATAATGAATGGAAACACTCTCTACATTCAACTTTATCATTAAGTACTATTTAGGAATGAAGAATCCTGTAGATGTACCTAATTATTATTCTAATTATAAAGAGAATGCTTCAAGATGAATATTATTATTAATAATTCAAGAAAAGCTTCTTCAAGAAATATTTTAAACATTGGATATAGATGTGCAGACACAGCTAGAAGACCTCAGTCAGTAAATAATCAATATAATAGTATATTTAAAACTATTAAATAACAAGGAAAATGCAATTTGCATTGATGCACTTACTTCCTGCACATATTAAAATGCATGTGCAGATGAGAGATGCATTGCTAGTAATATAAAAAGGCTAGCTCACCTAATATCATAAATATTAGTTAATATAATTATAGAATTTAATATAGCCTATAAATCCTCTCTTACTGAACTCATTATGGAATTTCTGCACTGCATGCAAGCTCAGAATGCTAAGTATGCTAAGATGTACAAAAGAATGAAAGCAAGTAAAATACATAAGACTGAGTATTTAAATTAAATGATTAACTGAGATGATTTACTTCATTATAAGGGTTATATTTCTATTCCTGTAGATCAAGTAATAAGGGATAAAATCATGAAATTAAATTATAATAATCCTTAAGGGGGACATTTTAGTGTTAAGTGCACTTTTGAGTGTGTCTGGAGGAAATACTTTTGATGTGATATAACAACAGACATTTAAGAATATATATACATCTATAATATTTGCCAACAGATTAAGATGTACTATCATAAGAAATATAATTAATTAGAATTACTTCTTATTCCTATCTCTTCTTTTAAAATAATAATAATAGATTTCATTATCAAACTTTCATCATTTAAGTAGAACAGCAAGATCTATGATTCAATCATAATGTTTATAGATAAATTAATTAAGTATGTAATTTACAAACCAGTTAATAAAGATATAAGTATATTAGAGCTTGTAAATCTGATATTCAACACCTTCACCAGATTTTTTGATTACCCACACCATTAGGTAACAGACCACACTAGGATATTCAGCTCCAGTAAATACTAGTCAATGCTCTACTATCTTCTGAAAGTACATTAATAGTTAACAACTGCATTTCACCCTCAAATGGATGGCTAAACTAAGAGGTAGAATCAGATACTTAAGTACTACCTGTATGTCTACTGTAACTTCTATTAGGATAATTGGGCTAGGTGATTGCTGCTAGCACAGTTCTCCTACAATACCTCTATGTATAGTATCCTCAAGATGTTCCCTGTGGAAGTACTAATGGGTTTTCAATCTAAATTACATTTTAATGTTGAATTAGATACCAACATGAGGAGAGGAGAAGTATAGAAGGCAATGAAATATATATACTATATAAGAGAAATATGAAATAATCTATAAGAATTTCTTCTGAAGACTCAGAAAACACAGAAGAAATACTATAATTAGTGTTACAAGAAGAAATATTTTATAGTTAGAGACTAGATTATACTGCACTTAAAAAACATTAGTATATTATACTTAAGTCTGAAGTTAAATTATCATCAACTTGGCTCTTTCAAAATTATTAATAAGTGGGGGAAACAGGCATACAAACTAAAACTTATATTATAATATAAAGATATACACCTTATTTTTCATATCTTATTGCTTGAACTGTACCATGCATGGCACAGCAAAATCTTAGAGGCTGAATTGATGATAATAAATGGAGTTAAGAAGTTTAAGGTTGAAGAGATTCTGAGAAAGTATAACTATTTTAATGATTAGTAGTATCTTGTGTGCTGGAAAAATATGATAAAGATAGAGAATTTCTAGGAGAACATGGAAAACCTTGAGAATGTATAGGATCTGATTGATGAGTTCAATATACAGTTTGATTATAAGATAATAAAGCTGAAGTACTATTAACTCAAGTGATAACTAGTCTGTATATAGAAAGAAGAGAAGAGAAAGAATAAGTTTTTAAAAATCAAATCTTATTATTTCATACTAATATTAAAAGCCCTGAGGAGTGTAGTAGATAAAAAATAAACTGAAAAATATCAGAGAAAAACTGGAGTACACATCACATTTAATCTAGAGGAACAGACTATTTTCATCAAAGTCAGAATCAACTAAGTGCACTAAAATAGAATAATTACACTTACATAAAGAACTGAGGTGACATTGAATAACTCCTCTATCTCCTCTAATACTTTTTTATATTAAATGGCTGCTTAGCTCTATTACTACTGAATTCTGGGGAGTAATTATATTATATCAGTATACTCAGGCTTATCTGATAGATTCTTAAAGTAATTTAATTACTTAGCTGCATTGATTAACTCCATAGCATCTGCATATATATTAATGGGAACCTACAGTGTAGTTAGTAATTGATTTTTTTCTTTTCAAATTAACTGCAGGAAAACTCACTATCTTATAATGATAATAATACTATGCACACCAAGAACAGCAAGTTGCATGCAGACCCTTAGGAGGGTAATAAAATGCCTTCACATCAGCCTTAATGATTAGATGGCAGATATACTTCCTATATCATTTCAGTAAGTACAGACTCTTAATGAATCTCTTTCAGTACTTATTCTTCTTTTTCTCAGCCTTCTTCTTATTATCATCATTATTATTATTCTCATCCTTATTCTTCTTATTCTCATTCTCATCCTTGTTGTCACCATCATCCTCTAGGGTCTGCATGGTGAGCTGTGCAAAATCTCCAGCCAACTAGGTAGTAGGTGTCAGGATAGTGGGGGTAGAAGTAAGATAGACTAGAGTGATGAGAAGTATAGAAGTAGATGGATAGCTAAGTATGTGAGGAGAAATAACAGCAGTAGAAGATAGTGTAAAAGTACATATAGAAGAGGAGTTATAAGAGAAAATAAAAGGAGAATCTTCATAATAGAAGGGTGTAGCTGAAGAGAGGTATAATGGAGTTTGAGAACCTTAGGATGAGAGAGTACCATGCAGGGGGGTAGCTAGCCCTATAAAGAGGTTGGGAGAGAAGAGAGAGTCTGATAGCACATATCCTCTATGCACATATAATGATGTAAAAGTTTGAGGGGTCATTTTGAATTAATATTTTTTGTTTCAGACTATCAAAGTACATCTATTAGTAATTTCTATGACATAATACCTTAATGACATGGAAGAAGCAAAGAAAAGCAGTATATTATACTCAGATAATATCATACAGCTGTGATATATGAAAAGCAAAATAATCATCTAACTACATAAATGCACATTCAGGCCAGATAATCTAAAAATAAAGTGCAATCAGTGTATAAAGTATTCATAAACTAGTAGAAGACATCATAGATGCTCAGATAAAAAATACTATACTAAAGTAAATAATGAGTAAGATGGTAGATCAAATTATAATGCTGACATTTAATAGAGGAAATAAAAGAATGTAGTAAAGTAGAGAGTATATATATTTATAGCTATATACTAAATTACTTACCTACCATCACCTAGATGCCTAATTATGAAAAACAAATATTAACTGCACTACACACTGAATTATCTAGTAATGAAATTACTGATTCTTACAATATAATTAGCCTGCAGAATATGGAACTACCTGACTACAATAATCTGAACCTTCTATTAAGTGTAATGGCCCAAACCTTCTATAATGTGTAATAACTCAAACCTTCTACAATATACATTGTGTATTAGCCTGATTCTTTAGCTATAACATGGAAAATCCATGAATCTGCTGAAGGCCAGCTCCTAAAGAGGGAGGTAGTTGTAACACATAAAGAAGACTGTGTGTCATATATAGATTAACTGTACTCTCAGACCTTAGATCTCAGACCTTGGGCCCAGCAGTGCACCTGACAGTGTGCCTGGCAATGCACATGTAGTGCACACTTAGTAGCTAGCTATTGATATATATACTGTGTAGGTTTCTTATGAAAAGAACCAGCAAACAATCCTATCACTATATGATCCCTATATTTAAAATATACATACATTTTTACCTGTCTATTCCTGTCACACTGTTCAATAACTCATAGTCCACCTTTTCAAATTAAAAAGCCTCTATATTTGATGCTGGACATTACACAGATCTTGGGCCCAGTAGTGTGCCTGGCAGTATATTTAGTAAATGCACATGTAGTGCACACTTAGTAGCTAGCTATTAATATATATGCTGTGCAGGTTTCTTATGAAAAGAACCAGCAAATAGTCCTATTACTATATAACCCCTATATTTGAAATATATATATATTTTACCTGTCTATTCCTATCACACTGTTCAACAACTCATAATCTGCCTTTCAAATTGAAAAAGCCTTTATATTTAACACCAGATATTACAGTTCTATGTGCTTACCCCTGAATGAATGGTCAATCAGAAATAGATGAATAATAATAAGATGATTCATAAAAAGACTATAAATAATTATAGAGGAACTTTTTAAATGCACACTGACTCCTCTGTACAGCAAGAAACTAGTGATAATGAACTATAACTTAAACCTCTATAAGATCCTCTGTAGAAACCTGACTACAAATTAATTACAGGTAATGAAGAGTCAGATGATGAAGATCTATATTTACCTACTATATAATTATATGTAATTAAAGTATACATTGAAGAGCTATAAATATAATGAAAAATTTAAAAGGCAGAATATATTATAAAGATGCTGGAGGACTAGCTAGTATAAAATAAATTAATAAATTAAGAGGTAGCTGTACTAATTATATAGAAGAAAACTATAACTTAAAATTAAATTTTGAAAAGATCTCACATAGAAACAACCTAACTATCCTATTAAACTATCTATTTAAAAATTAATATCTTCTTTAAATATTAAGAGAAAAGTATATCAGAGCTTAAGGACTTCATCATCCAAATTAAAATAAAATTTGAATATAATGAAGACTACTACATCATTGAAAAATACTACATTCAAAATGCTATATAGAAGCTTACTATAAAATCTCTCTACTAATAGAATACTTTCTATAAAAATTATAAAGTAAACCTAGAAAATCTATTACTCATCTGAGAAGACCTCTGTATATAGTTACAGCTACACCTTATAAATTCAAATACACTCTAATGAAAATTAATCAAGAGATATATAGATATACAACAATGAAATAACTAATCTATCTGAAATTTCATTAAATATCTTCTTAATCTGGAGAAATACTTACTCTATAAGATTCAGAAGGAATAGCATAGTTCCAATCTAATAAATCACTATTAAGAGGAAATTTAGATTTATATACATCTAGTAAAGGGAGATTTTAAGGATTACAAAGAGACACTGGCATTTCTATGCAAGATAGAATAATATTACAAGAACTAAAAACTATTCTCATTTAAGTAGAAAATCACTGTAAATCTACTGTGCAAGAAGAAGTCCTTTAATTTCCAGATAAAAATAGAGTCTAAAAGGGAAAAATTCTTAAACTATACATTTAGAGGCTGATTCATATATAACCCAAGTTTACCTCTTACCTTAAGTGCTCTTATTGTGATAAATCAGATTATATTCTTAATGATTGCTGAGAACTCCATTCTAAAAAGTGCATGAAGAAGTATGAGTTAAAAAACTAGATCCTCTAGTACTAAGTATTACTATAATACTGGGAGTAAATAAAACAGAATGGAGGCACAGCAAAGAAGTAATAATAATTAAGATATAACTAGAAATACCCTAAGAGTTAGTTATTACCTGGGCACTTATCAACTTGAGTGTAGAAGCAAATTTTATCAGCTAGAAATAAGTAAAAATATATTTTGAAAAGAGTAATAAAGATTCATACTAGATTAGCATAATTAATAGATATTATATTATAGCTTATAACTGATATAAGATATATATATATATAATTAACAACAAGGAACTCTCTTGCAACTAGAGCTTTCACTTTAAAGTAATGAATATAAAATACTACAATGTCATCCTAAGATTCTTCTAGCTCAAGACTGTAAATCTCAACATTTAATGATCAAAATTGCACTGAACATACTATATATCACATGTTAATAATGTTAAGATCATCACTATAAAATAAGTAGATATAGTAATTAGAATTGAATGTATAGCTTATATTATTCATTTACATCAACTAGAGAGGGATAAACTAATTACTCTATTTAGTATAGTTTTAGATGAAGAGCTAGTAATACCAAAAGTCTACTATAAATATGAAGATGTTTTTTCAGAAGCTACAATAGAATTACTCTCAGAATATATATAATATGATCATCTAATTGATTTAATATCTGAAAAAAAATCCTCCTACCAATTAATCTATAATTTCTCTATTAAAGAACTAGAGGTGCTGCACAAATACCTAAAATCTAGTCTAGAAAAAGAATGAATATGCCTGTTAAAAAGCCCTATAAGTATATCAATCTTTTTCATTCTGAAAAAAGATGGAATCATATGCCTTTATGTAGACTACTACAGACTTAATACTATTAGTATAAAGAATTAATATCCTCTCCCCTTAATTAGTAAAATAATTAATAGGCTAGCCAGCATAAAGATCTACTTGCAGTTAGATTTCTGCAATATATATTATCAACTATATATATATAAAGGTGATAGATAAATGGAAAATAGCTTTTCAAACACACTATAATCATTTTAAATATCAAGTGATCTTCTTTGGACTTACAAACACATTAGTAATATTTTAATTCTATATTATTAAGGCTCTGAGTAATCTTCTAGATATATACTATATTATCTACCTAAATGATATTATCATCTACTTGAACTTAGAGGAAGAGTACTACAAGCATGTGTGTATAATACTGAAACACCTATGCACCTATAAATTATATATAAAACTTAGTAAATATATATTTCATATGAATTACATTAATTTCCTCAGCTTTATAATTAGTATAAATAGTATTAAGATAGAATAGAGCTAAATTAATACTATTCCCTTCTAGTTGAAATTTAAGTATATCTATAATATTCAGATATTTCTAAAGTTTGTGAATTTTTACTATCATTCTATAGATAGATTTACAATGAAAGCACAGCTCTTATCTACACTTATAAAAGGCATAACATGAAAAGGTTAGAACTGAAAAACAATCCTTCTTAATACTAATATATAGAAAGTTTTCCAAGAGCTAAAAAGTATATTTATAAAGGCCCTGATTCTTATACACTTCAATCTAGATTAAAAACTCTGAGTGGAGTTAGATGTATTAGGTTTCATACTAAATGTAATTCTCTTATAGTTAGATCTAAATGATGAATAATAGTACTCAGTTACATACTATTTATAAGGTTTATCACTAGTAGAATATAATTATAATATATATGATTAGAAACTTCTTACTATTCTTATAGCATTCAAATAATAGTACTACTACCTATATAATATATATTTCTCTATAATGATTTTATCTGATCATGTCAACCTACAGCACTTCATAATAACAATGGAGTTAGTAGGACATTAGATATAATAAATGGAAATACTCTCTATATTTAACTTTATCATTAAGTACTATCTAGGGATGAAGAATCCTGCAGATGTGCCTAGTCATTACCCTAACTATAAAGAAAATACTCTAAGATGAATATTATTATTAATAATTCAAGAAAAGCTTCTTTGAGGAATATTTTAAACACTGGATACTGATGTGTAGATGTAGCTGAAAGATCTTAGTCAGTAAATAATTAATATAATAATACATTTAAAACTATTAAATAATAAGAAAAATATTATTTATATTAATATACTTACTTCCTGCACATATTAAAATGTATATATAGATGAAAGATATATTACTAGTAATACAAAAAGGCTAGCTCATCTAGTGCTACAAATATTAATTAATATAATTATAAAATCTAATATAATCTATAAATTCTTTCTTATGGAATTTATTATAGAATTTCTGCATCACATGCAAGCTCAGAATGCTGAGCATACTGAGATGTGCAAAAAAATAAAAGTAAATAAAATAAATGAAACTAAATACTTAAATTGAATAATTAATTAAGATAGTTTACTTTATTATAAGGATTATATTTTCATTCCTATAGATTAAGTAATAAGGGATGAGATCATGAAATTAAATCATAATAATCCTTAAGAGGAATATTTTAATATTAAGTGTACTTTTAAGGGCATCTAGAGGAAATACTTTTAATATAATATGATAATAAACATTTAGAAATATATATACACCTATAATATCTACTAATAGATTAAGATATATTATTATAAGAAATATAATCAATTAGAATTACTTTCTATTCTTACCTCTTCTTTTAAAATAATGATAATAAATTTCATTATCAAACTCCTATCATTTAAGTGGAACAGCAAGATTTATAACTCAATTATAGTATTTATAAATAAATTAATCAAGTATATAGTTTATAAATTAGTTAATAAAGATATAAGTACATCAGAGCTTATGAACCTCATATTTAACATCCTCACCAGATTTTTTAGTTATCTATACTATTAGATAATAGATCATATTGAAATATTTAGCTTCAGTAAATACTAATTAATACTCTGCTACCTCCTGAAAGTGCACTAATAGTTAATGACTGCATTTCACCCTCAAATGAATAGCTAAATTAAGAGGCAGAATCAGATGCTTGAGTACTATCTATATATTTACTATAACTTTTACTAGGATAACTAGGCTAGATGATTGCTGCTAGCATAGTTCTCTTATAATACCTCTATGCATAATATTCTTAAGATATTTCCTGTGGAAGTACTAATAGGTTTTTAACCTAAACTATATCTTTATTATTATTATTATTAATATAAGAAAGGAAGAAGTACAGAAGATAATAGAATATATACACTATATAAGAGAAATATAGAAGAATCTATAAGAATTTCTTCTGAAGGTCTAGAAAATATAGAAGAAATACTATAATTAGTATTATAAGAAGAAATACTTTGCAGTTAGAGATTAGATCATACTGCACTTAAAGAATATTAATATATTATACTTAAATCTAAAGCTCAACTATCATAACTTAGCCCATTTAAAATTACTGATAAGTGGGAGAAATAGGCATATAAACTAAAACTTACATCATAATATAAAGATATATACCTTGTTTTTCATATCTTATTACTTGAATTATACCATGTGCAGCATGGTGAAATTCTGGAGGCTGAATCAATAATAATAGATAGAGTTAAAAAATTTGAAATTAAAGAAATTCTGAGGAAGTATAATTATTTTAATAGCTAGTAGTATCTTGTGTGCTGGAAAAACATAATAGAGGTAGAGAATTCCTGAGAAAATGTGGAAAATCTTGAGAATATGTAGAATCTAGTTGATAAGTTCAATATGCAGTTTGATTATAAAGTGATGAAGCTGAAGCACTATTAACTCAAATAATAATTAATCTATATATAGAAAGGAGAGAAGAGGAAGGATAAATTTCTAAAAAATTAAAATCTTATTATTTCATACTAATATTAAAAGCCATAAGAGGTATAGTAGATAAAAAACAAACTGAAAAACATCAGAGAAAAACTAGAGTGTACATTATATCTAGCTTAGAAAGGCAGGCTATTTCATCAAGTCAGAATCAATCAAGCACATTAAAATGAGATAATTACATTACTTACATAAAGAATTAGAATGACATTAAATAACTTCTCTACCTCCTCTAATACTTTCTTATATTAAATGGCTGCTTGGTCTTATTATCATTAAATCCTGAGAAGTAACTGTATTATGCCAGTATATTCAGGCTTATCTAATAGATTCTCAAAGCAATTTAATTACTTAGCTATATCAATTAACTCCATAATATTTGCATACACATTTATAAGAATCTACAGTATAGTTAGCAATCATTTTCAGTTTCTAAATCAACTACAGAAAACTCACTGTCTCACAGTAATGATAATATTATACACATTAAGAGTAACAAGTCACATATAAACTCTTAAGAGGATAATAAAATACCTTTATATTAATTTTAATGATAAAATAGTAGATATACTCTCTATACTATTTTAATAAGTATAAGCTTTCAGTAGATTTCTCTTAGTATCTATTCTTCTTCTTCATCTCATTATTATTATTATTATTATTATTATTTTTATCCTTATCTTTCTCATTCTCATCCTTATTCTTATTATCACTATTATTTTCTAAGATTTACTTGACAAGCTGCACAAAATCTCCAGCCAACTGGATAACAGGTATTAGAGCAGTAGAGGTAGGAGTATGATAAATCAGAGTAATGAAAGGCATAGAGGCAGATAGATAGCTAAGTGTGCAGGGAGAAACAGTAATAGTAGAAAATAGTATAGAGATACATATAGAAGAGGAGTTATAGGAGAAGATAAAAGATGAATCTCTATAGTAGAAGAGCATAACTAGGGGAGGGCATAATGAAGTTTGAAAATCCTGGGGCAGGAAACTACTGTGCATGGAGATAGCCAGCCTTATAAAAGAATTAAGAGAAAAGAGAGAGCTCAACAGCACACATTCTCTATGCACATGTGATGATGTGGAAGTTTAAAGAGCTATTTCAAATTGATATTTTTTTTTTATTTTAGATTACTAAAGTACATTTATTAGTAATTTCTATGATATGATATCTCAACAACATGAAAGAAGTAAAGAAAAGTAGCATATTATACTTAAATAATATCATATAATTATAATATATAAAAAGCAAAATAATCATCTAACTATGTGAATGCACATTTAGACTAAATATTCTAAAATAAAGTGTAATCAGTATATAAAGCATTTATAAATTAGTAGAAGATATCATAGACACTCAGATAAGAAGATATTATATTAGAGTAAATAATGAATAGAATGGTAGATGAAATCACAGCACTGATATTTAATAGAAAAAATAAAAAAATATAGTAAAAGTAGAGAGTATATATATTTATAGGTGCATCAAATTACTATATGTCAAATTACTCACTTATTATCACTTAGACACTTAATCATGGAAAATAAATATTAACTGTGCTATATACTAAATCACCTAGTAATGAAATTACTGATTCCTGCAATATGATTGGCCTGTAAAATATAGAACTATCTAACTGCAATAATCTGAACCTTCTATCAAGTAAAGCAGTCTAAACTATTAAAGTATAATAGTCTGAACCTTCTATAAGTATAATAGCTTAAGTATTCTCTAATATGTATTGTGCATTAGCCTGATTCTTCAGCTATGACATGGAAAATCCATGAATCTGCTGAAGGTAAGCTCCTAAAGGGGGAGATAGTTATAATGTATAAAGGAGATCATATATCACATGTAGATTAATTGTGTCCTCAGATCTTAGATCTTGGAACTTGGGCCTGACAGTATGTCTGACAGTGTGCCTGGTAAATGTGCATGTAGTGTGCACTTAGTAGCTAGCTATTAATATATATACTGTGCAGGTTTCTTATAAAAAGAACCAGCAAACAGTCCTATTACTATATGATCCCTATATTTAAAATATACATACATTTTACCTGTTTATTCCTATCACACTGTTCAATGACTCATAATCTGCCTTTCAAATTGAAAAAGCCTTTATATTCAATATTAGATATTACAGCACAGGTGAAGTACATCATGATATTAGATTAGAAGAGAACACACTATGAGAATAAGTCTAAGCTCTCCTTATAATACTTTATATAGGAAATGGATACCTTCTTTTTATACATGTAAATAAGAATTACCATACAATTTAGACCTAAAATTTTAATTAGCTTTCAGTGATAGATAAGACCATCATTCAAAAGCCACTGTAGGGCACAGATAGGAGTCAGACTGAAAAACTCATTAAGACTTGTAAGTAGATAAAAGAAGACATTTCTGAAAGATAGTGAATTATTAGCTTTTAGAAGTATGAGAATTATTTCCTAGATTAAATAATTAAATAAGAAGAGTTCACACATTTAAATGTTATATTCTATAAATTTGTTATTATTCTTGTAATTATATAAGTCTCTGTCCCACTTTAAATACTAATAATAATAGATAGGGGCAGTAATTATCTGATTACAAAAGCATTAAGTATCATACATCAGTCTAGTTATTCTAATAGAAGTTATAGTAGATGTACAGGTAGTACTTAAGTGTCTAATTCTACCTCTCAGTTTAGCTGTCTGTTTGAGAGTGAAATGCAGTTATTAATTAACTATTAGTATACTTTCAGAAGATAATAGAATATTAATTAGTATTTACTAGAGCTAAATATTTCAGTGCAGTTTGTTACCTAATGGTGTAGGAAATCAAAAAATCTGGTGAAGATATTAAATATCAGATTTATAAGCTTTAATATACTTATATCTTTATTAATTGATTTATAAACTACATACTTGATTAATTTATTTATAAATATTATGATTAAATCATAAATCTTGCTATTCTACTTAAATAATAAAAATTTGATGATGAAATTCATTATCATTATTTTAAAAGAAGAGATAGAAATAGAAAGTAGTTCTAATTGATTATATTTTTTATAGTAGTACATCTTAATCTATTAGTAAATATTATAGATATATATATATTTCTAAATATTTATTATTATATCATGCTAAAAGTATTTCCTCTGAGTGCACTTAAGAGTACACTTAACACTAAAATGTCCCCCTTAAAAATCATTATAATTTAATTTTATAATTTTATCTCTTATTACTTAATCTATAGAGATAGAAATATAATTCTTATAATAAAGAAGATCATTTTAATTTATTATCTAATTTAAGTATTTAATTTTATTTATTTTATCTATTTTTATTCTTCTATACATCTCAGTATGCTCAGCATTCTGAGCTTATATAGTATAGAAATTCTATAATAAGTTCAGTAAGAAAGAATTTATAAATTATATCAGAATTTATAATTATATTAATTAATATTTATAACATTAGATGAGCTAACTTCTTTATATTACTAATAATATATCTCTCATCTACACACACATTTTAATATGTACAGAAAGTAAGTATATTAATATAAATTATATTTTTTTTATTATTTAGTAGTTTTAAAGTATCATCATATTAATTATTTACTAACTGAAGTCTTTTAGTTGTATTTATATATCTATATTCAGTGTTTAAAATATTTCTCAAAGAAGCTTTTCTTGAATTATTAATAATAGTATTTATCTTAAAGTATTTTCTTTATAATTAGAGTAATAATTAGGTGCATCTGTGAGATTCCTTATCTCTAAATAGTACTTAATGATAAAGTTAAATGTAGAGAGTATTTCTATTTATTATATTTAATATCTTACTAACTCTATTATTATCATGAAGTGCTGTAAATTAATATAATCAGATAAAACTATTATAAAGAAATATATATCATATGGGTAATAATAAATACTATAAGAATAGTAAGAAGTTTCTGATCATACATATTATAATTATACTCTATTAATAATAAGTGTAACAGGCGCGCTCCGATAAGCAGATCGTGCGAGCTATACACTAGAATCAAGATTGTAATCACTAGAGAAAGGAAGGAAAAAGGGAAAGGAATCACAAGATCATGCAATATAAATAGAAGGGAATTACATGAGGTCAGAGCAGATAAACATTCATACAAAGGCCCAGTCAGAGGCATCCAATTGGGTAGTTAGAGATCAGGCAAAGTTCAGGCAAGCTATAGATATAGGGTATAAGGGCATAGCCCTTCACATTATCCCCCCCTATTCAGATTCAGAGGGCAGGCAGGAGGGGTCAGAAAATCAGACATGGGGCAGTACAGGCAGAGTCTCATTAGGCAGGTGCAGCCCTTTGTAACAGGCAAGCACAGCAGTGTCCTGCAGGGCAGAGGTCAGTTCCCACAAAGAGGCCTCATATTCAAGCCACTTCACTAGGTACTGGAATCCTCATTCACAGCAGCAGCAGTTGAGGATGGCTTCAATCTCATATTCTACCTCATTGTCTTTCCTGATGATGCCAGGTAGATGCCAGTCAGTGATCTCTTGCAAGGGGAATGGGTCAGTGAAGGCCTTGTGGAGTAGGTTCATGTGAAACATATTGTGGATCCCAGATGGCATGTCAAGGCAGTAGTTATGACTTCTCAGGACTTCAACAACAGTGTACTTAGCATATCAATAGTCAAGCATGCAAGACAGGTGATCAGTCATGATGTTTCAGAGGTCTAGTCAGACCTTATTGCTCACCTCATAGCATTCAGTAGGATTTCAGTGGGCATTTGTGCAGTCCTGTTGGTCCTGCTGGGCACTGGCCATGGAAGATTCAGCCCACTTGTGGGCTTGCTGGAGTTTTGAGATGATGGTGTCCACAATTTGGATCAGACTGTGGGGTGAAGCAGAAGGTTCAGATGATTTAGTGAGATCAAGGACTTCAAGGTTGTAACCATACAAGAGGAAAAACAGGCTAACATCAGTGCTAACAGCATCATGGCCATTGATTGCAAGTTCAGCATGCAGGAGGAGTTCATTCCAGTCATCCTGGGCATATGAACAGAACTTTCAGAGGTAGTTCTTAGTTGTCTGGATCATACATTCAGTGCTGCCATCAGTTTTGGGGTGGTAGGCAGTCAAGAGGTGTCAGGAGATCTTGAGGAGCTGGCAGATTCAGGTCCAGACAGCTCCAACAAACTGAGTTCCATAGTCCAAGACAATTATACAGGGCAGATCATGCTGGCAATAAAACAGACTTTAGAGGAAGGCCTTAGCCACTGCAGGCACATTCATCTTCACACAGGGTTCAAGGATAACACCTTTACTGAGGCAGTCAATGATGACAAGGATATTCTTGCAGCCATTACTCATGGGGAGGTCTACTGTGAAATCAATGGTAACATCACATCAGACACATTCAGGGATCAGGAGAGATTTGAGCAGACCTTGGCAGCAGTCCTGCCAAGCAATGATGGATCAGCAGATGTTGTAGTTCCAGGTGAACTGTTGGATGCTCTGAGACATGTCAGGCCAGTAGAAATCTCAGGATAAAATTCAGTAGAGTGCTTTGCAGCCTGGATGGCCAGTCATCAGAGAATCATGAGTTTCTTGCATGATTCAGGTGCACAATGGTTCTGAATCAGGAACCTACTACCTCCCCCAGAAGTGTAGTTGGGAGTCAGGGTCTACAGAGCATTCAACAATGTCAATATGGGCTTGAAGTTCAGGCAGAAAACAGCAAGCTTTGTCTCAGATGACCTGGGTCATCATCTGAAGGTGTTCATTGGAGGCAGCAGCAGTGTCCCAGAGTCCCTGGAGCAGGAATGAGGCAGTCACAATTAGCAGGGCAACAGGTGAGGCACATATTGCTCCATGCAGTATTGCTTCAGATTCTTTGAGGATCTGCAGATCTAGTAGTCTCTGTTTGTAGTTTGCCCAGTGAGCATCAGAGTCTTCAGAAGGTATATCCTGTTCACATCAGAAGAGGACATTGGCCATGGAGTTCTCTGTGTCAGGGCAGTAATGAATCATAAAATAGAAGCAGCTGAGGAATTCAGCCCAGCACATCTGGCATTCAGAGAGTTTATAGGTCATCATGAAATATCAGAGGTTCTTATGATCTGTGATGATTTCAAAGTCTTTCACACTGCAGAGTTTGGAGTCTCATTCCTCTAGACATCAGATGATGGCAAGGAGTTCCTTGTCATAAATCTCATAGTTAGCTTCAGCAGGGCTGAGCTTCTTGGACATGAATGCACAGAGTCACAGGACACCTTCATCATCCCATTGCATGAGAGCACCACCTGTGACATAACCAGAGGAGTCTGTTTCAACCACCATCAGGCAGTCAGGGTCAAATGCAATGAGCATTGGGGCAGAGACAAACATCTTCTTAAGGCATGCAAATGCCTTGTCTGCTTCTTTAGACCACTGGAACTGTTGGTCTTTGCACATGAGGTCAGTCAGTAGTCAGATGATGTTGGAGAAGTCTCAAATGAAGTGTTAGTAGAAATTTGCAAATCCTAGGAAGCCTCACATGCCTTTTACAGTCATAGGGGCCTCCCATTCAAGGATAGCAGCAATCTTCTTGGGGTCCATACAGACCCCCTTCCCCACCTCTATGATGAAGCCAAGGTAGATTGTCTCTTGGACTTTAAAGGCAGATTTGTTAATATCAATTGGGAGACCATGTTCATGGAGACAGGTGAGGACTTTTCAGACATGCTCTTGATGCTGTTTGCAGGATCCATCAGTGAAGATGAGGATGTCATCAAGGTAGGCAGAGGCAAATTCATCTAAATAGTCTCATAGAGCCCAGTTGATGTACTTCTGGAAGGTGCTCAGGGTGTTTGTGAGGCCAAAGGGGGTGACTGTCCATTCAAACAGATCATATCTCATGCAAAAGGCAGTTAGCCATTCATCTCCTTCTGTGATTCAGATCTTATAAAACACAGAGATGACATCAAGCTTTGTGAACCACTTGGCTCATCCAATTCATTTGAGAGTCTCATTGATTAACAGTAGCAGATAACAGTCTTTTCTTGTGAGTCAGTTGAGGCTGTGATAATCTATGCAGAATCAGAGGCCTCCACCAGGCTTCTTGGTGAAAAGGATAGGTGTGCCAGCAGGTGAATTACTAACTCAGATGAAACCTTTATCAAGAAGGTCATTAAGGGTCTTGCAGAGCACAAGCAGTTCATTGCATGACATGTTGTACAGGGGTCCCCAGGGCAGCTGGGGATCTTTGCCATCCATCTTTTCAAGTTCAATGTGATGGTCATGCACACCACAGAATGGCAGGAGCTTCTCAGCAGCTTTGTGGTCAAAAACATCAAGGAATTCATGGTAGTGTGGGGGAAGAACTGTCATGGGGTCAGTCTTCAGCTTTTTGGAGAGTTGGGAGAGAGCTTTCTCTATGTCAGACATACTGGCAGTGAAGATTTCAATGGGGGATCAGGACTTGAGCTTCCAATTACAATGTCAGAGGAGTTCAAAGGCATTGGTGGAGATCTGGCAAAGGTCAGCAGTCTTGTGGACATCCTTTTCAGACACACAGATGTCTCCAGGGAACACAATGCACTGGTTGCATGTGTCAATGAGAGCTTGATGTTCAGATAACCAAGATAGGCCTAACATGAAGTTATATGGGAGATTCTTGATTTCATATGCATAAGTATTCTCTCAGAGGAATCCACCAACATCAACATCAAGCTTCACCATATTTCATATAAAGCCACCAGTGTCACCACTGACACCTTCAATCTTTCAGGGGATAATCAGGATACACAGGAGATTATAACAGTTGACCATGCAAGGGTGAATTATTGCATAGTAACAGCAGCCACTATCTACCATAGCATTCATATTAAAAGAACAATTAACTACAGTAGGTACAAGGATTGCCAGAACTGTCATTTTCTTCTCAAAGGTCTTCCTATCTAACTCCAGGAGCTTCCACTCACAATTTTGCATGGAAGCTAGTCTTTTCCCAAGTCTGATTTGACATCTTCAAAGTCCTCCTCTTCCTCAGGCTTAGTCTGCACATTCACAGATTGTACAGGCAGTTTTGGGGGAATATGGGTGCTGCAGCAGTTAGCAGCTCTGTGCCCAGATTTGTCACAGTTGATGCAAACACCTCAGGTGTGGCAGTCAGTGACAGCAGTGGCAGTCATATTGGGGACACAGAAACCATTCATGTGAGCTGTCAGCTCTCAGTTCATGGTATTTGGATCACAGGGCTGAGTTGCTCTGGGGAAGGCTGCTCCAGGGGTAGTAGGAACATTACCACAGATTTGGCCCTGAATGGCCTTGACCTCAGACAGGTTGTTCTCTATACTGTGGAGCTTCATGCAATATTCAAGGTATGTGGGAGGTTCAATGGAGGCAACAGTCTGCTGCAGGAGCTCAAATTTGATGGCCTTCTTAAGTAGGGCTTTCTTGACAGTGTCATCCCATAACTGGCCACCAGCTTCTAGGATCTTCTGATTGAATCTCAGGAGAAAGGTGGCAAGTGGATCAGTCTTCTGGCAAACACTGTGCAGCCAGGTCAGGGCCTTCTGAGCCACTGAAGGGTCAGAGAAAAGGATGTCAAGCTGATTGAGGATGACATCAGGGGTCATAGGAATGAGCTTGGCATTGGCCTTCATCTAAGGGTGGAATCAGGTGATGGCAGTGCCAGAGAGTCAGGTGTAGATGTACCAGGCCTGGTCAGCAAGAGATCCAATTGCAAGGCCATCCAAAGTGATTTTGGCCTCCACACTGAGGTGCCAGGCAGGGTATTCAGAGACTTGTTCACCCATGAATTTCTTGAGGGTGGCAAGCCTCTCCTTCAGGCATTTCAGGAAGTCATCAAAAGGAGCAGTCAGGTGAGCAGGGGTCAGAGCAGGAACTGGAGTTAGTGCAGGCATGCAATTTTGTTCAGCAATGAGGTTGATCTTGTTTGCAAGCTGCTGAATGAAGTTTCAGAATTCAGCATTAGGGCCCTGAGAAGGGATGCTGTCTTCATGCAGAGGGTCCATGTTCATGATGGATTCAAAAGATTATTTGGATTCAGAGAGTTTGGAGAATTCAGGAAGTTCAGAGGATTCAGAAAGTTTGGAGGAAAATCTCATGAGATATTGATACAGACTATCAGGGCTTTGGGGCCTTTCACTGACATGTTGTCCAGCAGAGCTGAGCTGGGTGAGTTGTATTTCAGATTTTGGAAGAGTTTGCTATATGCACAAATTGTGTTTGGAGGAATCTGCTATACATGTGAGTCACATTCAGAAGGTGAATATAACAAGGATCTCTGAGAAGAGATCAAGTGAGCAATTACAAAATGTAATGGGCACACTCTGATAAGTGGATTGTGCAAGCTATATGCTAGAATCAAGATTGTAATTGCTAGAGAAAGGAAGGAAAAAGGGAAAGGAATCATGAGATTATGCAATATAAATAGAAGGGAATTATGCAAGGTTGGAGCAGATAAACATTCATATGAAGGCCCAGTTGGAGGCATCCAATCAGGCAGTCAGAGATCGGGCGAAGTTCAGGCGAGCTACAGATATAGGGTATAAGGGCGTAGCCCTTCACAATAAGCTTTATAAGTAGTATATAATTAGATGCTATTATTTATCATTCAGATCTAACTATAAGAGAGTTATATTTAATATGAAATCTAATGTATTTAGCTTTATTTAGAGTTTTTAATTCAGATTGAAGTACACAAAAATTAGAGTCTTTATAAATATACTTTTTAATTTTTAAAAAACTTTCTATATATTAGTATTGAGGAAGATCATCTTTCAGTTCTAGCCTTTTTATATTATATCTTTTATGAATATAAATAAAGGCTGTGCTTTTACTGTAAATCTATCTATGTAATAGCAGTAAAAATTTACAAACTCTAGAAATATTTAAATATTATAGATACATTTAGATTCTAGCTAGAAGAAGATAGTATCAGTTCAGCTCTATTCTATTTTAATGCTATTTATATTAATTATAAGGTTAAGAAAATTGATGTAATTTATATAGAATATATATTTACTAAATTTTATATATAATTTATAGATGTATAGGTATTTCAGTATCATATATATATACTTATAGTACTTTTCCTCTAAGTTTAAGTAAATAATAATATTATTCAGGTAGATAATATAGTAGATATCTAAAAAATTACTTAGAGTCTTATTAATATAAAATTAAAATATCATTAGTATATTTATAAGTTTAAAGGGGACTACTTAATATTTAAAATGATTATAATATATTTAGAAAGCTGTTTTTCATTCATCATTTATATATATATATAATTAATAATATACATTTTAAAGATCTAATTATAAATAAATCTTTATACTGATTAGCCTATCAATCATTTTGCTGATTAAGAGAAAAGGATATTAATTCTTTATGTAACACATAAAGGAGACTGCATGTCACACATAGATCAATTATGCCCTTAGATCTCAGATTTTGAACCTCAGGCCTGACAGTGCACCTGGCAGTGCACCTGGCAAATGTGCACATGATGCACACTTAGTAGTTAGCTATTGATATATATACTATATAGGTTTCTTATGAAAAGAATTAGCAAATAGTCCTATTACTATATGACTCCTACATTTGAAATATATATATATTTTTACCTGTCTATTCCCATCATACTGTTTAATGACTCATAGTCCACCTTTTAAATCAAAATATCTTTATATTCAATGCTAAATATTATAGTTCTATTTACTCACCTCTAAGTAAATAGTCCATCAGAAATAGATGAACAACAGCAAGATAACTTGTAGAAAGACTGTGAATAATTATAGGGAAATCTCTTAAATACATGCTAATTCCTCTGCACAGTAAGAAACTAGTGATAATAAATTATAATTTGAACCTTCATAGGATCCTCTGCAGGATCCTTCACAGAAACCTGACTGTAAATTAACTGCAGGTGATAAAGGATTAGATGATGAAAACTCACATCTATCTATTATATAGCTATATATAATTAAAGAACATATTAAAGAACTATAAATATAATGGAAAATTTAAAGGGTAGAACACATCATGAAGGTGCTGGAGAACTAGCTAGTATAAGATGAATTAATAGATTAAGAGATAGCTGTGCTGATTATATAGAAGAAAACCATAGCTTAAAATTAAATCTTAAAAAGGCCTTATATAGAAACAACTTAGTTATCCTACTGAACTACCCATTTAAAGATTGATATCTCCTCTAAATATTAAGAAAAAAACATGTCAGAGCTTGAGGACTTCATCATTCAAACTAAAATGAAATTTAAATATAATAAAGACTATTATACTATTAAAAAAAACATCACATTTAGAATACTATATAGAAGCTTACTATAGAATCTCTCTATCAATAAGATGCCTTCTGCAAAAATTATGAAGTAAATCTAGAGAATCTACTATTTATCTGGGAAGACCTCTATATGTAGTTATAACTATATCTTATAGATTCAGATGCACTCTAACAGTAATTAACTAAAAAATATATAAATATGTAATAATAGAATAATTAATCCATCTAAAATTTCACTAAGTATCTTCTCAATCTGAAGAAATATTTACCTTATAAGATTTAGAAGGAATAGCACAGTTCTAACCTGATGAACTACTATTAAGAGGAAATCCAGATTTATATGTATCTAATGAAGAAAGATTCTAAGAATTATAAAGAGATATTAGCATTTCTATGTAAAGTAGAGTAGTATTATAAGAACTAAAAACTATTCTCATTTAAGTAAGAAATTACTGTAAATTTATTGTATAAGAAGAAGTCTTTTGATTTCTAGATAAAAATAGAGTCTGAAAGGGAAAAATCTCTAAATTATACACTTAAAAATTAATTCTTATGACTTAAGTTTATCTCTCACCTTAAGTACTCTCACTACAATAAATCAGACTATATTCTCAATGACTACTGAGAACTTCATTCTAAAAAGTACATAAAGAAGTGTAAGTTAAAAAACTAGATTCTTCAGTACTGAGCACTATTATAGTACTGAGAGTAAATAAGATAGGATGAAGGTACAGTAAAGAAATAATAATAATTAAAATATAGTTAGAAATCCTTTAAGAATTAATCATTATCTGAGTACTTATTAACTTAGGTATAGAAGTAAATTTTATCAGCTAGAAATAAGTAAAAATATATCTTAAAAAAGATAATGAGAATTCATACTAAATTAGTATAATTAATAGACATCAGATCATAATCTACAATTAATATAAGATATATATATATATAATTAATAATGAGAGACTCTCTTACAATTAGAGCTTTCACTTTAAAGTAGTGAATATAAAAGGCTACAATGTCATCCTGGAATTCTCTGAACTTAAAACTATAAATTCTGACATTTAATGATTAAAATCACATTAAATATATCATATACTGTATGTTGATGATTTTGAGATCATTATTATAAAATAAGTAAATATTATAATGCACAAAGGAGATCATACATCACACATAGATTAACTGTGCTCTCAGACCTCAGATCTCAGACCTCAGGCCCAGCAGTGTGCCTGACAGTGTGCCTGGCAATGCACATGTGGTGTGCACTTAGTAGCTAGCTATTGATATATATGCTGCACAGGTTTCTTATGAAAAGAACCAGTAAATAGTCCTATTACTATATGACCCCTACATTTGAAATATACATACATTTTTACCTGTCTATTCCTGTCACACTATTCAATGACTCATAGTCTGCCTTTTCAAATCAAAAAGTCTTTATATTTGACACCAGACATTACAGTTCTATTTGCTCACTCCTGAGTAAACAGTCCATTAGAAATAGATGAATAACAACAAGATAACTTATAAAAAGACTGTAAATAACTGCAGGAGAATTCCTCAAGTGCATGCTGATCTCTCTGCACAGTAAGGGACCAATAATAATGAACTATAACTTGAATCTCTATAGAATCCTTCATAGGAATCTAACTGTGAATTAACTGCAGGCAATGAAGGATTAGATGATGAAGATCTGTATCTACCTGCTGTATAATTATATGTAATTAAAAAACACATTAAAGAGCTATAGATGCAATGGAAAATCCAAAAGGCAGAATACATGATGAAGGCATTAGAGGACCAGCTAGTATAAGATGAATTGATAAATTAAAAGGTAGCTGTACTGATTGTACAGGAGAAGATCACAGCTCAAAATCAAATCTTGAAAAGGCCTTATACAGAAACAACCCAGCTACCCTATCAAATCATCTATTTAAAGATTAATACATCCTCTAAATACCAAGGAAAAAGTATGTCAGAGCTTGAAGATTTCATCATCTGAATCAAAATGAAATTTAAATGTGATGAAGACTATTATACCATTGAAAAACACTGCATCTAGAATGCTATATAGAAGCTCATTATGGAATCTCTCTGCTGATGAGATACTTTCTACAAGAATTATAAAGTAAACCTGAAGAATTCATTATTCATCTAGAAAGATCTCTGTGTGCAGTTATAACTACACCTTATGAATCTGAATGCACTTCAACAGTAATTAATCAAAAGATATATAGATGTATAATAATAGAATAATCAATCCATTCAAGATTTCATCAAGTATCTTCTCAATCTGGAGAAACACCTGCTCTATAAGATCTAGAAGGAATAGTACAGTTCCAACCTGATGAACTACTGTTAAGAGGAAATTCAGATTTATATGTACCTAATAAAGGGAGACCCCAAGGATTATAAAGAGATACTGGCATTTCTATGCAAGATAGAGTAATATTACAAGAACCAAAAACTATTCTCATCTAAGTAAAAAACTATTATAAATTCACTGTGCAAGAAGAAGTCTTTTGATTTCTAGATGAAAACAGAGTTTAAAAGGAAAAAATCCCCAAACTATACACTTAGAGGCTGATTCTTGCAACTTAAGTTTACCTCTCACTTTAAGTACTCTCACTGCAATAAATCAGGCTATGTTTCTGATGACTACTGGGAACTTCATCCCAAAAAGTGCATGAAGAAGTATGAGTTAAAAAACTAGATCTCTCAGTGCTGAGCACTGTCATAGCACTGGAAGTAAATAAGATGAGATGGAGGTGCAGTAAAGAAGTAATAATAATTAAGATATAGCTAGAAATCTCTCAAGGATTAGTCATTACCTGGGCACTTATTAACTTGGGTGCAGAAGCAAATTTTATCAGCCAGAAATAAATAAAAGTATATCTTGAAAAAGATAGTGAAGATTTACACTGGATCAGCACAATTAATAAATATCAGATTATAGCCTATAACTAATATAAGGTGTATATATGTGCAATTAATGATGAGGGACTCTCTTGCAACCAGAGCTTTCACTTTGAAGTAGTAGATATGAAAGGCTATGATGTCATCCTGGGATTTCTCTGGCTCAAGGCTGTGAATTCCAACATCTAATGATCAAAATCATACTGAACATACTATACACTATATGTTAATAACATTAAGATCATCATCATGAAACAGGTAGATACAGCAGTTAGAGTTAAATGTGCAGCTTATATTATCTACCTGTATTAACTAGAAGGAGACAAACTGATTACTCTATTTAGCACAGTTCTGAATAGAGAGCTAGTGATACTAAAAGTCTACTATAAATATAAAGATATTTTCTCAGAAGCTATAGTAGAACTACTCCCAAAACATGCATAATATGATCATCCAATTAATTTGATATCTGGAAAAGAACCCTCCTACCAATCAATCTACAACCTCTCTATTAAAAAACTAGAGGTACTACATGAATACCTAGAATTTAGTCTGAAAAAAGGATGGATACACCCATTGAAAAGCCCTGTAGATATATTAATATTTTTCATCCTAAAAAAAGATAGAACTATATGTCTTTATGTAGACTACTACAGGCTTAATACTATCAGCATAAAGAACTAATATCCTCTCCCCTTAATTAGTAAAATGATTAATAGACTGGCCAGTATAAAAATCTACTTGTAGTTAGATCTCTATAATGTATATCACTAACTACACATATATAAAGGTGATGAGTGAAAAACAGCTTTCTGAATGCACTATAATCATTTCAAATATTAAGTAGTCCCCTTTAAACTCATAAATGCACTAGTAATATTTCAATTCTATATTAATAAGACTCTGAGTAATCTTCTAGATATCTACTACATTATCTATCTGAATGACATTATCATCTACTTGAACTCAGAGGAAGAGCACTATAAGTATATATGTATAGTGCTGAAATACCTGTACACCTACAAATTGTATGCAAAGCTTAGTAAATATATATTTCACATGGATTATATTAATTTCCTTGGCTTTATGATCAGTACAAATAGTATTAAGATGAAACAGAGCTAAATCAATACTATCCTCTTCTAGCTAGAACCCAAGTGCATCTGTGACATTCAGATATTTCTAGGATTTGTGAATTTTTACTGCTATTTTATAGATAGATTCATAGTGAAAGCATAACCCTTATCTACACTCATAAAGGGTGTAATATAGAAAGACTAGAACTGAAAGATGATCCTCCTCAATACTAATGCATAGAAAGCTTTTCAAGAGCTAAAAAGCACATTCATAAAGGCTCTGATTCTTATGTACTTCAATCTAGATTAAAAACTCTAAGTAGAACTAGACACATTGAGTTTCACACTAAGTGCAATCCTCTTACAGTTAGATCTAAATGATGAATAATGGCACCTAGTTGCATACTATTTATAAGGCTTATTACTAGTAGAATATAATTATAATATGTATAATTAGGAACTCCTCACTATTCTCACAGCATTCAAGTAATAGTGCTACTACCTGTATGATACATATTTCCCTATGATAGTTTTATCTGACCATGTCAATCTATAATATTTCATAATAATAATAGAATTAATTGGATATTAGATATAATGAATGGAAACACTCTCCACATTCAACTTTATTATTAAGTACTGTTTAGAAATGAAGAATCCTGCAGATGTGCCTAGTTATCATTCTAACTATAAAGAAAATACTTCAAAATGAATATTATTACTAATAATTTAAGAAAAGCTTCTTCAAGAAATATTTTAAATATCAGATATAGATGTGCAGACACAGTTAGAAGACCTCAGTCAGCAAATAACTAACATGGTAGTGCATTTAAAACTACTAAATGATAAGGAAAATGTAATTTGCATTGGTGCACTTGCTTCCTGTGCATATTAAAATATGGACACAGATGAGAGATGTATTACCAGCAATATAGAAAGATTAGCTTATCTGGTATTATAGATATTAATTAATATGATTATGGAATCTGATACAGTCTATAAATCCTTTCTCACTGAACTCATTATAGAATTCCTGTGCTACATGCAAGCTCAGAATGCTAAGCACACTGAGATGTATAGAAGGATGAAAGCAGGTAAAATGAATGAGACTAAGTACTTAAATTGAATAATCAATCAAAATGATTTACTTCATCACAAGGATTGCATTTCTATCCCTGTAGATCAAGTAACAAGAGATGAGATCATAAAATTGAATTATGATGATCCTCAAGGGGGATATTTTAGTGTTAAGTGCACTTTTAAGTGCATCCAGAGGAAATACTTTTAATGTGATATGATAATAGACATTTGAGAATATATGTGCACCTATAATATCTACCAACAGGTTAAGATGCACCATCACAAGAAATACAGCTAATTAGAATTACTTCCTATTCCTACCTCTTCTTTTAAAATAGTAATAATGAATTTCATTGTTAAACTCCTACCATCCAAGTAGAACAGCAAGATCTATGATTCAATCATAATGTTTGTAAATAAATTAATTAAGTATACAGTTTATAAACTAGTTAATAAAGATATAAGTACATTAGAGCTTGCAAACCTGATATTCAACATCTTCACCAGATTTTTTGATTACCCACACCATTAAGTAATAAACTGCACTGGGATATTTAGCTTCAGTAAATACTGATCAACACTCTACTACCTCCTAAAAGCACACTAATGATTAATAACTGCATTCTACCCTCAAATGAACAGTCAAACTAAGAGGTAGAATTAGATGCTTAAGTACTACCTGTATGTCTACTGTAATTTTTACCAGGATGACTGGGCCAAGTAGTTACTACTAGCACAGTTCTCCTACAACACCTCTATGCATAGTATTCTCAAGACATTCCCTGTAGAAGTATTGATGGGTTTTCAACCTGAACTGCATCTTAATATCAAATTAGACATCAATATGGAGGGGGGAGAAGTACAGAAGGCAACAGAACATGTACATCATATAAAAGAAATATAGAATAATCTGTGAGAATCCCTTCTGAAGGCCCAGAAAACACAGAAGAAATACTATAATTAGCATCACAAGGAGAAGTATTTTGCAGTTGGGGACTAGGTCATACTGCACTTAAAAAACATTAGCATATTACATTCAAGTTCAAAGCTAAACTATTATTAACTCAGCCCTTTCAAAATCATCAACAAGTGGGAGAAACAGACATACAAACTGAAACTTACACCATAATATAAAGATATACACCCCATTTTTCATATCTTATTGCTTGAACTGTACCATGCATGGCACAGCAAAATCCCAGAGGCTAAATCAATAATGATAGATGGAGTTAAGAAGTTCAAGATTGAAGAGATTCTAGAGAAGTATGACTATTTTAACAGTTAATAGTATCTTATGTGCTAGAAAAATATAATAGAGGTAGAGAATTTCTGGGAGAACATAAAAAACCTTAAGAATGTGCAGGACCTAATTAATGAGTTTAATATACAGTTTAGTTATAAGATAATAAAGCTGAAGCACCATCAACTCAAGTAATAACTAGCCTGCACATAGAAAGGGGAGAAGAGGAAGAACAAGTTCTTAAAAATTAAATCTCATTATTTCATACTAATATTAAAAGCCCTGAGAGATATAGTAGACAAAAAATAAACTAAAAAATACTAGAGAAAAACTAGAGCACACACTACATCTAACCCAGGGAGGCAGGCTATTTTCATCAAAGTCAGAATCAACCAAGTACATCAAAATAGAATAATTATACTTATATAAAGAACTGAAACAACATTAAATAACCTTTCTACCTTCTCTAACACTTTCTTATATTAAATGGCTACTTGATCTCATTGCTGCTGAATTCTAGGGAGCAACTACATTACATTAGTATACTTAGATTTGTCTGATAGGTTCTTAAAGTAATTTAATTGCTTAGCTGTGTCAATCAACTCTGTGATGTCTGCATACACATTAATGAGAACCTATAATATAGTTAGCAATTAATTTTTTCTTTTCAAATTAACTGCAGGAAAACTTACTATCTCACAGTGATAATAATACTGCACACACTAAGAACAGCAAGTTACATATAGACTCTTAAGAGGGTAATAAAATACCTTCACACTAGTCTTAATGATTAGATAGTAGACATACTCCCCACACTATTTCAGTAAGTATAGGCCCTCAGTAGATCTCTCCTAGTATTTATCTTTCTTCTCATCATTATTATTATTATCATCCTTATTCTTATCCTCCTCATCCTTATCCTCATCCTCATTGTTGCTATTATCCTCTGGGGCCTGCATGGTGAGCTGCATAAAATCTCTAGCTAACTAGATAGTAGGCATCAGAACAACAGAAGTGAGAGTAGAACAGATCAGAATAATAGGAGGTACAGGAGCAAATAAACAGCTAGGTGTATAGGAAGGAGTAATAGTAGCAGAAGACAGTATAGAGGTGCACACAGAAGGGGGGCTATAAGAGAAGATAAAAGAGGAATCTTCATAGTAGAAGAGTATGATTGGGAGAGGGTACAACAGAGTTTGAGAATTCTAGGGTAGAGAAGCACCATATAGAGGGGTAGCCAGCCCCACAAGAGGGTCAGAAGAGGAGAGAGAGCTTAATGACACACATCCTCCACACACACACAATAATGTGGGAGTTTAGGGGGCTATTTCAAATTAATATTTTTTATTTCAGATTACTAAAGTACACTTATTAGCAATTTCTATGACATGATACCTTAATAACATGAAAGAAGTAAAGAAAAGCAGTATATTATACTTAGGTAATATCATGCAGCTACAACATATAAAAAGCAAAATAATCATCCAACTGTGTGGACATGCATTCAGGCCAGATAATCTAAAAATAGAGCACAACTAGTGCATAAAGCATTCATAAATCAGTGGAAGACATCATAGATGCTCAGACAAGAGGATATTATATCAGAATAGATAATAAGTAGAATGATAGATTAAATCATAATGCTAACATTTAATAGAGGAAACAAAAAATACAGTAAAGTAGAGAATATATATATTTATAGCTACATGCTAAATCATCTACCTACTATCACCTAGATGCTCAATCATAGAAAACAAACATTAACTGCACTACACACTGAATTACCTGGTAATGAAATCACTAATTCCTATAATATGATTAATCTGTAGAATATAAAACTACCTAACTATAATAACTTAAATTTTCTATTAAATGTAACAGTCTAAACCTTCTATAAGGTGTAATGGCCCAAACCTTCTACAATGTATATCACATATTAGCCTGATTCTTCAGCTACAACATGGAAAATCCATGAATCCACTGGAGGCCAGCTCCTAAAGAGGGAGGCAGTTGTAATGTACAAAGAAGACTGTGTGTCACATGTAGATCAACTGTGCTCTTAGATCTCAGATCTTGGACCTCAGGCCTGGCAGTGCACCTGATAGTGTGCCTGGCAATGCACATGTAGTGTGCACTTAGTAGCTAGCTATTGATATATATGCTGTGCAGGTTTCTTATGAAAAGAACCAGCAAACAGTCCTATTACTATATGACCCCTACATTTAAAATATACATACATTTTTACCTGTCTATTCCCATCACACTGTTCAATGACTCATAGTCCGCCTTTTCAAATCAAAAAGCCTTTATATTTGATGCCAGACATTACAAATATAATAGTTAAAATTAAATGTGTAGCTTATATTATTTATTTATATTAACTAGAGGAGAATAAACTGATTGCTCTGTTCAGCATAGTTCTAGATGAAAAGCTAGTAATATCAGAAGTCTATTATAAATATAAAGATATTTTCTCTGAAACTATAATAAAACTACTTCTAGAATATATATAATATAATCATCTAATTAATTTAATATTTAGAAAAGAACCTTCTTACCAATCAATCTATAATCTCTTTATTAAAGAACTAGAGGTGCTGTGTGACTACCTGAAATCTAATCTAAAAAAAGAATGAATATACTCATCAAAAAGCTCTATAAATGTACTGATATTTTTTATCTCAAAAAAAAATAGAATCATATGTCTTTATATAGACTACTATGAGCTTAATACTATTAGTATAAAGAATTAATATCCTCTTTTCTTGATCAGTGAAATGATTGACAGGCTGGCCAGTATAAAAATTTACTCATAATTAGATCTCTATGATGTATATTACTAACTATATATATATAAAGGTGATGAGTGAAAAATAGCTTTCTAAATATACTATAATTATTTTAAATATCAAGTGATCTTCTTCAGACTCATAAATATACTAATGACATTCTAATTTTATATTAATAAGACTCTAAATGATCTTCTAGATATCTACTGTATTATCTATCTGAATGATATTATTATTTACTTAAATTTAAAGAAAGAGTATTATAAGTACATGTATATAATGCTGAAACACCTACACACCTACAAATTATATATAAAATTTAGTAAATGTATATTTTATATAAATTATATTAATTTTCTTAACTTTATAATTAACATGAATAGCATTAAAATAGAATAAAGCTAAATTAATATTATTTTCTTTTAACTAAAACTTAAGTGCATTTATAACATTCAGATATTTCTAGAGTTTATGAATTTTTACTATTATTTTATAGATAGATTCACAGTGAAGGCACAGCTCTTATTTACACTCATAAAAAGTATAATATAGAAAGACTAGAATTAAAAGATGATCCTTCTTAATATTAATATATAGAAAGCTTTTTAAGAGCTAAAAAGTATATTTATAAAAGCTTTAATTCTTATGCACTTCAACTTAGATTGGAAACTCTAAGTAGAGTTAGATGCATTAGATTTTATACTAAGTGCAATTTTCTTGTAGTTAGATCTAAATGATAGATAATACTATCTAGTTGTATACTATTTATAAGGCTTATTACTAATAAAGTATAACTACAGTATATATAATCAGGAACTCCTCACTATCCTTATAACATTCAAATAATAATATTACTATCTATATAGTGTATATTTTCTTGTGATAGTTTTATCTGACTATATTAATTTATGACACTTCATGATGACAACAGAGTTAGTTAGATATTAAATATAATAGATGAAAATACTCTTTACATTTAACTTTATTATTAAGTACCATCTAGAGACAAAGAATCCCACAGATATGCCTAGTTATTACTCTGACTATAAAGAAAATGCTTCAAAGTGAATATTATTACTAATAATTCAAGAAAAGCTTCTTTAAGAAATATTTTAAACATCAGATATAGATGTATAGATACAGCCAGAAGACCTTAGTCAGTAAATAATTAATATAATAATATATTTAAAACTACTAAATAATAAGGAAAATGTAATTTACATTGATGTACTTGCTTCCTATACATATTAAAATGTGTGCACAGATAAGAGACATATTACTAGTAATATAAAAAAGCTAGCTCATCTAGTGCTATGAATATTAATTAATATAGTCATGAAATCTAATATAATTTATAAATCCTCTCTCATTGAATTTATTATAGAATTTCTGTACTACATGCAAGCTCAGAATGCTGAGCATACTGAGATGCACAAGAGAATAAAAGTAGGTAAAATAGATGAAACTAAGTATTTAAACTAAATAACTAACTAAGATAATCTACTTTATCATAAGAATTATATTTCTATTCTTATAGATTAAGTAACAAGAGATAAGATCATAAAATTAAATTATAATGATCCTTAAGAGGAACATTTTAATATTAAGTATACTCTTAAGTGCATCTAGAGGAAATACTATTAATGTGATATAATAATGAATATTTAAGAATACATGTATATCTATAATATCTACTAATAAGTTAAGACATACTATTATAAGAAATATAGTTAATTAGAATCACTTCCTATTCTTACCTCTCCTTTTAAAATGATAATAATGGATTTTATCATCAAACTCTTACTATTTAAGTGGAATGACAAGGTCTATAATTCAATTATAATATTTATAGATAAATTAACTAAGTATGTAGTTTATAAATCAGTCAATAAAGATATAAGTGCATCAGAGCTTATAAACCTAATATTTAATATCTTTACTGAATTTTTTAGTTACTCATACCATTAAGTAACAGATCACACTGAGATATTTAGCTCCAGTAAATACTAATTGATACTCTACTATCTTCTAAAAGTATGTTAATAGCTAATAACTGTGTTTCACCCTCAAATAGACAGTTAAACTAAGAGGTAGAATTAGATACTCAAGCACTACCTGTACATCTATTATAATTTTTATTAGAATAACTAGGCTAGATAGTTGCTACTAATGTAGTTCTCCTATAATACCTCTACATATAATATCCTTAAAATGTCCCCTGTAGAAGCACTAATAGGTTTTTAATCTAAATTATGTCTTAATATTAAATTAGATATCAACATGGAGGAGAGAGAAGTACAGAAGGTAATAAAATATATATATTATATAAGAGAAGTATGAAATAATCTGTAAGAATCTCTTCTAAAGGTCTAGAAAATACAGAAGAAATATTATAATTAATATTATAAAAAGAAGTATTTTATAGTTAGAGATTAAGTCATATTATACTTAAAAAATATTAGTATATTATATCTAAGCTCAAAGCTCAACTATCATCAACTCAGCTCTTTCAAAATTATTAACAAGTAGGGGAAATAGGCATACAAACTGAAACTTATATTATAATATAAAAATATATACCCCATTTTTCATGTCTCATTGCTTGAACTATATCATATATAGCATAATGAAATTCCAGAGCCTAAATCAATAATAATAGATAGAGTTAAGAAATTTAAGATTAAAGAGATTCTGAGAAAGTATGATTATTTTAATAATTAGTAGTATTTTATATACTAGAAAAATATAATAGAGGTAGAGGATTCCTGAGAAAATGTAGAAAACCTTAAGAATGTATAGAATCTAATTGATAAGTTTATATGAGAAGATTAAAGATCTCTTATATTACTACACTAGTGAGGAATCTATCTACTGTGCGATCATGTAAGTGCACTATGCTTAATTGGGAGGCTAGAGGCATACAGCCAACACCCCCCCTTGAGCAGAGCTACATATGTAGATCTCACAAAAAAACACTGAAAAATAACAAAATGTCACCAGACAGCAGAAAAAACCTAGATACATGACCAGACTTGCTACTTTCCATCATTCCCCACCAGAGTCCCTAGCAAATTAATGAAACATGTAAATGTAACTATACCTAGAGGCTTTATGAGGCTGTCTGTAGCCATTTCAGTCATCAGAATATATTCTAGTGAGATAACACCATTTTTCAACTGAGATTGCAAATAGTGGAATCACATGTTTATATGCTTGCTACAGGCCATAATCATAGTGACTTGAGCAAGGTCAATGGTACCTTTATTGTCCATATGGATCTATATAGGAGATGTAGTTATGAATCCAAGTTCTCACATAAGATTTCAGATCCACATTGCCTTGTGAACTGCCTTGCTGAGTGCAACATATTCAGCTTTATTTAAACTGAGAAATACACAGGCCTGTTTGGCAGAACATCATGATATTAGAGATCCTGTGAGCTTGAAGATGTAGCTAGATGTAGATTTTCAATCATCATTTAATAGCCCTGCCCAATCAGAATTTATATACCCAACAGGAAGGTAGGTATCATTTAGGAACCTAGAGATTAGACCATTTTCAGCTGCATGACATCTATAAAAGAGGCCTACATTTAGGGTTCCTTTGAGATATCAGATGACATGTAATAACACCTTTCATGATTTCAGGATTGGGTTGGAGCTGCACTGCCTGAGTAGAGAGGCTGTGTGCATGATATCAGGCCAAGTTTTGACTGTAAGATATTAAATGTACTCTATGCCCTGTTGATAACATTACTTTATGAAACCTACTTTATTCTTAGGAATGGGGGAATCATTAATGCAAAAAGCTTTCTTCATGGGCATACAGACTGTAACAGCATTATCCATATAGAAATCCTCTATTAATCACTCAATATAGCATCAGTGAGTCAACTTAATCCCCTCTGGTGAGCAGTCAACTTCCATGCCCAAATATTTTTGTGGTTCATGCAAATTCTTGACCTCTAGCTTCTCACTGAGAGCTTTCACCAATCAATTGGCTTTCTCTGGAATCTCAGAGACTATATTTAAATTGTTGATATAGATAGTTATATAGAGATATGATATTTCCTTATGATACCAGAGAGCAGGGTCATATGAGCTTGCAATGAATCCTAATTCAATGAGGTAGACTATTAAAAAGTCATACCAAATTTTTGCAGCTAGATTCAGATCATAAAGACTCCCTCTTACAGCACAGACAAGTGTATTCAGAGTGCCATCTTCAAATCTGGTGGGTTACCTCATATAGATTTCCTTACTCAGGCAATCATGCAGGTAGATCAGTATGATGTCTGCCTGCTGCAACATCCATTCAAGCTTCACAGTGACTACAAATAATATATAGTTTGCAGTGTCAGTTATAACAGGCACATAGGTTTCCTCCCTACTACCCTTCTTGAGTCAGTTGCTGCAAATTACCCAACAAGATTTTTATAAGATTCCATCCAGATTCACATTCAGATCTTGAGGTCAGTCTTTTTCAACAAATACCCAGTGGCTTAGGGCCACTGGTTCTCCAACCAGTACATCAGATTGAGGGATGAGATGCCACATTTTTTGATGTTGCAGGTCAGTGATTTCACACTGCATTGATTTTCACCAGTACTCACCCACTCCCCCTGGCCTCAATATGGCATCCTTAAACAATTTGGGTAGACCACCTGTATTAGGTGAGGGGATATAGATTGCAAAAGACTTCACAGGTTATATCCACAAGTCATTTAGGCTGCCTGTAGGAGCCTCTATATCATTTTCCATATGAATTGATTCATCTATCAGCCTGACAGGGGCCACAGGATTAAGTAGATCTTGTGGGAAACAGACTCTGCATTTAGGATCCCCAACACTATCCTCACTAAATCTAACATCTAATGAGGAGATTATCTTATCTTCTTCAGGGTCCTAGAGCCAAAAAATTGAAGTCCCAACAGATCCAATTAATTTATATAATCTCACATAAGGTGACAGTTTATCTGCTAGCTTCTGCAAGCCATGCAGGTGAGCATACATGAGCACTCCAATGCAGCAAAAATGCTTCACCTGGGGTAGCATGTTGAATAGGGCACATGCTAGAATTGTATGAGAGCTGAGGGTAACTAAATCCACCATCTGCAGCTAGAACTTTTTATTATATAGGATCATAGACATTAGGGTGTTGTTTGTAATATCTACAACTACATATAGAATATCTGCTCAGAACTTCTTAGATAATCCACTCTGATTGAGAATCACTTTCATACATCCCATTATCATATAAATACCACACTCAGAGACTCCATTCTGATGCAGTAACTGCAGTGTAATTAGTTCTCATTTAATTCCTCATCAGATCATCAGATTGGTTATTTTGCTGGACTAAAAAACACCATCTATATCTATATGTAGGAATGCAGAGGCCATAAACCCTATGTTCCACATGAATTTGAGTTAGTGGTTAAAAGCATTAACTACCTCATTCTTTATCTTGAGAAAATATACCCATCTATAACATATCACATTGCATGTCATGAGCATGTAATATTTTATCCCCTGTTAGGACTCCAGGGGGTAGTCAGATAAATCATTCAATGTTTTACCTCTCTCTGTAAGATTGATGTGAATCTTCTCAATCAGACAAACTGATTGAGGCATGGGGATCTTAGAGAAATGCTGAGTCATGCCAGCCTTGATGCAATCCTTATAATAGAACTTAGATTTTGGGCTGATTATCTTGACATCTGCATGAGGATTCTTAGATATCATAATAATGATGCCTACATGGACATACCTGAGGTCTCTATGCTATCTCATGAGCATTTTGCTAATTAAAGGCAGCTCTGACATCAGGGTTAGGGACATAGTAGTAGCAGCTGCAGCTGCAAGACTAATTTTTCAGTCCAAATTGAAAGATCTGTACTCATGTAATTTTATAATGTAATTTACCACTCTACTAATATGATTGATATTGATTTCAGACTCTCATTCCATAATCTTATATACATTACCTTTACTGGTCTATACAGTGTTGAATGTAACACCATTCAGAGCCCTGCAGACAAAATATAATGATGTAGAGTTGGATAGGGTGAATTTATAACTCTAATCTTTTAACTGCATATATAACAGTAAGTTGACCATCAAATCTAGGAGGTAGTGGATGTCACATAGTGGAATGTCACTACCCTTAACTTCAAGAATCACATTGCTGATTCCTTCTATCTTTACCTCATTACTCATTGTAATGTCAATACTGAGGTTGCCTTCATACAGCTGATAGCTAAGCATCAAGTGACATTCACTAGTCATATTAAAGCTGGCACACATATTCAAATACCATGATCTTAAGAAATCATCTGGTGTAGCTGAAAAGGCTTCATCCTGGATTATTATAATATTCATAGAAGGTTAATGTGATATAAGATCTTTACCACTCTCACTCTTCTTGGGATCACTAGATCTATTACCCTTATTCTTATCCAAATCATCTAATTTGTTCAAGTCATCCAAGTTCAGCCATTTCAGCTATTATTTAGGGTGTAACCACCAGCACTGGTCATTCTTATGTTCAGGGATCTTACAGTGACTATAGTATTTCCCCTTTGTGCCTTTTGAGCCAGCAGTGTTCATGTTCAAATTTGAATTGGAGTTTGAATTTAGCACAGTGTTCATAGAATTTGCTGCAGGATTCTTTGGAGGGGAGTCAGCTAATTTCTTATCACAACAGTTCATCAACTACTTTATAAGGTTATTAACATCAATGTTTGTGATTCATCCCTAACCTATAGAAAAGAACTCATTAAGTTGAGTCTTTACAAATTGCTTCTGAAAATCTTTGAGTCCTAATAGGAACATATCATGGTAAATGTCTTCTGATCCAACTGAGAGCTCTCTATGATGAGTGGTGAGATAGCAAAAACACCACTAATAGAGCATATAATCAGTGTTCTTAACTTGGAGAGTCATTAATTCCTTGATAATGAGCATGTGCTCCTCTGCTAGAGAGATAGCATACTCCATGTTAATTTTCTCTCATAGAGCCACAGCATTGTCCAGTTTCAGAGTGCCAAGTACAGCCTAAATATTGCCTCACAGGCTTGCAAGAATTCAGTGATATAGCATCTTCAATCATACAGATTATTTGGCCCATTCATGAGTCCTCTCAGAGGGGCTCTCATGTTGATTTTTTAATAGAATGTCAGTTGCACTGATAACTTCAGCATCTGCAAGAATCTCAGCACATCAGGACTCATAGTTCATGCCATCAAAAGTGATGATGTTTTTGATATCAATCACCTATTAAACTTCCTTTTAATACTCACATAATTTCTCCCTGGCAGTGTCATGCAGGATGGCAGGCTGCAGGGGGGTCACCTGTGCAGCTTTAGCAGAGGTGAAGAGGTGAGCCATCATCTCCATGAGAGCACCCTGTGTCATAGTGATAGAGGTGTTTGGATCTACAGGTGTGCTGCATAATCAGTCTGATAGCTGCATGTGACCCATGTCACTATCTGCAGTCCTCATAGGACTGGGGTAGGCAGGTCCTGAGGCCTGCACATTTGGATATGCAGGCTCTGTGGCCTGAATGTCAGGCTCAGTGGCCCTACAACTCACTAGAGAGTAAGCCAAAATAATGCAATAAGCACCAGAGGTGCTCACTAATTGGGGGGTGTCAGGCATGTCACCAGGCATCCTATACATCACCAGGGTGGTTATAGTCTGAAAAATCCACTAATAACATGCCTGTGAGATGTCTGAAAAATCATTTGCATGGTCCAAAAAAATTTTCACACCACAAGAAAACATAAAATGAGTGTGAAAAATGCAAAAGATGTGCAAATTCTGGGTAATTAAATATCATACTATAGATCTGATGAGATATTCAAGTCAGGTGAACCTTCCAGTCTTAATCACAGTAGTTTTTAATAAAAAATGTACTCTCCAGGCTATAACCTGTGGGAAGGTTGAAGATCTCTCATATTGCTACACTAGCAAGAAATCTATCTACTGTGTGATCATGTAAGCATGTTATACCCAATTAGGAGGCTGGAGGTGTACAGCCAACAGTTTAATATATAGTTTAGTTATAAAATGATAAAGTTGAAGTATTATTAACTTAAATAATAACTAGCCTGTATATAGAAAGAGAAGAAGAGAAAAGATAAGTTTCTAAAAATTAAAATTTCATTATTTTATACTAATATTAAAAGCTCTGAGAGGTATAGTAGATACAAAATAAATCAAAAAATATCAGAGAAAAACTAGAGTGCACACTATGTCTAGCCTAGAAAGATAGGCTATTTTATCAAGTTAGAATCAATCAAGCACACTAAAAATAGAATAATTATATTATTTATATAAAGAATCAGAGTAATATCAAATAACCCCTCTACCTCCTCTAATATTTTCTTATATTAAATGGCTATTTAATCTCATTACTACTAGATTTTAGAGAGTAACTGCATTGTACTAGCATACTCAAACTTATCTAATAAGTTCTCAAAGTAATTTAATTGCTTAGCTGTATTAATTAACTCTATAGTCTCTACATATATATTTATAGGAATTTACAGTATAATTAGTAATTATATTTCAGTTTTCAAATTAACTGCAGAAAACTCACTATCTCACAGTAATGATAATACTATGCATATTAAAAGTAATAAGTCATATATAAATTCTTAGAAAGGTAATAAAATACCTTCACATTAGCCTTAATGATAAGATGGCAGACACACTTCTTATATTATTTTAGTAAGTATAGACTCTTAGTAGATCTCTTTTAGTATTTATTTTTCTTCTCTATTTCATTATTATTATCATTATTATTATTATTCTTATTCTTATTCTTCTTATTTTCATTCTCATTCTTATTATTATCATCATTCTTTAAAGTTTGCATGACAAGCTGCATAAAATCTTTAGCTAACTGTGTGGCAGGTGTAATATCTAGCATTAAATATAAAGGCATTTTAATTTAAAAGGTAGATTATGAGTTGTTGAACAGTGTGATGGGAATAGATAAATAAAAATGTATATATATTTTAAATGTAGAGGTTATATAGTAATAAAACTATTTACTGGTTCTTTTCATAAGAAATCTGTGTAGTATATATATTAATAGCTAACTACTAAGTGTGCACTACATGTATATTTATCAGGTGCACTGCCAGGTACATTGCTAGGGGTCTGAGATTCAAGATCTGAGAGTGCAGTTAATCTATGTATGACATGCAGTTTTCTTTGTGTATTACAATTACCCCCCCCTTTAGAAGCTAGCCTCTAGTAGATTTATAAATTTTCCATGTTGCAGCTGAAGAATTAGGCTAATATGTAATACATATTGAAGAATATTTAGACTATTATACTTATAGAAGATTCAGGCTATTATACTTTATAATGATTTGAGCTGTTGTACTTATAGAAAATTCAGATTATTACAGTTAGATAATTTTATATTCTATAGATTAATCATATTACAGGAATCAGTGATTTTATTACCAGATAATTCAGTATATAGTGCAGTTAATGTTTGTTTTCCACAATTAGGCACCTAGATGATGGTAGGTGAGTGATTTGGCATGAAGTAATTTAATATATCTATAAATATATATATTTTCTACTTTTATTATATTTTTTCATTTCTCTTATTAAATGTTAGTATTATAATTTCATCTATCATCCTACTTATTATCTATTTTAATATAGTATTTTTTTATCTGAGCATCTATAATGTCTTCTACTAGTTTATGAATATTTTGTGCACTAATTACACTTTATTTTAGAATATCTGGCCTAAATGTACATCTATATAATTAGATGATTATTTTACTTTTTACATGTTGTAGCTGCATGATATTATCTAAGTGTAATATATTACTTTTCTTTACTTCTTTCATGTTATTAAGGTATTATATCATAGAAATTACTAATAGATGTACTTTAGCAGTCTAAAATAAAAAAATATCAATTTAAAATAGCCCCCTAAACTCCTACATTATTATATGTATGCAGAGGATGTGTGCTATTAAGCTCTCTCTTCTCTTCTAACCTTTTTGTAGGGCTGGCCACCTTCCTGTGTGATGATCTTCTACCCCAAAGTTCTCAAACTCTATTATATCTTCCTTCAGCTATATTCTCCTATTATAGAGATTCTTTTTTTATCTTCTCCTGTAGCCTCCCTTCTGTATGTATCTTTATACTATTTTTTATTATTACTGCTTCTCTCTGCATACTCAGCTATTTATCTATCTCTATATCTCTTATCATTCTGATCTATTTTACTCCTGCCTCTATTACTCTAACATCTACTACCTGGTTAACTGAAGATTTTATGTAGCTTGCTATGCAGACCTTGAAGGATGATGGCAACAATGAGAATGAGAATGAGAATGAGAAAAATAAGAATGAAAATAATGATAATAATAATAATAATAATAAGATAAAAAAAGAGGATAAGTACTGAGAGAGATCTACTAAAAGCTTATACTTACTAAAATAGTATAGAGAGTGTGTTTGCTGCCTTATTATTAAGACTAATATGAAGGTATTATATTACTGTCCTAAGAATCTACATGTAACTTATTACTTTTAATGTGTGTAATATTATTATTACTGTGAGATAGTAAGTTTTCTATAGTTAATTTGAAAATTAGAATATAATTACTAACTGTACTGTAGATTCTTATAAATGTATATGTAAAGACTATGAAGTTAATTAATATAATTAAGTAATTAAATTACTTTAAGAATCTATCAGATAAGTCTAAGTATGCTAATATAATATAGTTACTCTTTAGAATTTAGTAATAATGAGGCCAAGCAGCTGTTTAATATAAGAAAGTGTTGAAAAAAATAGAGGAGTTATTTAATATTATTTTAATTCTTTATGTAAGTAATATAATTATTCTATTTTTAATATACTTAATTGATTCTAACTTAATGAAATAGCCTGCCTTTCTAGGCTAGATGTGATATGCACTCTGATTTTTCTTTAATATTTTTTGATTTATTTTTTATCTACTGTGCTCCTCAGAACTTTTAATATTAGTATGAAATAATGAGATTTTAATTTTTAGAAACTTATCTTTTCTCTTCTTCTCTTTTTATATATAGACTAATTATTATTTGGATTGATGGTACTTCAGCTTCATTACTTTATAATTAAATTATATATTAAACTTATCAACTAGGTTCTATGTATTTTTAAAGTTTTCTGTGTTTTCCCAGGAATTCTCTACCTTTATCATATTTTTCCAGTACATAAGATACTACTAGCCATTGAAATAATCATACTTCCTCAGAATCTCTTTAACTTCAAATTTCTTAACTTCATCTATTATTATTAATTTGGGCTTCAGGATTTCATCATGCTACATGTGATATAGTTCAAGTAATAAGACATAAAAAATAGGGTGTATATCTTTATATTATAGTATAAGTTTCAGTTTGTATGCCTGTTTTCCCCACTTATCAATAATTTTGAAAGAGTCAAATTGATGATAGTTGAGCTTTAAACTTAAATATAATATACTGATATTTTTTAAGTGTAATATAACTTAGTCTCTAACTGTGAAATACTTTTCCTTATAATATTAATTATAGTATTTTTTTTGTATTTCCTAGGCCTTCAGAAGAAATTCTCACAAATTATTCTATATTTCTCTTATATAGTATATATATTTTATTATCTCCTGTACTTCTCCCCTCCCTATATTAGTATCTAATTTAATATTAAAATGCAGTTTAGATTAAAAACCCATCAGTACTTTCATAGAGAATATTTTGAGAATACTATATATAAAGATATTATAGAAGAACTGTGCTAGCAGTAATCACCTGATTTAGTTATTCTAATAAAAGTTATAATAAATATATAGATAGTACTTGAGTATCTGATTCTACCTCTTAATTTGATTATCCATTTGAGGGTGAAATACAGTTATTAACTATTAATGTACTTTCAGAAGATAGTAGAGTATTAATTAGTATTTACTGGAGCTGAATATCTGAGTGTGATCTATTACTTAATGATGTGGATAACTAAAAAATCTGGTGAAGATATTAAATATTAGGTTTACAAGCTCTAATGTATTTATATCTTTATTAACTGATTTATAAACTATATACTTAGTTAATTTATTTATAAATATTATGATTAAATTATAGATCTTGCTGTTCTACTTGAATGGTAGGAGTTTGATGATGAAATTTATTATTACTATTTTAAAAGAAGAGATAGAAATAAAAAACAGTTTCAATTAACTATATTCCTTATAATGGTATATCTTAACCTATTAATAGATATTATAGATATACATATATTTCTAAACATTCATTATTATATCATGCTAAAAGTATTTCCTTCAGACACACTTAAAAGTGCACTTAACATCAAAATATTCCCCTTAAGAATCATTATAATTCAATTTCATAATCTCATTTCTTATCACTTAATCTATAAGAATAGAAATATAATTCTTATGATGAAGTAAATTATCTCAGTTAGTTATTTAATTTAAGTGCTCAGTCTTATCTATTTTATTTACTTTTATTTTTTTATATATCTTAGTATGCTCAGCATTCTGAGCTTGCATGTAGCATAGAAATTTCATGATAAGTTTAGTGAGAAAGAATTTATAGATTATATTAGATTCTATAATTATATTAATTAATATTTATAGCATTAGATGAGCTAGCTTTTCTATATTACTAGTAATATATCTTTTATTTGCACACACATTTTGATATGTATAGGAAGCAAGTACATCAATGCAAATTATATTTTTCTTGTCATTTAGTAGTCTTAAATGTACTATTATATTAATTATTTACTGACTGAGATCTTCTAGCTGTATCTACACATCTATATCTGATGTTTGAAATATTTCTCAAAAAAGCTTTTCTTAAATTATTAGTAATAATATTTATCTTAAAGTATTTTCTTTATAATCAGAGTGATGACTAGATGCATCTACAAGATTCTTTATCTCTAAATGATATTTAATGATAAAGTTGAATATAAAGAGTATTTTCATTTATTATATCTAACATCTAATTAACTTTACTATCATTATAAAGTATTATAAATTGATATAATCAGATAAAACTATTATGATGAAATATATATCATGTAGGTAGTAATATCATTACTTGAATCTCATAAGAATAGTAAGAAGTTTCTAATTATATATACTGTAGTTATATTCTACTAATAATAAATCTTATAAATAATATATAACTAAATATTATTATTTATTATTTAGATCTAATTATGAGAGGATTGTATTTAATATGAAATCTAATACATCTAGCTTTACTTAGAGTTTCCAATTCAAATTGGAGTGTATAAGGATTAGAGCTTTTATAAATGCACTTTTTAGCTCTTAAAAAGCTTTTTATATATTAATATTAAGAAAGATCATCTTTCAGTTCTAACCTTTCTATATTACATTTTTTATAAGTATAGATAAAGGCTGTGTCTTTACTGTAAATCTATCTATGAAATGGTAGTAAAAATTCACAAACTCTAGAAATATCTAAATATTATAAATGTACTTAAATTTTAACTAGAAGAGAATAGTATTAATTTAGCTCTATTTCATTTTGATGCCATTCATGCTGATTATAAAGCTAAGGAAATTAATGTAATCTATATGAAATATATATTTATTAAGTTTTATATATAATTTGTAGGTGTATAGGTGTTCCAGCACTATATATAGATACTTATAGTACTCTTTTTCTAAGTTTGAGTAGATAATAATATCATTCAGGTAAATAATATAGTAGATATCTAGAAGATTACTCAGAGTCTTATTAATATAGAATTAGAATATTACTAGTGTGTTTGTAAGTCTAAAGAAAATTACTTGATATTTAAAATGATTATAATGTATTTAAAAAGCTGTTTTCTACTTATTATCTTTATATATGTATAGTTAGTAATATACATTATATGTAATGTCTGGCATTGAATATAAAGGCTTTTTGATTCAAAAAGGTGGACTATGAGTCATTGAACAGTGTGACAGGAATAGACAGGTAAAAATGTATGTATATTTCAAACATAGGAGTCATATAGTAATAGGACTATTTGCTGGTTCTTTTCATAAGAAACTTACATAGCATATATATCAATAGCTAGCTACTAAGTGTGCACCATGTGCATATTGCCAGGCACACTATCAGGCACACTGCCAGGCCCAAGATCCAAGATCCAAGGTTCAAGAGCACAGTTGATCTATATATAATATGCAGTCTTCTTTGTGCATTACAACTACTCTTTTCTTTAGGAGCTGACCTCCAGTAGATTCATAGATTTTCTATGTCATAGCCAAAGAATCAGGCTAATATGTGATGCACATTGTAGAAGGTTCAGGCCATTACACATTATAAAAGATTTAGACTATTACACTTAATAAAAGATTTAGATTATTATAGTCAGATAGTTCTATATTCTGCAGGCTAATCATGTTGCAGAAATTAGTGATTTCATTACCAGATAATTTAGTATATAGTATAGTTAATGTTTGTTTTTCATGATCAGATATCTGAGTAATAGTGGGTGAGTAATTTAGTGCACAGCTGTGAATATATATATTCTTTACTTTATTACATTTTTTTATTTCCTTTATTAAATATTAGCATTATAATTTAATCTATCATTCTACTCATCATTTATTTCAGTATAGTATCCTCTTGTCTGAGCATCTATAATGTCTTCTACTAGTTTATAAATACTTTACACACTAGTTATACTCTATTTTTAAATTACCCAGTCTAGATGTACATTCACACAGTTAGATGATTATTTTGCTTTTTATATGTTACAACTGCATAATATTATCTAAGTATAATACACTACTTTTCTTTACTTCTTCCATGTCATTAAGGTACCATGTCATAGAAATTACTAATAAATGTATTTTAATAGTTTAAAATAAAAAATATTAATTCAAAATGGCCCCCCAAACTCCTATGTCATCATGTGTGTGTGAAGGATGTGTGCTATCAGGCTCTCTCTTCTCTCTCAACTCTCTTGCAGGGCTGATTACTCTCCTGTACAGTACTCTTTTATCTTAGAGTTCTCAAACTTCATTACATCCCTCTTCAGTCATACTCTTCTATCATAGAGATTCCTCTTTTATCTTCTCTTATAGCTCTCTTTCTGTATGTACCCCTATATCATCTTCTACTACTATTATCCCTTTTCACACACCTAGTTATTTATCTGCCTCTGCACCCTCTATCATCCCAGTTCATCCTACTTCCACCCCTACTACCCTGACACCTATTACTTAGTTGGCCAGAGATTTTATGCAGCTCACCACACAGGCCCTGAAGGATAATAATAATGATGAGGATGAGGATAAGGATAAGAAGAATAAGAATGAGAATGATGATAATGATGATAATGAGAAAGAGACTGAGAAGAAGGAAGATAAGTACTAAGAGAGATTCATTAAGAATCTATACTTACTGAAATGATGTAGAGAGTATGTTTGTCATCTAATTATCAAGACTAGTATAGAGGCATTTTATTACCCTTCTAAGAGTTTATATGTAACTTACTGTTCTTGGTGTGTGCAGTATTATCATCACTGTGAGATGATAAGTTTTCTCACAGTTAATTTAAAAAGAAAAAACTGATTGCTAACTATACTGTAGGTTCCCATTAATATATATATAGACATTATAGAGTTAATTGACATAATTAAGTAATTAAATCACTTTAAGAATCTATCAGACAAGCCTAAATATACTAATACAATGCAGCTACTCCTCAGGATTCAGTAGTAATAGGGCCAAGCAGCCATTCAATATAAGAAAGTGTTGAAGAAGATAGAGAGGTTATTTAATATTACCTTAGTTTTTTATGTAAGTATAATTATCTCATTTTGATGTACTTGATTAATTCTGACTTTAGTGAAAATAGCCTGCCTCTCTGAGTTAGATATAATATGCACTTCAGTTTTTTTTTAGTATTTTTCAGTTTATTTTTTGTCTACTACACCCCTCAGGGCTTTTAATATTAGTATGAAATAATGAGATTTAATTTTCAGAAACTTATTCTTCCTCTTCTCCTCTTTCTATATACAGACTAGTTATTATTTGAGTTAATAGTACTTCAGCTTCATCATCTTATAATCAAATTATATATTAAACTCATTAATTAAGTTCTGCACATTCTCAAGATTTTCTGTATTCTCTCAGAAATTCTCTGCCTCTATCATATTTTTTTAGTGCATAAGATATTACTAGCTATTAAAATAGTCATACTTCTCTAAAATCTCTTTAATTTTAAACTTCTTAACTCTATCTATCATCATTGATTCAGCCTCTAAAATTTCACTGTGCTGTGTGTGGTGCAGTTTGAGTAATGAGACATAAAAAACAGGATATATATCTTTATATTATAATATAAGTTTTAGTTTGTATATCTATTTTCCCTATTTATATTATAATATAAGTTTTAGTTTGTATATCTATTTTCCCTATTTATTAATAATTTTGAAAGAGCCAAGTTGATAATAGTTTAGCTTCAGACTTAAGTATAATATGCTGATGTTTTTCAAGCACAGTATGATCTAATCCTCAACTATAAAATACTTCTTCTTGTAACACTAATTATAATATTTCTTCTGTGTTTTCTAAGCCTTCAGAAGAGATTCTCACAAATCATTCTATACTTCTTCTATATAGTATATATATTTCATTACCTTCTGCACTTCTCTCTCTCTCATATTAATGTCTAGTTCAACATCAAAACACAGTTCAGGTTAAAAACTCATTAGCACTTCCACAGGGAACATCTTGAGGATACTATATATAGAGATGTTGTAGGAGAACTATGCTAGTAGCAACCATTTAGCTCAATCATTCTAGTAGAAGTTGCAGTAGACATATAGGTAGTGCTCAAGCATCTGATTCTACCTCTCAGTTTGATCATCCATTTGAGGGTGAAATACAGTCATTAATCATTAGTATGCTTTTAGGAGGTAGTAGAGCATTAATCAGTATTTATTGAAGCTAAATATTCCAGTACAGTCTGTTACCTAATAGTATAGGTAACTAAAAAATTCAGTAAAGATATTAAATATTAGGTTCACAAGCTCTGATATACTTATATCTTTATTAACTGATTTATAAACTATATACTTAATTAATTTATCTACAAATACTATAATTAAATCATAGATCTTGTCATTCCACTTGAATGGTAGGAGTTTGATGATGAAATCTATTATCATCATTTCAAAAGAAGAGATGAAAATAGAAAGTAATTCTAATTGGCTATATTTCTTATAATAGTGCATCTTAACCTATTAGTAGATATCACAGGTGCACATGTATTTCCAAACATTTATTATTATATCACATCAAAAGTATTTCTTCTGGATGCACTTAAAAGTGCACTTAACACTAAAATGTCCCCCTTAAGGATCATTATAATTTAATTTTATAATCTCATTCCTTATCACTTGATCTACAGGGATAGAAATATAACTCTTATGACAAAGTAGATCATCTCAGTTAGTTATTTAGTTCAAGTACTCAGTTTTATCTATTTTACCTACTTTCATCCTTCTGCACACTTCAGTATGCTTAGTATCCTGAGCTTGCATGTAGCACAGGAATTCCATAATGGGTTTAGTAAGGAAGGATTTATAAGCTATATCAGATTTTATAATTATATTAACTAATATTTACAGCATCAGATGAGCTAGTCTTTTTATATTACTAATAATACATCTCTCATCTGCACACACATTTTAATATGTATAGGAAGTAAGTACACTAATATAAATTACATTTTTCTTATTATTTGATAATTTTAAATGTACTATCATATTAATTATTTACTGACTAAGATCTTTTAGTTGTGTCTGCACATCTATATCTGATGTTCAAAACATTTCTCAAAGAAGCTTTTCTTAAATTATTAGTAATAATATTCATCTTGAAGTATTCTCTTTATAGTCAGAGTAATAACTAGGTATATCTACAGGATTCTTCATCTCTAAACAGTACTTAATGATAAAGTTGAATGTAGAGAGTATTTCCATTTATCATATCTAACATCCAATTAATTTCATTATCATTATGAAATGTTATAGATTGATATGATTAGATAAAATCATCACAGAAAAATACATATCATGCAGGTAGTGACACTATTACTTGAATGCTATGAGGATAGTAAGGAGTTCTTAGTCATGTATATCATAATTATGCTCTACTAGTAATAAGCCTTATAAATAGTATGTAACTGGGTATCATTATCCATCATTCAGATCTAACTGTAAGAGGATTGTACTCAGTGTGAAACTTAATACATCTAGCTTCACTTAGAGTTTTCAATCCAGATTAAAGTACATAAGAATCAGAGTCTTTATAAATATACTTTTTAACTCTTAAAAAGCTTTCTGCACATCAGCATCAAGGATGATCATCTTTTAATTCTAGTCTTTCTATATTATACTCTTTATGAGTATAGATAAAGGCTGTGCTTTCACTGCAAATCTATCTATAAAATGGTAGTAAAAATTCACAAACTCTAGGAATATCTGAATGTCATAGACACACTTGGGTTCTAACTAGAAGAGAATAGTATTAATTTAGCTCTATTCCATCTTAATATTATTTATGCTGATTATAAAATTAAGGAAATTAATGCAATCTATATAAAATGCATATTTACTAAGCTTTATATATAATTTGTAGGTATATAGGCATTTCAGCATTATATATACATGCTTGCAGTACTCTTCCTTTAAGTTTAAGTAAATAACAATATCATTCAGATAGATAACACAGTAGATATCTAGGAGATTACTTAGAGTCTTATTAATATAAGATTGGAATATCATCAGTGTGTTTGTAAGTTCAAAGGAGATTACTTGATATTTGAAATGATTATAGTGCATTCAGAAAGCTATTTTTCACTCATTACCTTTATATATGTACAGTTAGTAATATATATCATAGAGATTCAACTGCAAGTAGACCTTTGTACCAGCCAGCCTATCAATTATTTTACTGATTAAGGGGAGAGGATATTAGTTCTTTATATTGATAGTATTAAGCCTACAGTAATCTACATAAAGGCACATGATTTTATTTTTTTTTAGGACAAAAAATATCAGTGTATTTACAGAGCTTTTTAACAGGCATATCTATCCTTTTTCTAGACTAGATTTCAGGTATTTGCACAGCACCTTTAGTTCTTTAATGAAGAGATTATAGATCAGTCAGTAGAGAGGTTCTTTTTCAGATATTAAATTAATTGAATGATTATATTATATATATTTTAGAAGTAGTTTTATCATAACTTCTGAGAAAACATCTTCATATTCATAGTAGGCTTCTGATATTACTAGCTCCTCATCTAGAATTACACTGAACAGAGTAATCAGTTTGTCCCCTTCTAGTTGACATAGATGAATAATATAAGCTACACATTCAACTCTGACTACTATATTTACCTATTTCATGGTGATGATCTCAACATCATTAATATATGATATATAGTATGTTTAGTGTGATTTTAACTATTAGATGTCAGGATCCACAGCCTTGAGCCAGGAAAATCCTAGGATGACATTATAGCCTTTTATATTCACTACTTCAAAGTGAAAGCTCTAGTTGTGAGAGAGTCTCTCATCATCAATTACATGTATGTATATCTCATGTTAGTTATAGATTATAACTTAATATTCATTAATTATACTGATCTAGCATGAATCTTCACTGCCTTTTTCAAAATACACTTTTACCCATTTCTGGCTGATAAAATTTACTTCTGTGCTCAAGTTAATAAGTACCCAGATAATGACTAATCCTTAGGGAATTTCTAGTCATATTTCAATCACTATTACTTCTTTACTTTACCTTTATTCTATCTCATTTACTCTTAGTGCTACAGCAGCACTCAGCACTGAGAGATCTAGTTTTTTAACTCACACTTCTTCATGTACTTTTCAGAATGAAGTTCTCAGTAATTATTAAGAACATAATCTGATTTATTATAATAAGAGTACTTAAAATAAGAGATGAACTTGAGTTGTGAGGATCAGCCTTTAAGTGTGTAGTTCAGAGATTTTTCTCTTTCAGACTCTATTTTCATTCAGAAATTAAAAGACTTCTTCTTATGCAGTAGATTTGTAGTGATTTTTTACTTAGATAAGAATAGTTTTTGATCCTTATAATACTACTCCATCTTATATAGAAATATCAGTGTTTTTTTATAATTCTTAAGATCTTCCTTCATTAGATGTATATAAATCTGGATTTCCTCTCAGCAGCAGTTCATTAGGTTAGAACTGTACTATTCCTCCTGAATCTTATAGAGTAGGTATTTCTCCAGATTAAGGAGATACTTAATAAAATCTCAGATGAATTGATTGTTCTATTATTATATATCTATATATCTCTTGATTAATTGTCATTAAAGTGCATTTAGATTCATGAGATATAGTTATAACTACATATAGAGGTTTTCCTAGATGAATAATAAATTCTTCAGATTTACTTTGTAATTCTTATAGAAAGCATCTTATTAGTAAAAAGGTTTCATGGTGAGCTTCTATGTAGCATTCTAAATATAATGTTTTTTAATAGTATAGTAGTTTTCATTACATTTAAATTTCATTTTAATTTAGATGATGAAATCTTCAAGCTCTAACATACTTTTTTCTTGATATTTGAAGGATGTATCAACCTTTAGATAGATGATTCAGTAGGGTAACTAGGTCATTTCTATGTAAGACCTTTTTAAGGTTTGATTTTGAGCTATAGTCTTCTCCTGCACAATTAGTACAGCTACCTCTTAATCTATCAATTCATCTTATACTAGCTGATCCTCTAATATCTTTATCATGCACTCTGCCTTTTAGATTTTTCATTGCATTTATAGCTCTTTAATACATTCTTCAATTATATGTAGCTGCACAGCAGGTAGATATAGATCTTCATCATCTGACCCTTCATTACCTACAGTTGATTTGTGGTCAGATTCCTGCAGAGAATCCTATAGAGGTTTAAATTATAATTCATTATTACTGGTTCCTTGCTGTGTAGAGGGGTTAGCACACACTTAAGAGGTTCTCCTATAATTATTTACAGTCTTTTTATAAGTCATCTTGTTGTTGTTCATCTATTTCCAACAGACTGTTCACTTAGGGGTAAGCAAATAGAACTATAATGTTTAGTATTAAATATAAAGGCTTTTTAATTCAAAAAGGTAGACTATGAGTCATTGAACAGTGTGATAGGAATAGACAGGTAAAAATGTATGTATATTTTAAATATAGGGGTCATATAGTAATAGAACTGTTTGCTGGTTCTTTTCATAAGAAACCTGCACAGCATATATATTAATAGCTAGCTACTAAGTGTGCACCATGTGCACATTGCCAGGCACACTGTCAGACACACTGCTGAGCCCAAGGTCCAAGATTCAAGGTCTAAAAGCACAGTTAATCTACATGTGATGTGCAGTCTCCTTTATGCATTACATTATAGAGATCTAATTATAAGTAAACTTTTATGCTAATCAGCCTATTAATCATTTTACTAATTAAGGAGAGAGGATATCAGTTCTTTATACTAATAATATTAAGCCTGTAGTAGTTTACATAAAGATATATAATTTTATCTTTTTTTGAGATGAAAAATATCAGTGTGTCTGCAAGACTTTTCAATGAATGTATTCATTCTTTTTTTAGACTAGATTTTAGATAGTTATACAGCACCTCTAGTTCTTTGATAGAGAAATTATAGATCAATTAGTAGGAAAGTTCTTTTCTAAATATTAAATTAATTAAATGATTATATTATATATATTTCAGAAGTAATTCTACTGTAGCTTTAAAGAAAATGTCTTTATATTTACAGTAGGCTTCTAATATCACTAGCTCTCTATCTAGAATTACACTGAACAGAGTAATTAGTTTGTTCCTCTCTAATTAATATAAATGAATAATATAAACTATACATTTAACTCTAACTACTATATTTATTTATTTCATAGTGATGATCTCAACATCATCAACATATAGTATATAGTATATTTAGTATGATTTTAATTATTAAATGTTAGGATTCACAGCCTTAAATTAGAGGAATCTCAGGATGATATCATAGCCTTTCATATTCATTACTTTAAAATGAAAGCTCTGGTTGTGAGAGAGTCTCTTGTTATTAATTATATATATATATATATATCTTATATTAATTGTAGGTTATAACTTAATATCTATTAATTTTACTAATTTAGTATGAATTCTCACTATCTTTTTCAAGATACACTTTTATTTATTTCTAGCTAATAAAATTTACTTCTACATTCAAGTTAATAAGTGTCTAGATAATAGTTAACCCTTGAGGGGTTTCTAGCTATATCTTAATTATTATTACTTCTTTACTGTGCCTTTATTCTGTCTTATTTACTCCCAGTGCTATAGTAGTACTCAGCACTGAAGAATCTAATTTTTTAACTTATACTTCTTCATGTGCTTTTTAGAATGAAGTTCTCAGTAGTTATTAAAAATATAGCCTGATTTATTGCAGTGAGAGCACTTAGAGTGAGAGATGAACTTAGATTATAAGAATTAGCCTCTAAGTGCATAATTTAGGAATTTTTCTCTTTTAGACTCTATTTTTATCTGAGAATTGAAAGACTTCTTCTTATACAGTAGATTTACAGTGATTTCCTACTTGAATAAGAACAGTTTTTAGTCCTTATAATATTACTTCATCTTATATAGAAATATTAATATCTCTTTATAATTCTTAAAGTCTTTCTTCATTAGATGTACATAAATCTGAATTTCCTTTTAATAGTAATTTATTAGATTAGAATTGTATTATTCCTTCTGAATCTTATAAGATAGATATTTCTCTAGATTGAGAAGATACTTAATAAAATTTTAAATAGATTGATTGTTCTATTATTATACATTCATATATCTCTTGATTTATTACTGTTAGAATACATCTAGATCTATAAGATATAATTATAACTACACATAGAGGTCTTCCCAGATAAATAATAGATTCTCTAAGTTTACTTTATAATTTTTATAGAAGACATTCTATTAGTAGAGAGGTTTCATGGTGAGCTTCTATATAGTATCCTAAATCTAATGTTTTTTAATAGTATAGTAATCTTTATTATATTTAAATTTTATTTCAGTTCAGATGATGAAGTTCTCAAGCTCTGATATACTTTTCTCTTAATATTTAAAGAAGATATTAATCTTTAGATGGATAATTTAATAGGGTAGCTAGATTATTTTTATGTGAGGTCTTTTTAAGATTTGATCTTAAGCTGTAATTTTCTTCTATATAATTAATATAGTTACTTCTTAATCTATTAATTTATCTTATACTAGCTAGTTCTCCAGCATCTTTATGATGTGTTTTATCCTTTAAATTTTCTATTACATCTATAATTCTTTAATATATTCTTTAATTATATATAGCTATATAGCAGGCAGGTGCAGATCTTTATCATTCAACCCTTTATTACCTATAGTTAATTTGCAGTTAGATTTCTGTGGAGAATTCTATGAAGGATCCTATAGAGGTTTAAATTATAATTTATCATTACTGATCTCTTACTGTACAGAGAGGTTAGCATATACTTGAGAAGTTCTTCTATAATTATTTATAATTTTTTTATAAGCTATCTTGCTGTTGTTCATCTATTTCTGATGAACTATTTACTTAGAGGTAAGCAAATAGAACTGTAATATTTAGTATTGAATATAAAGATATTTTAATTTAAAAGGTGAACTATGAGTTATTGAATAATATGATGGAAATAGACAGGTAAAAATGTATATATATTTTAAATGTAGAAGTCATATAATAATAAAACTATTTACTAGTTCTTTTCATAAGAAACCTACATAGCATATATATTAATAGTTAACTACTAAGTGTGTATCATGTGTGTATTTACCAGGTATATTACCAGATGCACTGCTGAGCCTGAGGTCTGAAATTTAAAGTCTAAAAGCATAGTTAATCTATATGTAACATGCAATCTCCTTTGTGCATTATAGCAGGCATCAGAACAGTGGAGGCAGAAGCAGAACAGACTGGGGTGATAGAAAATACAGGGGTGAATGAATGATTGAGCATGCAGGAAGAGACAGTAATAGTAGAAGATAATATAGAGGTACATATAGAAAGAGGGCTATAGAAGAAGATAAAAGAGGAATCTTCATAGCAGGAAAGTATAGCTGAAGGGAGGTATAATGAAGTTTGAGAACTCTAAGATAGAGAACTACTACATAGAAGAGTAATCAACTCTGTAAGAGTTAGAAGAGAAGAAAGAGCTTAATAATACACACTCTCTACATATATATAATAATGTAGGAATTTAAGGGGTCATTTCAAATTGATATTTTTTTATTTCAGACTGTTAAAGTACATCTGTTAGCAATTTCTATGACATGATATCTTAATGATATGAAAGAAGTAAAGAAAAGTAATATATTATACTCAGATAATATCATGTAGCTATAACATGTGAAAAATAAAATAATCATCTAACTGTATAGACATATATTCAGACTAGATATTCTAAAATGAAGTGCAATCAGTGTATAAAATATTTATAAACTAGTAGAAGATATTATAGACACTCAGATAAAAAAATACTATATCAGAGTAAATAATAAGTAAAATAGTGGATGAAATTATGGTGCTGACATTTAATGAGAGAAATAAAAGAATATAGTAAAAGTAGAGAGTATATATATTTATAAATATACTAGATTACTGTACACTAAATCATTCATTTATCATTACTTAGACACCTAATTATGAAAAATAAACATTAATTGCATTATATATTAAATTATCTGGTAATGAAATTGCTGATTCCTGTAATATAATTAACTTATAGAATATGAAACTCTCTGACTATAACAGCCTAAATCTTCTATAAGTATAATAACTTAAATTATTATAAAGTGTAATAGCCTGAATCTTCTACAAGCACAACAGCCTAAACATTTTCTAATATATATCACATATTAGTCTGATTCTTCAGCTGTGACATGGAAAATCCATGAATCTACTGAAGACTAGCTCCTAAAGAGGAAGGTAATTATAATGCACAAAAGAAACTACATGTTACATATAGATTAACTGTGTCCTCAGACTTTAGATTTTAGATCTCAGGCCTGACAGTGCATTTAACAGTGTGTCTAGCAAATATGCACATAATGTGCACTTAGTAGTTAGCTATTAATATATATACTGCACAGGTTTCTTATGAAAAGAACCAGTAAATAATTCTATTACTATATAACTCCTACATTTAAAATATACATACATTTTTACCTGTCTATTCCCATCACACTGTTCAATGACTCATAGTCTGCCTTTCAAATCAAAATGCCTTTATATTTGATGCTGGATATTACACTTTACACTAATAATATTAAGCTTATAATAGTTTATATAAAAGTATATAATTCTATCTTTTTTTAGAATGAAAAATATTAATGTGCTTATAAAGCTTTTTAATAGATATATTCATTTTTTTTTCAGACTAGATTTTAGATATTTATGTAGCACCTTTAGTTCTTTAATAGAGAAATTATAGATTAATTAGTAAAAAAGTTTTTTTTTAGATATTAAATTAATTGGATGATTATATTACACATATTTTAAAAGTAATTCTACTATAACTTCTAAGAAAATATTTTTATATTTATAGTAGACTTCTAATATTACTAACTTTTCATTTAGAACTATACTGAACAGAGCAATCAGTTCATCCCCCTTTAGTTAATATAGATAAATAATATAAGTTATATATCTAATTCTAACTACTATATCTATCTATTTTATAGTGATAATCTCAATATTATTAATATATAGTATATAATATATTTAATGTGATTTTAACCATTAGATGTTAGAATTCACAGCCTTAAGTCAGAGGAATCTCAGAATGATATTATAGTTTTTTATATTTATTACTTTAAAATGAAAGCTTTAATTGTGAGAGAGTCTCTTATTATTAATTATATATATATATATATCTTATATTAATTATAAGTTATAATCTGATATTTATTAATTATACTAATTTAGTATAAATCTTTACTATTTTTTAAAGATGTACTTTTACTTATTTCTGACTGATAAAATTTACTTCTATACTTAAGTTGATAAGTACTCAGATAATAATTAACTTTTAAGATATTTTTAACTATATTTTAATTATCATTACTTTTTTACTATACTTTTATTTTATTTTATTTACTTCTAGTACTATAGCAGCACTCAGCACTGAGATATATAGTTTTTTAACTTATACTTCTTCATATACTTTTCAGGGTGGAGTTCCTAGTAGTTATTGAAGATATGGCCTGATTTCTCACAGTAAGAGCACTTAAAATAAGAGATGAACTTAAGTCATAAGGAATAGCCTTTAAGTGTGTAGTTTGAAGATTTTTTCCTTTTAAACTCTATTTTTATCTGAGAATCAAAAGACTTCATTTTATGCAGTGGATTTAGAGTGTTTTTCTACTTGAATGTGAAAAGTTTTTAGTTCTTATAATACTACTTTATCTTATATAGAAATATTAGTATTTCTTTATAATTTTTAAAATCTTCCTTCATTAGATATATATGAATTTAAATTTCCTCTTAATAGTAATTTATTAGATCAGAACTGCACTATTCCTTCTGAATCTTATAGAGTAAATATTTCTCTAGATTAAGAAGATACTTAATAAAATTTTAAATAGATTGATTATTTTATTATTTTATATCTATATATTTCTTGGTTAATTACTATTAAAGTACATCTAAATTTATAAAAGGTAGTTGTAACTGTGCACAGAGATTTTCCCAGATAAGTAATAGATTCTCTAAGTTTAATTTATAATTCTTATAGAAAGTATTTTATTAGTGAAAAGATTCTATAGTAAGATTCTATATATCTATAATGAGCTTCTATGTATTATTTTAAATGCAGTGTTTTTTAATGATATAGTAGTCTTTATTATATTTAAATTTCATTTTAATTTAGATGATGAAATCTTCAAGCTCTGATATACTTTTTTCTTAATATTTGAAGAATATATCAACTCTTAGATAGATGATTTAATAGAGTAGCTGAGTTATTTCTATATGAGATCTTTTTAGAATTTAATTTTAAGCTATAATTTTCTTCTATACAATTAGTACAGCTATCTTTTAATTTATTAATTCATCTTATACTAGCTAGTCCTTCAGTGCCTTTATAATGCATTCTATCTTTTAAGTTTTCCATTATATTTATAACTCTTTAATGCATTTTTTAATTGCATATAGCTATATAGTAGGTAAATATAAATCTTTATTATCTAATTCTTTATTATTTATAGTTAATTTATAGTTGAATTTCTGCAGAGAATTTTATAGGAGATTTTATAAAGATTTAAATTATAGTTCATTATTACTAGTTTCTTACTATATAAAGAGGTTAATGTACATTTAAGGAGTTTCTCTATAATTATTGATAGTTTTTTCATGAGTCATCTTGTTGTTATTTATCTATTTTTAATGAACTATTTACTTTGAGATAAGCAAATAAAACTATAATATCTAACATTAAATATAAAACTTTTAATTTGAAAGGTAGATTATGAGTTGTTGAATAGTATGATAAGAATAAATAGATAAATATATATATATATTTTAAATATAGGGGTTATATAGTAATATAATTATTTGCTGATTCTTTTTATAAAAAACTTACACAATATATATATTAATAGCTAGCTATTAAATATGCACTACATGTATATTGCTAGGTGCACTATCAGATGCATTGCTAGGCCTAAGATCTAAGATCTAAAGTCTAAGAGTATAGTTAATCCATGTGTGACATGCAGTCTTCTTTGTGTATTATATAATTTAATAGAATAATTAGATTATTTCTATATAAAGCCTTTTTAAAATTTAATTTTGAGTTATAATTTTCTTCTATATAATTAATATAATTATTTTTTACTTTATTAATTTATCTTATAATAGCTAGTCCTTCAGTGCCTTTATAATATATTTTACCTTTTAAATTTTTATTATATCTATAGCTTTTTAATATATTCTTTGATTATATATAGCTGCACAGCAGGTAAATATAGATTTTTATTATTTAATTCTTTATTATTTATAATTAATTTGTAGTTGAATTTTTATAGAGAATTCTATAGAAATTTAAGTTATAATTTATTATTACTAGTTTCTTACTATGCAGAGGAGTTAATATATACTTGAGAAATTTCCCTATAATTATTTATAATTTTTCTATAAGTTATTTTATTATTATTCATCTATTTCTGATGAATTATTCACTCAGAAGTGAGCAAATAAAATTATAATATTTAATATTAAATATAAAGCTTTTTAATTTGAAAAGATAGATTATAAGTTATTAAACAGTGTGATAAGAATAGATAGATAAAAAATATATATATTTTAAATGTAGAAATTATATAGTAATAGAATTATTTACTAGTTCTTTTCATAAGAAATTTATATATTATATATATTAATAGCTAGCTACTAAGTGTGTATTATATACATATTACTAGATGTACTACTGAGGCTAAAATTAAAAATCTAAAATCTAAAAATATAATTAATTTGTATATAATATATAATCTTCTTTATATATTATAAGATTAGCATGTTTTATAAATCAGCAGATAGTATTTCAAATAGTATTTAAAGAAACTTTTAAATATATTTAATAGATTTTAGTGTAAGAAAAGTAGTTATCTTAAAGTTTATATAAATAAGAATGTAGCTGAGAGCTCTTTTATGTAACACACAAAGAAGACTACATGTTACATGTAGATTAACTGTGTTCTCAGATCTCAGATCTTGAACCTCAGGCTCAGCAGTGTGCCTGATAGTGTGCCTGGCAATGTGCATGTGGTGCACACTTAGTAGCTAGCTATTAATATATATGCTGTGCAGGTTTCTTATAAAAAGAACCAGCAAATAATCCTATTACTATATGACCCCTATATTTGAAATATACATACATTTTTACCTGTTTATTCCTGTCACACTGTTCAATGACTCATAGTCCACCTTTTTAAATCAAAAAGCCTTTATATTTAACATCAGACATTATAGTTCTATTTGCTCACCCCTGAGTGAACAGTCCATCAGAAATAGATAAACAACAACAAGATGACTCATAAAAAGACTGTGAATAACTGCAGGAGAACTCCTCAAGTGCATGCTAATCCCTCTATGCAGTAAGGAACCAGTAATGATAAATTATAACTCAAACCTCTATAGAATCCTCTACAGGAATCTGACTACAAATTAACTACAGGCAATGAAGGGTCAGACAATGAAGACCTACATCTGCCTGCTGTATAACTACATGTAATTGAAGAATACATCAAAGAGCTATAGATACAATGAAAAATTTAAAAGGTAAAGTACATAATAAAGGCATTAGAGGACTAGCTAGTACAAGATGAATTAATGGATCAAGAGGTAGCTGTGCTGATTATGCAGGAGAAGACTATAGCTCAAAATCAAACCTTAAAAAGGTCTTATATAGAAATGACCTAGCTATCCTACTGAACTATCTATCTAAAGGTTGATACATCCTTTAAATACTAAGAAAAAAGCATATCAGAGCTTGAAGATTTCATCATTCAAATTAAAATGAAATTTAAATGCAATGAAGACTACTATATTATTAAAAAACATTACATTTAGAATGCTGTGTAGAAGCTTGCTATAGAACCTCTCTACTAATAGAATGCTTTCTATAAGAATTATAAAGTAAATCTGAAGAATCTACTATTTATCTGAGAAAACCTCTATATGTAGTTATAATTATACCTCATGAATCTGAATGCACTTCAACAGCAATTAACTAAGAAATATATAGATGCATGACAATGAAACAATCAATCTATCTGAGATTTCATCAAGTATCTTCTCAATCTGGAGAAATACCTATTCTATAAGATTCAGGAGGAACAGTGCAGTTCTGACCTGATGAATCACTATTAAGAGGAAATCTAAATTTATATGTACCTAATGAAGGGAGATCCTAAGAATTATGAAGAGATACTAATATTTCTATGCAAGATGAAGTAGTATTATAAGAACTAAAAACTATTCTCATTCAAGTAGAAAACTACTGTAAATCCACTGCACAAGAAGAAGTCTTTTGATTCCTAAATGAAAATAGAGTCTGAAAGGGAAAAATCTCTGAACTGCACACTTAAAGGCTGATTCTTATGATTTAAGTTTATTCTTTATCTTAAATGCTCTCACTGTGACAAATCAGGCTATATCCTTAATGACTACTGAGAACTTCATCCTGAAAAGTGCATGAAGAAGTGTGAGTTAAAAAACTAGATCTCTCAGTGCTGAGTACTGCTGTAGCACTGAAAGTGGATGAGATAAGATGAAGGTATAGTAAAGAAGTAATAGCAATCAAAATATAGCTAGAAACTCCTTAAGGGTTAGTTATTATCTAGGCACTTATTAACTTGGGTGCAGAAGCAAATTTTATCAGCCAGAAATAAATAAAAGTGTATCTTGGAAAAGACAGTAAAGATCTACACTGAATTAGTATAATTAATAGATACTGGATTATAGCCTATAATCAACATGAGATATATGTACATATAATTGATAATGAGGAACTCTCTTATAACTAGAGCTTTTACTTTGAAGTAATAGATATAAAAGACTATAATATCATTCTAAGATTCCCCTAGCTCAAGGCTGTGGATTCTGACATCTGATGATTAAAATCACACTGAATATACTATACATTATATGTTGATAATATTAAGATCATCATTATAAAACAGGTGGATGCAGTGATCAAAGTTGAATGTATAGCTTATATTATTTATTTATATCAATTAGAAGAAGATGAACTAATTACTCTGTTCAGTGTAATTCTAGATGAAGAGTTAGTGATATCAGAAGCCTACTATGAATATAAAGATGTTTTTTCAGAAGTTATAGTAGAATTACTCCCAGAACATACATAATATAATTATCCAATTAATTTAATATCTAGAAAAGAACCCTCCTACTGACTGATCTACAACCTCTCTGTTAAAGAACTAGAGATACTATGTGAATATCTAAAATCTAGTCTGGAAAAAGAATGGATATGCCTGTTGAAAAGCCCTGCAAGCATACTGATATTTTTTATCCTGAAAAAAGATAGAACTATGTACCTTTATATAAACTACTATGAGCTTAATACTATCAGTATAAAGAACTAATATCCTCTCTCCTTAATCAGTAAAATGATTGATAGACTGGCCAGTATAAAGATCTACTTGCAGTTAGATCTCTATAATACATATCACTAACTATGCATATATAAAGGTGATAAGTGGAAAACAGCTTTCCAAATGTGCTATAATCATTTTAAATACTAAGTAATCCTCTTTAGACTCATAAATATACTAATGACATTTCAATCCTATATTAACAAGGCTCTGAGTAATCTTCTAGATATCTACTATGTTATCTACCTGAATGATATTATTATCTACTTGAACTTAGAGGAAGAGCATCACAAGCATGTGTGCATGATGCTGAAATGCCTGTGTACCTATAAATTATATGTAAAGCTTAGTAAATATATATTTTATATGAATTACATCAATTTCCTCAGCTTTATGATCAGTATGAATAGCATTGAGATGGAATAAAGCTAAATTGATATTATTCTCTTCTAGCTGAAATCTAAGTGCATTCATAACATTCAGATATTCTTAGAGTTTATGAATTTTTACTACTATTTTATAGATAGATTTACAGTAAAAGCACAGCTCTTATCTACACTCATAAAGAGTACAATATGGAAAGGTCAGAACTGAAAGATGATCCTCCTTGATGTTAATATATAGAAAGCTTTTCAAAAGCTAAAAAGTGCATTCATAAAGACTCTGATCCTTATATACTTCAATCTGAATTAAAAACTCTAAGTGAAGCTAGATATATTAGATTTCACACTGAATGTGATCCTCTTGTAGTTAGATCTAAATGATGAATAATAGCATCTAATTGCATACTATTTATAAGGCTTATTACTAGTAGAGTGTAACTATAGTATGCATGATCAGAAACTCCTTACTATTCTCATAGCATTCAAGTAATGATACTACTACTTGCATGATATGTATTTCTCTGTAATGATTTTATCTGACTATATCAACCTATAACATTTCATAATAATAATGAAATTAATTAGATGTCAGATATGATGAATGGAAATGCTCTCTGCATTTAACTTTATCATTAAGTACTATCTAGAAATGAAGAATCTCATAGATACATCTAATTATTACTCTGACTATAAAGAGAATGCTTCAAGGTGAATATTATTACTAATAATTCAAGAAAAGCTTCTTCAAGGAATGTTTTGAACACTGAACACAGATGTGCAGACACAGCTGAAAGACCTCAGTTAGTAAATAACTAACATAATAGTGTATTTAAAACTATCAAATAATAAGAAAAATGTAATTTATATTAGTGCACTTACTTTCTGCACATATTAAAATGTGTGTGCAGATGAGAGATATATTGCTAGTAATATAAAAAGGCTAGCTCACTTAATATTATGAATATTAGTTAATATAATCATGAAATCTAATATAGTCTATGAATCCTTCCTCACTGAACCCATTATGAAATTCCTGTGCTGCATGCAAGCTTAGAATGCTGAGCATACTAAGGTGTGCAAGAGGATGAAAGTAGGCAAAATAGATAAAACTAAGTATTTAAACTAAATAATCAACTAAAATAGTTTATTTTATCATAAAGATTATATTTCCATTCCTGCAGATCAAATGACAAGGAATGAGATCATGAAATTGAATCATAATAATCCTCAAGAGGAACATTTTGATGTTAAGTGTACTTTTAAGTGTGTCTGGAGGAAATACTTTTAGCATGGTATAACAATAAATGTTTGGGAATATATATGCACCTGTGATATCTACTAATAGGTTAAGACACACTATCATAAGAAATATAGTCAATTAGAACTACTTTCTATTCTCACCTCTTCTTTTAAAATAATGATAATGAATTTCATTGTCAAACTCCTATCATCCAAGTAGAATAGCAAGATCTATAATTTAATCATAGTATTTGTGGACAAATTAATCAAGTATGTAGTTTATAAATCAGTTAATAAAGGCATAAGTGCATCAGAGCTTGTAAACCTAATATTTAATATCTTCACTGAATTTTTTAGTTACTCATACCATTAAGTAACAAACTGTGCTGAAATATTCAGCTCCAGTAAATACTAATTAATACTCTACTATCTTCTAAAAGTATGCTAATGATTAATAACTATGTTCTACCCTTAAATAAACAGCCAAATTAAGAGGTAGAATCAGATGCTTAAATATTATCTATATATCTACTATAACTTCTATCAGAATGACTGAGTCAGGTAGTTACTGCTAGTGCAGTTCTCCTACAACATCTCTATATATAGTATCCTCAAGATATCTTCTGTAGAAGTACTGATGGGTTTTCAATCTAAACTGTGTCTTAACATTAAATCAGATATTAATATGAGAGGGGAAGAAGCATAGGAGGCAACAAAACATATGCACTGTATAAGAGAAATATGAAATGACCTGTAAGAATCTCTTCTAAAGGCCTAGAAAACATAGAAGAAATACTATGATTAGTATTACAAGGAGAAGTATTTTACAGTTAGGGATTGAGTCATACTGCACTTGAAAAATATTAGCACATTATATTCAAGTCTGAAGCTAAATTATTATCAACTTGACTCTTTCAAAATTATTAACAAGTAGGGAAAATAAGCATACAAACTAAAACTTACACCACAATATAAAGATATACATCCTGTTTTTCATGTCTTATTACTTGAATTGTACCATGCATGGCATGGTGAAATTCTAGAGGCCAAATTGATGATGATAGATGAAGTTGAGGAGTTTAAGATTGAAGAAATTCTAGAGAAGTATGACTATTTTAATAGCTAGTAGTATTTTGTGCACTGGACAAATATGATAGAGGTGGAGAATTCCTGGGAGAATGTGAAAAACCTTGAGAATGTGTAGGACCTAGTTGATAAGTTTAATGTGCAGTTTGATTATAAGATGATGAAGCTGAAGTGTTATTAATTCAAGTAATAACTAATCTATATATAGGAAGAAGAGAAGAGAAAGAATAAGTTCCTAAAAATTAAATCTCATTATTTCATATTAATATTAAAAGCTCTGAGGGGTGCAGTAGATAAAAAACAAACTGAAAAATACTAGAGAAAAATTGAAGTGCACACTATATCTAACTTAGAAGAGCAGACTATTTTCATTAAAGTCAGAATCAATTAAGTACATCAAGATGAAATAATTATACTTACATAAAGAATTAAAGTAATATTAAATAACTCCTCTACCTCCTCTAACACTTTCTTATATTAAATAGCTACTTAGCTCTATTACCACTAAATCCTAGGGAGCAGCTGCATTGCATCAGTGTACTTAAGCTTATCTAATAGATTTTTAAAGTAATTTAATTACTTAGCTGTGTTGATTAACTCCATGGTATCTACATATACATTAATGGAAACCTATAGTGTAGTTAGTAATTAATTTTTTCTTTTCAAATTAACTGTAGGAAAACTCACTATCTTATAGTGATAATAATACTGTGCACATCAAAAACAGTGAGTTATATGTAGACTCTTAAGAGGATAATAAAATGCCTCCATGCCAGCTTTAATGGTTAGATGGTGAACACACTTCTTATATTATTTTAGTAAGTATAAACTCTTAATGAATCTCTTCTAATACTTATTCTCTTTCTCATTATTATTATTATTATCATCTTCATTTTTATCCTTCTTATTCTCATTTTCATCCTTATTATTATTATTATCCTCTAGAGCCTGTATGACAAGCTGCATAAAATCTCTGACCAACTGAGTAATAGGTGTTAGGGCAGTAGGAGCAGGAGTAAAACAGACTAAGGTAATAAGAGGTGCAGAAGCAAATAAACAGCTAAGTATATAAAAAGAGATAGTAATAATAGAAGATGATGTAGAGATGTATATAAAAGAAAAGCTATAGAAGAAGATAAAAGAGGAATCTTTATAATAGAAGGGTGTAGCTAGAAAGAGGCATAATAGAGTTTGAGAATCCTGAGGCAAGGAAGTATTGCATAGGAGGATAGCTGACCCTATAAGAAGATTAGAAGAGAAGAGAGAGTCTGATGACACACACTCTCTATACATATATAATGATGTAGGAGTTTAGAGAGCTATTTTGAATTAATATTTTTTTTATTTTAGATTATCAAAGTACATTTATTAGTAATTTCTATGACATGGTACCTTGATGACATGAAAGAAGCAAAGAAAAGTAATATATTATACTCAGATAATATCATATAGTTATAACATGTAAAAAGCAAAATAATCATCTAACTACACAGATGTGCACTCAGACTGGATAATCTAAAAATAAAGTATAATTAATGTGTAAAGCATTCATAAACTAGTAGAAGATATTATAGATACTCAGACAAAAGAATACTATACTAAAGTAGATAATAAATAGAATGATAGATTAAATTGTGATGCTAATATTTAATAAAGAAAATAAAAAAATGTAGTAAAATAAAGAATATATATATTTATAGTTGTACATTAAATTACCTACTTATTATCACTTAGGCATCTGATTATAAAAAATAAACATTAACTATACTACATGCTAAATCATCTAGCAATGAAATTACTGATTCCTGTAATATGATTAACTGGCAGAATATAAAACTACCTAACTATAATAGTCTAAACCTTCTATTAAGTGTAATGGCCTGAATTTTCTATAATATATAATAATCTGAACCTTCTATAATGCACATTGTGCATTAGTCTGATTCTTTAGCTATAACATGAAAAATTCATGAATCTACTAGAGGTCAGCTCCTAAAGGAGGAGGTAGTTGTAATGTATAAAGAAGACTGTATGTTATACATAGATTAACTGTGCTCTTAGACCTTGAATCTCAGATCTCAGGCCTGGCAGTGTGCCTGATAGTGTGCCTGGCAATATGCATGTAGTGCATACTTAGTAGCTAGCTATTAATATATATGCTATGCAGGTTTCTTATGAAAAGAATCAGCAAATAATCTTATTACTATATGACCTCTATATTTAAAATATACATACATTTTTACCTGTCTATTTCTATCACACTATTCAATGACTCATAGTCTACCTTTTCAAATCAAAAAGCCTTTATATTTGATGCTGGACATTACATTTTACTTTAAATTATTTTAAATGATATAATAAGAGGTAATATAACTATAATAAATAATAATAAATATATTAATAATAGTATATATACTTTCCTCTATATATGTAAATAAATGTCATGTGACTCTAGATTGCCTACTAACTAGATGGATTTATACTATTTTGAGCCTAGTATAGTAGAGAGTATATGCAAACTTCTAGTATAAAACTATACATGTGATGTGTGATTTTCTTTGTGCATCACATACTTTATTATTATCATTTAGTTAGGCTTAATAGCTACTGTATGACAATATAAAAAAAAGTAGCTTGAAACACTTAAAATCACCAGTCCCTAGCCTTTCTCTATAAGGGACATCATACTCTGTAGCAGTATTAAACACTTAAAATACCTAGACTCCAGCATTCACCAATACGGGATACCTCATCTATAAAATGTCTATTTGCCGTCTTAAAATTTCCCGATGTAAACATAGTCGTCCTTGCTATTGGCGTGGTATCGTCCGCTTTGTAAAAAGGATTCTGCAACAGCCTAATATATGCCGTCTGCAGCGCTCGGAACGCCTGACCAACAGTTAGGATGATGTTGTTTAAAAGGGTACAGCAACTTACCGGCTTCAAGTCTGAGTCCCGGAGCCCAATAAGTGGTGTGGTCTTTTTTTTATCTTCCAGACCTGGGGCTGATTTCCCATCCATATCGACGATGATCAATAATTTAATGTCGGTATTCGTCAACCAACCGTAAGCGGCAAACCTTTCATCAAAGGCGTGCAGCAACCCCAAATCCTGATCAACAGAGGTTTGCTTTCGCCGTATTTCAAAAAGGTCAAGACATGAATTCAGGAGAAGGGAGAACTCGAGTCTTAAACCCTCATGCGGTGGGAATATCGAGATGTGAAGTGGATTATCCTATAAAATCAAGGCGTTAGCACTGAAACGCTGCAAACATGAATCATTTCATCATACATGCTTCCCGATGACACCAATACACGCAATTGAAGGTGACCCCATATCTCTTACATTGCATGGAGACCACACAGTGTACTTAGGGGATGTGCCGGAGGAGAGACAAGGTTGGTCTTGGGGGTAATGGTTGATTCAGTGAACTCCCAGCAAGGCGGATGAGATGACATGATGTCAACAGCTTCGTTTCTGCCGATACGCGGTGGGTATCATTACCGGCCATTACCTACATCATGTGACCCCTTGTGGCACTGTTTATATATGTGTATTTTAGACGTGTAATCTATACACTAGCTCATACCTAAAACATGATCAACTTGTTTCCGCAAAAGACAAACCCGCATTCCACCCCAAGCCCTCTGGAATCAATTCCTCTGTGCTAACCCGGCCACAATGCTTTCGCTCAGGCAGGCATCAATGCGGCTAGCACCGCATGGTAAGGATTCTTCAGGCCATCCTCAATTGTATGTTGAATTGCCACTGATGATTGATGCCCAGCCGCTCGCCCCTTCGCGCCGACTCTACGATACCCCGGAGCTCCGAGCCTCTCCCTCTCGGTCCGCAATGCCTCGACTGCCGTTGAAAAGCAAGAATACGGAAATGCTTCTCTTACGGCATCGGGGAAGATTCGACGTGAAGTCCCCCTACCGAGCCAGGAAAAGCCAGGGGGTGCGATGCAATTCGCACTGTACGAAAACCCCATAACACAACTATGGCTGGATTTCTGCCACGAATAGGGCTGACTATATTCGCTACAGGACAACATTAGATCAAGTCACCAACTGGGCTCGCCAGAGCTCACTGTGGCCGATGACATTTGGTTTAGCCTGCTGTGCTGTGGAAATGATGCATCTGTCGACCCCTCGTTATGACCAGGACCGATTGGGAATCATTTTCCGAGCCTCTCCAAGACAGTCCGACGTGATGATCGTTGCTGGGACGTTGACCAATAAAATGGCACCCGCATTAAGACAGGTGTATGATCAAATGCCGGATCCTCGCTGGGTTATCAGTATGGGCAGCTGTGCGAACGGTGGCGGGTACTACCACTACAGTTATTCGGTCACAAGGGGTTGCGATAGAATAGTGCCAGTTGATATCTATGTCCCTGGATGTAAGTTCTTATGATGGTTGGACGCGTGATGGCTCATACTAACTATGGATTTGCCAGGCCCCCCTACTTCAGAGGCGCTTATGTACGGTATCTTTCAGCTCCAAAAGAAGATGCGACACACCAAAATTACTCGAATGTGGTATAGAAAGTAAATAGAATGATCATTCAGTGTGATTGAAAAGGAAATCCAAAATTTATAATACCAACTTCCTACCATCGCCTGGCTACATCCTGTGGTGTTTACTACGCCGTGTCTATATCGTTTACTGGTAGTTTAGTGATTATAACAGCACCGCCTTGATTATCACTAGCAAGTATCTGTCTCTCGGTGCTCCGTGAGATAAAAATATGTATCTGCATAGCTAGTATTTCTGGCACGAGATGCCGCATATTCTGTGTATTTATGGATCCATTACTAATATCCCGCCTGCTTTATCTTTTCTTTTGGAACCTCCTCTGATTTCCACACCCAAGCACACAGCGAACAGCCCAATAATACCTGGGCTCAAATGGGTTTACTGTAGAGCGCGCCCAATTGTGCCATCGCCGCCGTGGGGGAAAAGGGGCTTGATGATTCCGCACCAGCGCCCGGCCAATCGGACTGCCCAATCGCGTTAGTTCCATCGTCCTTTGGCTCTCGTCCGACTGCAGCCAAAACATCGCTGACAACCTCTGGCAAATACAGGTTGATTGATGACCTTTTCAATTCGCCTGATAATGAGCGCCTCCCTCTCCCCGATGGCCATGCGATTGTCAGTTCGCTGAAATCTTTACTTCCTGTGGTCCCGGAACGAGCATCCCGCGATAAACTCGTATCTCCTTAACCCGCTTACGTCTCCGCCATTCTGCCAGCAGCTGCGCATCAGCCCCGGTATCTGGGCATCGCGATACATGTGCATTTTATGCCACCGACTTCCTCCTACCACCGGCCAAGCTCCCTCAGCGGGGCCCCAAACTGCAGTTGAGGGACAGCGGTGGTGTAGAGCTGGCGACTCGGACGCAGGGTATCACCCTCATGCTTGAATAACTAGAGTTGAAGTCATTTCGGAGGCTAACGCTGCTATACTCCATCGTTACCAAGGCGTCCCCCCCAAATTGACCTTATCGGAAACCTACTATCGGCGTGTTCCCAAATCCGCGAGAAACCCACGCTGGGTGGCTTTGATTTTGATCACGGCCCGTATCAATGATTGGAGATCAAGGACAGGGTCGGACAAATCGAGGATCATCCCAAAAAACAATGCTTTCCAGGGCACTACAGAAGGCAAATGCTGCCGTGCTTCTTGATAATGCAACGAATTACGAGGGCGCCATTGAAGCATATAGCGATGCTTGCCAGCTTTTGCAGCAAGTGATGCAGCGCAGCGGTGGAAATGACGAGAAACAGAAGCTGGAGGAGATTGTATGCTTTCCTTTGATCCTGGGTTATCTTTCGCTTAAACCGATTAATTGCGCATTTTTTTTAAATTATTTTAAGCAATGGCTCTGACTTTTGAATCATTTAGCGCAATACCTATACTAGTCGGATAAATGAGCTTCGACGACTCGGGCTGTCATCTCAGCGCGTTGAGGGCAAAGCCTTACCCGATCCTCCTTCAAATGAAGAATCACCCTCCGGCGGGGCCTTTCCACCTGATACTGAGACCAAAAATGAGCGCGTGAACATATCTGGAATCGCAACTCCGACGACTATGCCTGCTGGGAACGAACCCCCATTCATGGCCGACTCCCGGGAGCCGCGTAGCCTAACTCCCTCTCAAATCCCCCCAAGACGTCAATCTCTGCTACCCTCCGCTTTTGATGAAGATGCTAGACTTTCCGGTTCCCCGTCGAAATCAAGTTTACCCCACGAACGTTCGCATTCCCATTCTTACAAGAAAGACACGCGAGCGCAAGGCCAACTAGGGGGTACCCAGGCGTCCGTAAATTCCGATTGGGACTTTACGCCAGCACCTCGACAGACAGACTCTGTTCGCCATCCGCCGCATCAAATACAGCCTTCCAACCCCACCCCTCTCCTACCACATCAGCATTCGCGTGATGCAAGCAATGAATCAACGTCGTGGCTCGACACAATCGATGAATCCGGTGCTTCGTCAAATTCATCAATTCGATCGAGATCATCATTACTCTATATTCGGCCGAAACATACACGCAACGGTAGTGGGGGTACTGAGGCTGAATTCGATGCTGCCCTCGACGCTGCCGTAGAAGCAGCATACGATGAGGGATTGGAACCAGCGCGTGACATGGATGGTGTTACAGCTGATGATATCGTTTCTAACGCTAGAAGAAATGTTGAGTTAGCCAAACAACGAGTTCGTGAGGCTCAAATGGAATCCGAAGCGGCCCTGGCAAAAAATAGAGACAAGAGGAGAATCCAGGAAGAGACCTTGCATCAGAATTTTGGCGCCATCGACACGGAGTATGAGGATGCCGAAGCTGAAGAAGAGGAGCGCATACTAGAGGAAATGATGGCTGATTTTGAATTCGATCTGCAGTCAAAATCTGCCCTTCCGCGCCAGTCGGATTCAAGTGGCTTTTCTGGGAGAACCTGGGGTAGCTCTGTGGCATCAAACCTAACCACTGCTGGCACATCTCTCTCCACACTTGCCGAAGGAGTTGAATTCCAGTCCTTGGACGCGAGGGTAAAATCTACGACCTCCCCTCCCCATCCACCGCCAGCTACTGCGTTACCACCCCCACCAGTGTTGCCGTCTACCTCATCGCCCCCTCCACTACCCCCTTTACCCTCATCTCCGGGTTCTGGCCCACCCACTTCAACTAGCCCCAAGAGTGTGAGAGTTCGACGATTGAATGGACAGAATACGAAGGAACTATCAATTGAAACAAGCGCACGACCATCGCCCGACACGAATACTCCACGCACCCTTCCCCCATCAATGCTATTAGCTCACCTGCCATCACCACTACCAGAACATATGCCCAAGACTAGTGTGCCAATTTCCCATGATGGAAGCTCCGAGACCAAGCAGGAGACAGCAGGACGTGGGCAGGCCCCCTCCACAGCCTCCAATCCTATGGAATCCCTTCCAACCGATTCTGCTCCATCCACACTTGCCAAAACTACGTCCCGAGATATCGATGACTATGATGCCTTACCATCCCCGTCCCATATTATAGCAAAGGTCGCTTCGGCTCCGGATAATCTCAGAAAGAACATTTCCTCTTCGAGTCTCAAAGCTCTCAAAGCTAGAGGCATGTCCGTTTCAACTCCTGACGTCTCGACGCAGACACCGAGCACCCCTTCAAGTGCCACTTTCCCGACCCTCGAGGCAAGAAAAGTGATGACCCCTTCTCTACCTCCTCCGTCGCTTACTCCCACGACTTCAACGCTTCCTCCCGCGAATAATATACCTGCTGGAGGCATGTACCTTTTTGATAACAATATCCATTCACCTACAACCCCTGGGTCCCCGAATCCATCCGTGCAAAACGCACCTTTGCCACTCGAGCCATGTCCCCAATCATTCCTTCTTCGCCCATTTTGGTTAATGAGATGCCTGTATCAGACAATTGCACACCCTCGTGGCGGATATCTTACTGCAAAACTATTCGTGCCAAGGGATGTGTGGCGCGTTCAGAATGTCAAACTGAAAGCGGTCGAGGAAAAGATATCAAATTGTGATCTTTTGACAGCTGCATTATTGAAGCTCGCTAAAGCAGACACTTATGATGCCGATGCGGTACTTGAAGAGATGCAGGCGTTTGAAAATGTTCTGGATCAGGTTCAAAATTTATGGTCAAAGAAGCTAGGGAATGAGGTGGGAGTACAGGGGTCCATGGCGCTGTTCAAGTCACCAACAGGAGAAGATGTTTCTGCAGTCCACGATAATATTACGGCCAAATCCTCAAGCGGCTCAAGCAAATCGTATTTGACATCGTGGCGTAAACTACGATCGAAGAGCTCCGGAACTGGAGCTCCCATTCCTGTAACTGGGGCAAAAGACGGTGGGCGGGATACACTTACAATGAATTCCGTACCGATGACTGACAACCCGGGGTTTCGTACGTCGAAAATAAATGTCACACAGTTGCAGTGCACCGGCCCTAACGCTAGCTATATGAGCGCCCTTGCGAGACTATTTGATGCTGCCCAGGTCCTAGGTGAGGAATTTCCCAATACCCTGTTGATCCTATTGTTACTATCAAGAGGAGCAATACCTATTTCCATTTCTTGAATTTGTACAAAGCTAACTGACCGAGTAAGACCAAATTGCCCGTCAAGTAGAGGATCCCGGCCTCAAACATTCATCACAGACGTTAGTTGGGCTTGAACTCAGCACTAGACACGCCTCGGAGTTTTTTGGCTTCTACGTTTGCCGATTTGCCCTCAACGATATAGGCTTGATGATTGATAAATTCATCAAACGGGGTAGCGAATGGGTTCTAGTGTAAAACAACTATTATCATAATTTACCTCAGTTATATAGAAACGCTGCAATTGCCACGTCCATTAACCCGAACTTGAGGTGTCCGCTCTTGGTTTGTTGGACGTGATTTTTGGACTTCGAGTTAGGCGGCAACCTAATACGATATTTCCTTTCATCATTCTTTTCCATAAATATCCATCATAAATGGCAATCTTGTCGGGTTATCACAGCAATCTGGATGGTTTGTTACGTGAGATTGCATCATAAGCGTCACATGACCGGGGGCAAAGTTTTCGTTCGGGAATGGCTTGGTCTCCGCTTGTCTTATCAATCAAGGCCAAACCATCTCAGGCTGCATCCATCCTCCCCTCACCCCGAGCTGTTATACCTGCCATTGTCGACACTCCGTTTTTTGACATCCGTGCCATATCTGCTCCCTCTTCACGTTTTAAATCTAGACACAATGTTCCGACGTCTGCTCACCCTTGCGCCTCGGGCGACCACTTTGAATATCTCACACTCTGTTCGACCATTGATCTCGGCCGTGAATAGTCGAAAATTTGCCCCCATTGCTGTTTCGTCTGCCCGGTCTTACCATGAAAAAGATAAGTTTAATCTCTTGATTATATCCTTCCGGTATACTCCGGGGGCGTGAGGAAAAGGCTAACACTGGCGCACTGCTCGATCATTATAGCAATCCCCGGAACGTCGGCTCCATGCCAAAGGCGGATACGGACGTCGGTACAGGCCTCGTCGGAGCCCCTGCTTGCGGGGATGTGATGAAACTCCAGATTCGCGTCGATAAGGATAGCAATACCATTAGCGATGTTAAGTTTAAGACGTTTGGGTGTGGAAGTGCCATCGCGAGCTCGAGCTATTTGACGGAATTGGTCCGGGGGATGACGCTGGAAGATGCCGCGAAGATTCGAAACACTGAAATTGCAAAGGAATTATGCCTGCCGCCCGTTAAACGTATGGTTCTTCAATATCTCCTCTCAATGCAACGGGATCGGGCTGACGTTTTTATCTAGTTCACTGCTCCATGCTTGCGGAAGATGCGATCAAATCTGCTATTTCGAACTACTATACTAAAAACCCAAAGGCGGCTCCCACCAACCTTGCTGGAACCGGCTCATCGATGCCCAGCATCGAGGCCCAGGAGACCACAAATCCACCAGCGAGCGGTTAGAACGAAGTCAATTGAAGAGGCCGAAACAGGATGTCATAAAAGAGTCCTAGTTAGAATGGGGGGTGGGCTTGGATTCAGTTTCAATTTCCAGTAGGCAGGCGTTGTTTATTTTCTGTGTCTATTTAGTATTCCCTTACGCGATTTGTATCTTGTGTGAATCTGGGAAGTCCATGAAATTGTATCTTCGAGGCGAAAGGCTTCTCAATTCTGTATTAAATGTTAATTTATTCACCACTCTCAAATTGGACTGGTGCGTCAGCATTTGTCACATATTTCCGTGTTGAGACATGCAGAAAACTGCACCAGCGAAGAAGAGTTGAATGCACTGGCAATCTGACGATTCTAATCCTTTATTTCTATCTTTCTTCACTTGATCTAATTGTCGTTGTCAATCAGCTTATATGGATGCCGTCATTCGTTCACTGATCATCCATTTGGTGTAGCTGGGGTCACAGTTACTGATCTTCTGGCTCTGTAACCTACTGCCACCACACAAACTCCTGGAGACGCTTGTTATCGCTGCAGGGTTTATTGGATGGCGTAAGCGTTTCATTCGAGATCGCCCATCATATCTTCATCCATATCAAATCCACCCCCTGCTGCGGGCCCTCCATCTCTACCATCGGCTTCCGCCCGCCTCGACGCTTTCCTCAAGTTTTCTACATACTCGCGCCCTAGCTCCAGCTTCAAATCAGTCCCGTTAACATTCCGCACGAGGGTTTCTAGCCGATTCCTCTGTGATGTCAAGTAAGTCTGGAATTGTATTTCAGCCGAATGGCCTAGGTTGGAGGCGGAGGGCGTAAATCGAAGAATTGTTGGTTCAGAGAGATTGGAAGGTTGCATCAAACATCCCCGTAACCGGCCTTCAGTAATCAAGCCAGCCACGAAAATATCGGTTGTCTCGTCGCCGGGTGCCAGATATGATGCCAGGTCCGGTATCGATAGAGCCGCAAATGTTTTCTCAAGCTTCAGTATGGAAGACCGACGAAATGCGATCAGTACTTGCGACACCAAGCCCATGTTATTATCCTATGGAGGAACGAAAATCAAGGTGGGGAATATTAGCAGGCCTAACAACGTCTCGTTATAAAAAAGGGACACTCGGTACGTACATTTCGCCAAACCGTTTCCCCAGCTGTGATCTCCGCTTGCAATCTCGCCAAACTCCCGGTCTGGAAGATTTCTGCAAGAACATCGTAGGGTTTCGCTAAAGATTTGTATGTCTTTGTCAACTGAGGAGTCACTGTTTTCGGCATCGATAACGTCTATAAGCAGACAAACGAGTTAGCAACTAGGAGGGGAAATATTGAGGCGGATATCATACTGTCCCATTCTCCAAGAGAGAAAGTAGAATCCACTTTTTGTAAGCCTCCACCATAATCATGCTCACAGAGGTTGCGGCGGTAGGTGCAGATATGACAACCTCAAGGAAGTGGATTGCGTTTTCCCATTTCTTAAGGCCCATGTAGATCATAGCACCATATAAAAAGTACTCCAAATATGACCTGTAGTTGATTTTCCCAGGCAAACCAGAAGAAGTGGTGATAAATGAGATGCTTGAGTCGTGTCGCTGACATGGGAGAGTTTGTGACCTTTTAAGGAACTGTTTGTCGGCACTCGTTGGGAAATGGCAGATGTCCTTGTTAAGAATTTCAAGAGCGCAAAGATAAGACCTGGATCGAAGGCATAACCGTACGAATGTTGTGTGGAGGGACGTAAACGTCGAACAGGACAGGTCTAGACGGAGTATAGCCTGTTTCAACGGCTGAACCGCTTGCAGTGGCTTGGATATGTCAATACGGCTGACGAACAAAACAATGCGAGTTGAGACCAAGACTTACCCGCGAGGCGACTTCCGCTGACTTCGCAACCATCTCAACAAGACTAAACCACTCTTGACCAGCATATCTCACTTGTACCGGGTCGAACACCTTTAGAAACTCCACTGACTTCGACCATATTTCCCCGCCCGGCTGCAACGCCTCTGGAAATGTCTCTTTGGTAGTCTCCTGGGATACCTGGCAATACGAGAGCAGAACAAAAAGATAGGCCAGGGTTTGACGTTCGGGATCAAGCAGCTTCCAGCAGCAATTTGGTTAGAACAATTCGCCCCAGGGACTCTCTCGTGATACGGGAGCCAGATAGGAAGGAAACTTCAAGGACTTAGACTGTGGCTGCTCACCTCCAAAAAGCTCCCATGCCCAGGGACACCGGCCACTAGTTTTTGGACAGATATGTGTTTCAGATCCGAGTAGAGGGTTCGTATGTCTTTGTCATAATCGACATCAGAGATCTTGGAGGAGCTGGCCGTGGTTTCGGGAGGGAAAGCAAGTAAACGGGAGAGGAGTTCCATGGCGAATATAGTGGCAATAATGGTGCCCAGTAGATAGTCGTCACAGCCGCACCATGCCCCTACTGTATCAAATAGAAACCAGCGGCTATATTCTAGAGTAGCGTGATAGGAGCTGGGGCGCGAGACTCGCCTTCAGGTCTCCGGCGGAAAGAAAGGGATTGATATAAGCTCCCAGGCGATAGATGCACTAGACGGTCGACGGTGCAAAGAGGGTTTCTTTCTTCCTGTCAGGGCGTGCTGGTGCGGTGGCTGAAAGGCGACGGGTCAGCCTGCTGCCTTCGCGAGAGATGTTGATGTCACTGAGGCTGGTTTGGTGGGCCAGACCACAACTATGGAATAAATAAACACTAGCACGACAGCCAGCCGGTGGGCTTCTTGGTGATTCCTGGCGGTCAAAAGGGTATCTGGAGCTTGGTGAGAGCAGAAGCGACACGCGTAAATTGCCAGCAAGCCGGTGCGGTGGAATAAATATCCAGACAGGCGGTGATGGGAGCTGGCCGATTAGGTTTGCGGCTCTGAACACGGGCTGCGGGGGAACTATTTTTACCAGGCACGTGAGGGGCATCTTCTTGAGGCCCGTTTCCCTGTAGCTCGCGTCTCGCTCAAGTTATTTTTTCACGGTGTATATATCTACTGCCTGGAGCGTCTCCTGGTGCTATTTGCTTGTTATCCCCGGCCCCGAGACCCCTCTGTTTACAGAGATTTTGATCTGATTTGGTGCCCCTCCCTGACTGATTCTGCTCAAGCACCCGTCTCCCGCATCCCAACCACGCCGCAATCGAAGAGCAAACACAATGTCTCTCACGGAGTCTTCGCCTTTGGAGGCAGCGAGAATTGCCTCGGAAGCATCCCGACACCTCGCGACCCTGTCAGGATCTGCGCGAAATGACGCTCTCGACCTGCTGTATACCGCTCTCTCGGACAAAAAAGATATCATCCTGGAGGCAAACGCACGGGACATAGCACTTGCCACGAAAGCAGCGGAAAGCGGCGACCTGAGCAAAAGTATACTCAAGAGGCTAGATTTAGGACGCCCTGGGAAGTATGAGGATATGTTGAAGGGTATTCTCGACGTGCGCGATCTGGAAGACCCTAGTAAGCCGAGTTTGAGTCATTCACACTTCTACGAACCGCTTCTAATTGCTTGATAGTCGGGAAGGTTTCGCTACGGACGCTTTTGGACGATGACCTGATTCTCGAAAGAGTGGCGTGTCCAATAGGAGTCTTGCTTATAATATTTGAGGCCCGTCCAGAAGTGATTGTCAATATCGCCGCTCTTTCGATCAAGTCAGGAAACGCAGCCATCCTGAAAGGTACGTTATGAATGCCACTCATTCCGTGCGAGTCTTCTAATATCCATTCTAGGGGGAAAGGAATCGACGGAATCTTTCGTCACCATATCTAATGTTATTGCCGAAGCGATATCCAAATCGCAAGTCCCGAATGCTTCAATTCAGCTGGTGAAGACGAGAGATGCCATTCTTCCTCTTCTCGCCCAGGATAAATACATCGACCTTGTCATTCCTCGCGGATCGAACGAACTCGTCCGCCATGTGAAGGCCAATACCAAGATTCCTGTTCTTGGCCATGCGGATGGAATTTGCTCAGTATATCTCCATTCCGATGCCGACACAGATATGGCCGTGAAGGTTATAGTTGACTCTAAAACCGGGTATCCAGCGGCATGTAATGCCGTGGAAACTCTTTTGGTCAACGAAGATGCGTTGTCGGTTCAACTACCCGCTGTCGCCGACGCACTGCTCGCCAAGGGTGTTACTCTGCGTTGTGACAAATTGTCGAAACTTGCCCTTCGAAAAGCTCTTGTGGATTCACATGTAGCGGACCTGCAGGATGCAACGGACGACGACTACCATACCGAGTATCTAGACCTCATACTCGCTATTAAGACGGTCCAGTCTACTTCTCAACAAGATTCGGTGGCCGCTGCAATTGATCATATAAACACGCACTCGTCGAAACACACAGACGTCATTCTAACCTCATCCAAAAGTACTGCAGACCGGTTCCTGGCTGGCGTCGATAGCGCTGGCGTTTATTGGAATGCGAGCAGTCGATTGGCTGACGGTATGAGATATGGGTTTGGTACTGAAGTCGGAATCAGCACGAATAAAATCCACTCAAGGGGACCCGTTGGCCTAGAGGGTTTGACTATCTACAAATATCTAATTCGAGGCAACGGCCATGCCGCGGGCGATTATTTTGAGGGCCAGGGCGGAAAGGCTTGGAAACATAAAAAGTTGAGCGTCGAGTAAGCGAATAGAAGTTTCTGTGAACAGTCGTAAACCATACAGAGGAAACTAAAAAAACGCAATGGTAGACATTAGGATTGACATATTCTCCCCTCTTTATCTCAAGTGCTGGGCCGCATATTGTAAAATACTTCACAGTTGGACTAAAGATTTTCTGGCCAGAACCAGCGAATTTGGACACAAAACAATATTGAATACCAGCGACACACCAAAGGGGAAATCTTTTTTTGTTGAAACATCAATGATCATGGGCTCATTCAATCTGACTAGAAATTTAAATGGCTAATCACAAGCCCGTCACATATGTGTTGCAGAACCCGAATAATAACCCATAGAAAACACCTAGACCTTGAAGCCACGCGACCGTCTCCGTCCACGAGCCCTCTCGAATTTCCGACCCTTGCTCTCGACGTATGGTTTCTACACGAAAGTGTTAGTCTATAGTTCAGGAACACGGCATGTACGGCCATATTCGATAATGTCATCTCACCTTTCCGCTGTGTGGGCCAAAGCCAAAGTGCTTGACAGCCTCTCTGGCGTTCTTGGGACCGCGCAACAACACAGTGTTCGCACCAGTGGGGGCTCTCAGGGCGAGCTGGTCCAGAGTCAACGTCTCACCACCGGCCTTCTCGATTCTGGCTCTGGCGGTCGAAGTGAATCGAAGAGCGGCAACCGACATCTTGGGGACGTTCAGAAGGCGGTTGTCATCTGTGATCGTGCCAACAACAACAATGGTCTTTCCCTTGTTCGATTCACCCTCTTGGACTCCAGCGGTGGATACGAGGCGGGAGAGGGAGACGGGTGGGCGGTTGATGCGGGACATGAAAAGACGGCGAAGGATGACCTTGTTGAAGTTGGAGTCCGTCCGACCTGCGAAAAATTTCATCGTTGGTATTTTTTTTCGTCTCCATTACTTTCCCCAAACGGCAGAGCTCTCAGAACGGAATTGGCTTACGAGCAAGGAAGCGATACAACTTCACCAAAAGCTGAAGATAGACATTGTCGCTCTTCGGAGCCTTGCGGTGGGTGCTCCGGACATGGTGACGGTCCAAATCGATACCTGCGATGTGAGCACAGAAGTGGTTAGTTTTTCTCCAGCATCGGGGCCATTTGGCTCAAAAAAGTGCAATTATCCAAAGCGATCGAGAAGGGTTGTATGTTGCTTACCCATGGCTGCTGCGGGAAATGGATACCGTTGTTAAAGCTGACTTCTGCACCGATGCGATAATCGAAGACGTTCAATGATTTTGGTGATAGTATTTTGAGGCTGGAGTGTGCGGGCATAACCCTACGCTAGCCGTTCTGGGACGCCTCGCTCGGCCCTCCTGGCCACCGCCAAGACCGAAACCTTGCCAAGCGCAGATTGACGCGTAGCCCAGCTGGGCGGGTAATAGCCGGTAAGCGCCGGGCCCGACGACAACACCCTTGCAGTTAATGTAGCAGTCCCAGAGGTTTGGCGGAAATCCTGTTGGGTTTTTATTCTTTCTGATTGCAAATAACAATTGACCAAAATGTATGTACATTCATGAACCTGGCGCTGTATTAAAACCGTCTAGTATAAGCCCCAAGGCCCCACACTATTCCATCTCTAAAATGATGTTCATATCTAATCACAAACAATCCCACTCGACTGTGGGGAAGTATACAGAAAATGAGGGAGGAGAGTCTCCCGGACAAACCAACAAAGCAGAATCCAGGTACATGTCTGAAATGGGGGAGCGATATGTAGCAAGATCTAAGAAGCCGCCATGTTCAAAAAATCCGTACAGTTCACAAAAGACACACAAAGTTACGCAGTGTATGTTGCAACGACAGCTGTATATGAAAGCAAAGTATGGCGCTTTGTCGCCATCGGCGCTCCAAAACTCTAATCGCTCTCACTTAGTCCAATCAAAAAGTCTCGTGTCAGCTCGAAGCTGACCCAACTACTCGCCATGCTTGGTGCCACCTTCAGTAAGTTAGGGACAATCCCTTTATACAGTCCCCGAACCCCTTCTTGGGAGACTATCATTTTGACGGCGCCCCAAACTGAGGTATACTGGTACCCCAGCCCTGACATGGTATTGACTTGGAATCGCCTGCGAAGCACGTCACTACAACCAATGGTAAGCATACGGACAAGGAGGTAGGTTGGACGGGCTTACAATGGATATGTGCATGTCTGCGCAACCGCGCCTGATATCGCGCCAGCTAGCAGCTTGCGATAAGGGCTTGGGTTTAGCTCTCCGTCAGGGGTCAGGTACTTTCGTACCGACTCGTACGTCATAAAATTTAAGCCAACCTTTATAGCCAGATTCGTCAGTATATATGGAGAGGGGAACTTCTTTAATCCACTGAAAAAGCTCACATAAGGGGCGACCCCAGCAACGGTGGGTATTATTCCGCGATAAAGAGCAAGAAAACCGCCTTCATTTCGGTACATTAATCGCATGGTCTGAAACATTCCGGGGAGCTGCCGCTGTTGTTCCGTACGAAGTTCGGCAAAGGACGCTGATTGGATCGAGAGACGCGTTCTTACGATATCCAATGGATATGTGATCGTGACGGATGTGATACCCGCCATACCTCCACAAAGTAGGCGTTGTATAGCGTTTAGGTCGGCTCCAGGGGTAGGTTCGGCTAGCTGTGTTAAACGGTTAGCAGGGAGAACATCTTATGGCTAAGATTACCAGCACACCCTTCAGCTATCATGATAGAGTTGTATGTGGTATATTTAAATGCGACGTGAATGTTACCTTTTTATATACGCTATAGCTTCCGAATTGCACAGCAGAATAAGGGATAATGCGGATACAATTCGTTCCGTTGCCACGCATGAAGCCCCGCCAACCTTCTTCTCTGCCTATTTTTACCAGAGCTTTCCATATCGATAGTTTATATTCTGTTCTGCCAACACTCTGAATCTGAAGCAAAATCTTCAGCCTTTCGAGAGGGGACACTATCGTTCGCGATATTGCCCCGGCCATCCCTCCTGCGATGAACGCTGCGACAAATGGATCGGATAGGCCGTTCTGCGCTTGTTTAAGAATAGGGTTTGGAGCGTTGGAAATAGATTCCTGGATTCTGTTAATAGGACCCTTCGAATTTTGGGGTGGTAGAGATATGGTGCGGTGGAATGTGTACAGGAAGAAAGGTCCAGGCTGGGTATCATACTTTGGAGGCTGGTTCGGATTTGCCTGCTGGCAACGAGGTTATGTTTCTCAAGGGTGGATGAGAATCACTACTGGAAGCTTCATTTTGAGCTCCATCGCCACGGGTAAGGCTCATCGTGAGAGCCCCGGAAAACCAATATTCCAGCGAAAGGGCGATTGACCCGTGAAAAGAAATCAAGCCGAGGCGCTTTGGACGAGGAGCTCGCGTTGCCTGAAGGTGCCGGATATCTCGTTCATCAGGCGAGGACGACACACAGCCTCGTGGGTGGATTTATTGACAGTCCTTGTTCCGCCGGATATATCGTAACGGCGAGAGTTTATAGGCGTATTTCGGCAACGATTGTCTGAACACTGCACAGGCCATGGAAAAGTGTCCGCAAGCAGTCTTTGTAAAATTCGATTTCTAGTGGCTCATAGAAAAGTCCAAGCGCGGATCGACTTGACGAATCGGGGGGGGGGGGGGGGGGAAATATCAAAGGGTCGGGATATATATAGGTTGCAAGCTAATAAAGCCCTTTGATTTCTGAGCTGGTCAGATGGACGAGCCTGGATTTGGCGTTGAATGAGTGGAGATTGGAGATTGAACAAAGGCGGCGGACAAGGAACACAACGGTATCAATTGCACTGCACGCGAAGGAATGATAGAGATCTGGAGATATCACAACAGTCGCAGCAATGTCCTCAAGAATCCCGTCGTCGAGCTCCCGATGCTGCTGAGACGCTCAATATTGCGATGGCAGTCGTTTTCGCCGGTAGATCTATTTTCCGGCCTGCTGTCCACGTGACTGGGCTGGCGTGTAACGTACGGTATCGTCTGGGCGCCACATGCGGTTCCATGGGGTTCCGTACGGTACCGACAATACACGCTGTTTTGTTCGTCGTCACCTTCGTCCATCAACAATTTCTGTCTCCATCCAACCTCATTGACCTCTCTGCACCAACATCTCCCCGTCACCATCTCCATCTCCCTCTGCTTGTCCGCTTGGGCCTGCATCTCCCCAAGCCGCTCTGACTGAGTATCGCTTGTCTGTGCCCCTTCTAACTCGCCTGGTTGGCTTTTCGTGCTTTTCAGCTCCCCCTTCACAATGTCGCGTGGCGGGACTACTCTCTATGTCACTGGTTTCGGCCACGGCACTCGCGCTCGAGAACTAGCCTACGAATTCGAACGGTATGTCCCATTCGTCGATACTCCCTTGCCGATAAACCCGCGGACGGTCCCTCCTCTTCTTCGTTCGTCTTGACTCGAAAAAACGTGATGCCGATACCTCTCTCCCTCCCTCCCCCCCTTACCTGGCTCCCGATCGCACGGCCTTACCGGCGCTTTCTTTCCTGAATCTTCCACCATTACAGTCCTCGGAATGGTTCCCCGAGACCCTGAATCACGTTTTCTCTACTCTACAGTTTCCTATCCGTTTCCCTCAGTTCCTGTCTCTCTTGTTTCGTCGCGGTAACTTGGGTCAAGCATATCATCGTGTAAGGCGCTAACCTGTCCGTTGAAGATATGGCCGGCTTGTTCGCTGCGACATCCCAGCACCGCGTACCGCCGCAAGCCGTCTGTAAGTCTCCTGTCATCTCCGGTATTAAAGTCGATTTCGGAGCGAGCTAACGCTTCCTGTAGCTTTGCCTTTGTTGAGTATGAGAGTCGCCGTGACGCTGATGATGCGTATCATGAAATGCACAACAAGCGCATCGGTCGTGATGACCTCCTAAAGATTGAGGTAAGTATCGCGGATTGGGCACCGATTCGATTCTCCTAACGCCTCAATAGTGGGCACGCACACCTCCATCTGCATCCTGGCGTTTCGATTCTGGTCGTGACCGCCAGACTCGCCGTGACCGTTCTCCTCCTCGACGTGGAGGCCGCTCTCCGTCCCCCCGTAGAGCTCGTGGAGACTATTCGCCTCGCAAGGATGATCGTCGGGACCGCGACTACGATAGACGCGATCGTGACCGCTCCCGTAGCCCCGATGACCGGGATCGGGAGCGGGATCTGAAGGACGATCGCGATAGACGTGATGAGGACCGCGAGAACGGAACCAATGGCGATGACAGGAAAGGTATGACTATCATGGCAGAAACAATTCGGATTAATGCTAACTGTTCCTCAGTACCTTTGGATTCTCCCACCCCTGCTCACGATGAACTGGATACTGCTGAGTAAATTGTGTTTTGCCATCCTAATCCTGCCATATCCTCTATATTTTGTGAAACGATTGATGGTGGTAATTTGCTCGGCGGTAACCTGTCATGCTTCGGATTCTAAGCTAGGTGCTGGGTAGGAGCTGCGGCTATGAAGCCCTCTGGGCAAGCATATCCAGTGACTGCTGCTCCATTATCGGTATTTCTTTTAAAATATATCCAATCACATCCCTGTACCTTCTCCCTATTTTAAAATTCTGTCTAAGTATTCTTACTTTTCACCTTCGCTGTTAAACTGAGCTGAGAGACCATGTTTTGTTAATGGGGGAAGCCTTGTTTAGTACTATGAACTGTTCACAGACATGTCAGTGTTACTATCAGGCTGCCTTTTAATTCTTTCCGCCTTTTGTTTTTTTGTTTTTAGATACGGTTTAGTTACAATTCAGAATGACAGATTTGCAGCTGGCTTTGTGTCAAGTGACTGATTATCCTACCATACCGGAATCTAGTGGCATCCTTCAATGCTGGATTTACGGTTGATCTGCCATCTATATAGAATCCACTATCCTGTCAACTGACTGTCAACTTCCAATTAAACAGTCAGTTAATGGTCAAATCATATAAAACATACCATTTAATCCACATCTCATATATCTTGATGGTAGGGAATGAATTAACAGTCTATAGTATCTTAATGTCAAGTAGAATCTTGACCTAGTAGTAGTTAAATTGACCGCTGGTACCCACCCAGGCAGAGCCTCCTTCCATCTCCCTTCTTCCATCTATCTTCTCTTCATTTGAAGCTTCAAATCTGCCTGCTAACCTGATATTAACCTGCCTGCTAACCTGATATTAACCTGCCTGCTAACCTGCTTACCAACCTATGTACTGACCATAATGGCGGCGGCAGCGGTGGTGGTGGTGGTGGTGGTAGTAGCAGTAGTAGTAGTAGTAGTAGTAGTAGTAGTAGTAGTAGTAGTAGTAGTAGTA
>JANTQH010000108.1:0-126325 GCA_032988465.1 Onygenales sp. PD_10
ATCACGTGAGGTCACGTTACTGTGTTTTCTGCTCAATATTTTCCCATATTTCTATAATTAAAGAGAGAGATTGAGATGTACCCTGTCTATTACACTGTGGCATGTTCTAGGGAGTACCTCAGTCCGTGTTTCTCCATACCATTATTATCTATCATGCTGGGCCCTCGATAATCCCCAGAAGACACCCCAACTTTCAATTGCAACTTCCAACAAGACACTTAGTATGGCGAGCAAATTGGTGTGCGGCAATGCCCCCCCTCATTCTCCCACTTATGCTTGGCCCAGGCACTAAACTTAAGCGCCACCACGACCGGCGGGAACTGCCGTCTGAGAGAGCCTTGTGTGCTGCTAAGAATAGCAATGAATGCGCGGAACGTAGCATATCTTGTGGAAGTCTGGTGATACAGTTGCATGGGGCAGATATTCCGTTGCATAATCAATGAACTATTCGGGCAAGATATGCTGTTTGCTGTGACCTTCCCGGCTCATCACCAACAACTGATGGGTTATGTGCGATTTAATTCGCTAGTTGGACAAGCCCTGCCTCTCTTTATTCGCTATTTTGCAACATGGGCATGTCGTGCGCTTCTATTGCGCTATCTATAAATTCTGGGTCAAAGGACTCCCACGGGAAGGACCCAAGCTTCGGAAAACAATGCGAAGAGCAACGTTTGACCTTAAATAACGGCGGAATCAACAGCCAGTGACTCATCGAATGTCATGGATTTCGAACAGCACGAACTATATCCTCCCAAGAGAGTGCCGGCCGAATTAGACCTTGAGAGAGAAAGCAAATTCTCGCTTTCGCCGAGTGAGTCTCCAGGAACAGCGTCTAGCTCTCAACCTTTGATTGGCAACGAGAAAGGAGACGCTTCGTCGTCAGACACCCCACACACCCCGCCCCTCGGCTACAGGCTTTCTCGCTATTATGTACGAACAATTATCGGAATAGTCACGCCGCTCCTAGTCGGATCCTACTACCTAGCCATCTACAAGCTATTTTTGAAGAGAAAGCCTGATGCTGTCAAGTATGGAACGGAAGATGAGATCATGATATTCTACTCATGGTTCTTGATCGGTGTTTTCGGATTGGGTCTCAGCAAATATGGATTGTCAGGCGTCGAGGTTGCCATGCTTCAGGAGCCAGACTGGCAAGCGAGCAACACCATGGTCCTCATGATGCATAGTGGAGCCACCTGGAGTTCACCCGCTGGATGGCTGGCCTTCCTTGGAAGATTTATTGTAGGAAAAGAGAGGTTGACTGAACGCCTGTGGCATATACTCGCCACCATTAGCTTCCTGGGCACCATTGCACTGCCGCTCTCTGGAATGAGCATTGAACTTGCTAATGGTTGGGTTGGGGTGCCAACGCCTCCCGTCGTCAGCGGTCGTACCTGGGCCAAATTCCATACTCGCGAAACAGACCAAACGTACGATCGCGCGTACAATAGCTTGCTTCTCACAACCCCCGTTACCGTTCCAGGGATTGGGATTATCTATACACCACCGTACGTTGATCGCAAGAAATTCAAGTCATTCGCCGCGCTGCCAAACTCGCTCGTCGATTCGGGAATTCCCGAACTCTTTTTAGCCCCTCAGGCTACTTTCCCCATCAACGGTGAAGTATGGGGCGTCCGTCTCTCATATAACTGCTCCATTGTGAAATCAGTATCAGAGCTGACGATGCTCAACCGGAGCTATCTGTGGGAGGAAATGGTCACCAACCAGACCGCACATGGTTTTCAGGGTGAACCCGACAATAAGAGCAGAAATATCTGGGGATCTATGCTTATTGGCTCAAGTATAAGGTCTAATCGTGAAAATTACAATTCATACGACGGTCTTGAGCCCAATTCTTTTGACGAGAAGGACCTCGAAAAGTCTGATTTGCTAGAACTCGTATTATGGCAAATCCGTAGGCCCGCGGTTTATGAGGGTGATGAGATAATTCAATTTGATGAGGCGGTTGATCCCACAATAGCTGGCATGATTCAACCATTCACGCTTGCTGCCAACGGCACGGTCCTCGTTGACCCAGCTACCATACCTCTCGCCAAATACCCCGACGGTATGGCAGTCCAAATACCCGGCCCTATTGGCGTACGCTGTCGTTGCGTCTCCGCGCTTGGCACTGCAGAGTTGGATGCAGACAAGTCCACATTCACCAAGTTTCAGCAATCACCCAGCCCACCATGGAATGAATCCATGGTGGAAGCCACGACCCCCCGTTTCGGCTTCAATGTTCGCAAGATGCTTTCACGCCACTATATCGATTTCTTCCCTGCCAGCAGATCGGCCCCACCAATCGCATTATCAAACTCGCTCATGTATACGAAGTTTATCCAGCCCAACGACTTGCTTGAAGCCGCGATGCGCGCTCATGCCATGGATGCTTTGCAGCTCATGTACGACGGCATCTACAGTACAGAACCCGAATATAGCTTTACAAACGAGAACCTAACATCATCAATACCCGGAAAAATTATCGAACTTGGTTCCTTCAACCCGCTCATTCCAGGTGCCCTCTTTGCGATCTGGGCGTTTAGCAGCGCATTCCTCGGGTGTGTGTATGGTTTCCGTCGCCGCTGGTCCGAAATGCTAGACGGATATAGTTTATTCCGATTCGGTGCCCATCTTTCCCATCGAATTCGACACCAGCCTGACTTTTCCACCATTCACGAGTTCCAGAAGTGTTCAAAACTTAAGGAACTTCCCGGATTGGTTGGCGATGCATGTCCGGAGATGGAAGTGGGCCAAATCACTCTTGTTTCCAGCCAAAACGTGGCCAGGAAGAATAAGCTATACCGGTAGATGAGGCGTGAAGATGCAAGTTTTTTGTGGCTTTTCTTTCTTTTACCTCCCCTTTTACTTTCTGATCTGGGGAGGGAAAGCAGCATAATGTGCTTGGTGTTCTTCGGCTTCGTTCATTGCTTTGAGCCTAACTAATGTTTTTTCATCCCTCGTGATGCATATCCTCAGAGTTTGGTTAATGAGTATTTGCTTAAAATCTCAATTTCGGACATGACATGTTTGATGAGCTATTTGACAGAGTTGCTAATAATAATGAATATTTTCCACATGCAAAAATACAAGCTTGTGACCCTTCGCTGACATGGAGAAGGCGATGTAACGGACGGAATCTTCATGTGAAATATTATTCCCTATTGTAAAGCTTCAAATAACTCCCATTTCATTACCCCCTTATATACTGGAAAACAAACACGTACTCCATTTTGAATCCGGATGATAGAGTAATTAATAAGTATCCCGTCGTCGAAAACGAATGCCGAAGTCATAACTACAAAGTTTAGTATATGGTGAAGCCGACCGCGCAGAGCAAGAATAGCCGAACCGAGGCATATCCGCCCTCCATCAGACTTCAGTCGTCGGAATGTCCCCACACCTTGGATGCCGAGCGGGAGGCTGCCCAGAATAAAATGCCATGACATGCCAATGAGATCTCTTGCAATCTCAGCATTCCTCATCTTGGCCTGTAACCCGTGAGCCAGAAGATACGCCTCCTACGACTCCCCGCGTTCGAACAAAGCCCATCGTCACAAACCATGGCACCCAACACCGCAAGCCGGAAGATCTCGCGGGCAGAGGTTGCGAAGCACAACGCAGAGGACTCTTGCTGGTGCATCATCGACCACAAAGTCTACGATCTGACCGATTTCCTCGATGCGCACCCCGGTGGAAACGTCGTCCTTGCCCAGGTCGCCGGAACGGACGCTACAAGTGCCTTCTACAACCTACACAGGCATGAGGTGATCCAGAAGTATGCGCACCTGTGCATAGGCACCGTTGAGGGCGAGACGCCCGAGGTTATAACTATGCAGCCCGGTGACCTTAGCAAGGTGCCATATGGCGAGCCACTGTGGTTGATGCCCGTCTACAAGAACCCATACTACAACGACTCCCACCGCAGATTGCAGAAGGCTCTGCGTGTTTTCGTCGATACGCATGTGTACCCCGAAGCGCAGGAGAAGGAACTCGATGGCACATATATCTCGCAGGAGCTGGTGAATAAGATGGCGGAGACCAATTTGCTGGCGATGCGACTGGGCCCGGGAAAGCATTTGCATGGACGGGAACTGTTTGGTGGTGCCGTGAAGGGGGAGGAGTTTGATTACTTCCATGACCTGATTGTTGCGCAGGAACTTGCCAGAGCAAATGCCAGAGGGTTCCAGGATGGAAACATGGCTGGAATGATGATTTCCCTTACGGCTGTGAGACAATGGCTCAAGAATACGGAACTACGGGACAGAGTCACGGAAGAGTGTCTGTCCGGCAAGAAATTCATGTGTCTTGCGGTCACAGAGGCGTTTGCTGGTTCAGATGTTTCGGGTATCCGCACCACGGCTAAGAAGACGCCCGATGGCAAACACTACATCATCAACGGTAAGTGAAATCCGGACGCAAATACAGCCGTACTAGTTCGTAGAGTTTCCTTGCTCACTCTTCCCAGGCACCAAGAAATGGATCACCAACGGCATGTGGGCCGACTACTTCGTCACCGCCTGCCGAACCGACAAGGGCTTCTCCGTCATCCTCGTGCCGCGCGACGACAATGTCGAAACCAAGCGCATCAAGACCGCCTACTCGACCGCTGCCGCTACGACTTTCATCCAATTCGACAACGTCAAGGTACCAGTCGAAAACCTCCTTGGAGAGGAAAATAACGGCTTCATCGTCATCATGAGCAACTTCAACCACGAGCGCTGGGCCATGACCTGCATGGTGAACCGCTGGTGCCGCACCGTCGTCGAGGAGTGTCTCAAATGGTCGAACCAGCGCATCGTCTTCGGCAAACCCCTCGTCAACCAGCCAGTTATCCGCCAGAAGCTGGCCAAGATGATCTCTCTCGTCGAGGCGTCCCAGTCGTGGTTGGAAACTATCACCTATCAGATGTGCAATATGACCTACGCGGAGCAGTCGAAGCACCTGGGTGGTCCCATTGGCCTGCTGAAGTCGTACTCTACGCGCTGCGCGCATGATATTGCTGACGAGGCGGTTAATATCTTTGGTGGACGTGGATTGACGCAGACTGGAATGGGACGGGTGGTTGAGCAGTTCCATCGGACTTATAAGTTTGATGCCATTCTGGGAGGCACGGAGGAGATCTTGGCTGATCTGGGTGTGAGACAGGCTATGAAACAGATGCCCAAGGCTATGTTGTAGGTTGGTATATATATATATATATACTGTGTTCAGACGCATAGATCATGTAACAATAGAAGATATCACGGTTTAGCATGTTTTCGGGTTATCTCTCGATTCCATGGGATGGATGCCAGATAATATGGGAGCTTAAATCTATTTTTTGGGTTTGAAACGACTATTGCTGTCACGCGGCTCACATACTTGGTAAAGCCCTTTAATTCCTAATTCCAGGATAACAAATATGGATCTTCTCCGTTCCTCAACACCGCAACCTGCTATGTCTAACTGGCCCTGAGGGAGTTTCAGTATGATTCCACGTTTCCATCGGCTGGGTCAAAGAACCTCGCTTTCCACGCCCCACAGACTGGCATTTGAATTATTAATTACAATAGAATTAATAGAGTATAAAAACAAGTGAACAATCCACGAATGTACGGAGTATATCCAATCCAACCCCCCCCCCAAAAAAAAAGAAACGCATCGACCCATCCACCTCACCCCCATATAACCACAAACCAATCGAACCCACTTCCAACCCATCAAAGCATCATCCCCGCAATAACAGCGGGAATGACAACAAAACAAACCGCCAACCCAGCCTTGGTCGACGGGCCCGTCCTCCCCAGCCTAACCGCCGCACCAGGCGTCTCCGACGGCTCGCCCGTCTTCGTAGGCTCATCATCATCCCCATCACCCCCCTTCCCCTTCCCCGTCTCAGTAGGGAAATCCGTCTTCGTGGCCGTCGCGGTCTGCGCACCGTTACACCAGACCTCATTAAACGCAACGCCCGCGTCGAAGAGGCAGTCTGTCAGGTCCTTGACGTTCTGGCCCACGGCAAGGCAGTAGATGGCACACTCGTCGTTGTAGGGCGTGATGGGGGCCGCTTTGCAGCATTTCTCCATGTGGTCGGGGTATTCTTTGCTGTTGGGGACGGCGCAGGCGGCGTCCTTTATGGGGATTTGGTATTGGGCGGGTGTGCCGCACATTGAGCTGGCGGTGGGCGCGGCGGCGCCGGTGGTGGTGAGGGCGGTTGTTGGGTCCATGGTTTATGTTTAAAGGGGGTACGGATGAAGGGTTTTTGGGAAGTTTGGTTCCGGAAATTGAGAATTTGTATAAGGGGTTGGTTCTCTGGACGGAAGGGGGTGGAGGGTTGCACAGCTGTTCATGAGCTGGGAAATAATAAAATGCGTTGGGACGCGGCCCTTTTTATTATTGACATATTCTTGGCCGTGTAAGCACTACGACGAACTCCGTAAAGCTGGGTCTATGAATAGAACATAATGTTTCTTATGGGTGCCGATCGTGCTCTGCTGAGAGGCTGAGAGCTGACACGGCCGATGGAAGCTGTTAAGTTTCGACTAGTTTCAGGTTAGCGGCCAAGGTCGGAAAGTCGATGTCATCGAAAATCGGAGAGGAGGAATTACCTAAAGCATGCCTGGAGGATGCATTCTTTTGATATAGGCGGTGCTATTCATACATCCATACATACATACCCCAATCTAGTCCGCTGATGCAAACGTGAGCTCCCAAAGCAAAACGCAACAGGGTGGGAAATATTCACGCCCATCAGCATCGTGCGGGAAATCCCCCGTTAAGAGCAATAAATGATTAGATCCTGGAAACCTCCAGTGTAGGTATGTACCCCGGGAAAGGCACGGCTGGACGCATCCAAGAGATTGCAAGTTGACACAGAGAGAGCGGGAACCAACAAGATTGTTGGTTCACCCTGGTTAGCTCCAAGTACACAGCAGGCTGGGGCGGTTAGTCTCCCAGTGCTCCCCTGCTCAGATAACTACTCACGAGTTGGGACTGGTTTCATGCTCCAGTCCAGATTGGAGCCGGATACAAATGACTGCTCCGTATGGCATAGAGGATGCAATCATAAAGTAGGAGTCGTGGCGCATTCAAAATTGAAAACGATGCCCAGGCGGAGGCTCTAACCCCCTCCGGGACCCTCCCTCTTAGTTAAAAGTTTAAGTGGATTATGCTTATTTTTTAGGGTGCGCCACGCCAACCCTTTCGACCACCCTGAAAACCACAGATTCACAGGACTATATCCTGTCATCGTAGGACAGTGGCAAGAATAAGGGAATTTCCGAGATAAAGGGTTCGTTGCATAATTTATCCTTTCATGGCTATGTAATGTATTGCATTATCGCCCGGGGCGAAACTCATTTCTATTTCTGGCGGCAGGGGTGTTCTCTTTGTTTGTCGGAATGCACAGCCAGGCTTGCATAACACACACGCAGGCCAACCAGGCGAGGTTTTTGCCATGTTTTCTTTGGCCTGTTTACATATAGGCTATTGCAACCCCCTTCGAAATCATATCCCATCTGTGCTTTGACGCTGAACCGTGTCGTTCCTTTTCATTTCCATTTCCTTATCGAGTTTTGGAGAATACCCACCACACGCCTTCGAAAACCAGGCAGTTTGCATATTGACAGTGACAGCCTGTTGCTGCTCATGTTGAACATGTTTTCGAAAGTCAGCCTCCCCACTCTGGCAGTGGTATTGGTCCAGCTATCGTCCGTTTTGGGCCAGACATTCTCGGAATGCGATCCTACTAAAGGCCAAAGTGCGTGATATCCTTGATAGTCAAGAACCTTTCTGGGAAGAAATAGAGCACAGTGCTGACGGAAATCTTTTAGAATGTCCTGCGAATCCTGCCTTCGGAAAATCGACCAATTTCGACTTGACTAAGGACAAGCTCCCAGAAGGCTGGAGCTGCAACAAAGAGCATCTCTTATCCTACAGCGACGACGGCATGGGAATTTCGGTTAAAAAGCAGGGAGATAACCCCGAACTCCGCTCCAATTTCTATATCATGTTTGGGAAAGTCGATATCACCATGAAGGCTAGCCCGGGCCAAGGGATCGTCTCCTCCGCCGTCCTCCAATCTGACTGCAGGGACGAAATTGATTTCGAGTGGCTTGGGACGAAGGATAGTACGGTCGAAACCAATTACTTCAGGAAGGGAAACACCGCAACATACGATCGTGGCATGACAGTAAACGGCCCTGACAATCAGAAAAGTTTCAAAACGTATACCATTGATTGGGATAGTAACCGGATCATTTGGAAGATTGACGGGAATGTTGTTCGTACGCTCACGGCGGAGGATGCTATACCTCAAGGTGGATTGCCCCAAACACCAGCGTTCATCAAGATTGGCACTTGGGCCTCGGGAGATCCGTCGAACACAGCAGATACCATCAGTAAGTTATTGCAAGATCTTCCCCATCCCCAACTTTGAAAGCCTCTGTTAATATCAATAGAATGGGGTGGAGGCCCAACCGACTACTCGGCTGGCCCCTTTACCATGATGGTGAAATCGATCAGCGTCACAGACTATTCGACCGGATCCAAATACGAGTACACGGGCGATTCGGGCACATGGAAATCGATCAAAGCAATTGATGGAGAGATCGACGGTAGCGCGAAGGATGTTCCTACCGCTTCCACAACATCGCCGCCAAAGAAAGGTAAGACATGATGAGGAGAATATTATTTATATCCGCAGATATAAAATCCCTATCTACCTGGCTCGCAAGCCAACCCATGAAATGTTGGATCCGTATGTATCGATACTGACTATTGAAACCGCATAGAATCGACCGCAGAACCCAGTGGGACAGCTACCGCGACCGCTAGTGCGAATGACAACGCGACCAAGTCGGAAACTCCCAGCGGGACGACTTCTGCTGGGGTTGTTGGCAGTACGAGCGGTGCATCTGCAAGCGGTCCAAAGAGTACTGCCACCGATAGTGCTGCCCCTCCATACTCAAACGGTGGAGAGGATTTGACGGTTCGGATCCGGAACTTTGTTGGGGTCGCATGTATTATATTCAGTCTTTCGATGACCTTTTGATATGGAGAATGATATAGTTGCGGGATCGATGGGACATAGTTGAATAATGGGTGGAAGTTGTTCGCTGACTGAGTTCTCGAGTGTCAATTGCATGCCAATTTTCGAGACTTAATGGAGTGACTTTTTTGAATACGTTTGATAAAGATTGTTGGCAGTTCCAGTCTTTATAATTGTGAAGTGGTCTGAATGAGCTTCCCTCTCCAATAAGACATAAGGCAGGCTGTAGTGTTCGTCTCACAGATGGGAGACACGAGCGATCGTCAAAGCCCACCCAGTGCCTGAAATGTCGAGCCATATATTCTATGTGTGACACCATCTGGTACAAGCGGAAGTGTCCCGGGGAAATGGTATCGAGTTGATCCAATGTCGTAGGGATAGCCAATTTAATCCCAACAGCCTCGTGTCTGTTCCCGTGATACACAATAGATCCCTTCGATATCAATATATGACTCGAATACAAGACACTTAAGGAAATACAAATATAAGACATTTGTATGATGCTAGCCGGTCATGTCGTAAGAGAAGGCAAAATAACTGGCCCTTAACAGGCGCAATATGTCATTCCGCAGTGTTGAACAATATCAATTCGGATCCGTCAAAACACTTCAGTTCAACCTGACGCTCGTCAAAGTCGAATCAGTACACAGAATGTCAAATTCTCACGGCCTATACTCACCACAGGCCCAGAAGTTAGTTTCCCGGGGGCGCTTAAACTCCACTGAAGCTGCAACATTATGTTACCCGAGACGGTCAATATCAGGATACTCTCGTTCCAATATGAAGATCGAAAAAGACCGTCGTAGGACGAAACACCAACGTCATGACTCCCCTTGAAGCGGGATGGCAGTTCGGCGTTTCTATCTCCCTGGCAAATACCGCAAGTGAGATTTTGGTTTCAGTTAAGTCGATCATTTCCTGCATCATGTACTCTACAGCAATGATCCGATTAGTACCATTTTTTCTCTCCGCCCTTCCGCTAGGTGACGGACAAGAGAGGGGTTTCCAGTTTTATCAGATTATACCGACAGAATCCAAGCCCTGGACGGCTTGGAAACCAGATTCCCGATTTCGAGGAACTGCTAAATGCCGTCTGGGTAGACCGAGGCATCGATTGGCGGCATATCGTGGTCAGGACTCCTGCCAGAGCAGGCCCAGAAGAGTTCTGTCCGAGGAGCGTTTCAAAGGGATCAGCGGTATCGAGTCAGGGGCACAAAGACCTGCAAGACTTGCAATCTAAGAAACTTCCATCCAGAGTCTCTAGGATCGACCGGTATCATCCATCTTGGCTCTCCTTGGGGGGTCAATGGTGGTTGAAATTGCATTGTCGTCGCATCGGGCCGGCCCGTTTTTAATCCGTGCACAAACTACATCTACCTCCAACCAGCAACATCACTTCTTAATCTGCCCGAGTCTCTATCTCTACTTCGGCTCCTCGGAGTATCATCGCATTGTCCCATCTTCTGTCGGGATGCACCCCCTGAACTAACGTGCAATTACCAGATCCTAGGATCCAATTATTGAGTCAATGACCGCGACTGTCCACCGCACGCGCCGACGCGGCTGCAATGTTTTGAAATACTATCTTCTTGTGCATGTCACAATCACAATATCGCGCATTCAGCAAGGTCTAGCCTCTATGTCAAGAAGCGATCCGTGGTACGGATGTTGATGATGGCACCATTTATTTGCAGCCCAAAAACCCGGGCGACATGCCCCTTGCATCCCGACGTCGTACCAGATCCGCTTCTATTGGATATCGCCCAGAAACGGACTATGGGCGGCGTTTTCTGTGCCCGCACAGGTACCACATCCCCTGGCCCAGATCCTCCGCTTTGTTATGCCTTACAGGTTCCTGGCTCCCGTTCTGGGCTTATGGATAACGCCCTGTAAACAATCTGTTGTTTGCCTGGCCCAGATGTCTCCTGCACCCCTTGCAGGCCTAACTCAATTGACCTGAAAGGGACAACCGCAGGAAGGGGTCCCGAGGGCTGGAGGTACAATCGTGCTGCTGACCGTCGAGTATATAATATTGAGACATCGGCTCCCTCTTCTCCTTCTCTTCTATTTTCTTTCTGCCTTTCCATCCCTCGTTCAGTCCAATCGTTAACTATATAATTACCCCTGCCACTCGCTTGGTTTGTGAATACTTTTTCCTGTTTCCGCATCTGAACAGACAACGACTATTTCAACATGCATTCTAAATATCTTATTGCGCTGGCACTGTCTAGCATTGCGTTGGCAGTGAATGATAATGCTCAAATTATAAATCTGTGAGTTTGATGCTTTTCAATTTCTATTATCCGGGCGCCGACAGGAATATACAACACTTCTGTATTTGTACCTGGTGATAAGAAGTGCCATTGATATACAGACTATATCTTGTCAACGCCCACGAGTGCTAACATCCTATCTCCAGCGGTGACGGCGAAGCGTACACCCTCGATCAGACCAAGAGTTGGCCGCATCACACCAAGGAGACTGGGTACCCGGGCTACCCTATCTACTCCACCGAGGAGCCAAGCTACCCCGTCGGGACTTCGACCGACTGCCCCCCTGAGGAGACCAGCCCGCCGCCTTACAAAACTACGGGATATCCTCCTCATGAGACTTCTACACCGCCAGGGTACCCGACGCCTCCACCAACCCACGAGACTTCTCCTCCAACCCTGCCACCGTATACGCCTTCCTTGACCATCAGCGTTTCAAGGAACATTACCCAGACAGGGTATAACCCCCCTCCTCAGCATACCACCCCTCCTTACGAGGAAATCAATGGTGCTTCCCGTCTCGCTGGCTCTTGGGCCACTGGCTTCGTCGGTGTGATTGGTGCCATGTATCTGGCTGCTGCTCTGTAGAGGAGGCAGACCATTTGGGGAGAGCGCGGCGGGTTCAGCAGCAGGCGCATTTCGGCCACGCGGGGATGGGAAGGTCGATTTTCACATTTCTACCACAGATCATGACGGAGTAGCCGGTGACAGGCAACACTTTTCCCCGTTTTATAATAGCTGGAGTGGACATATTTATAATTCTCCCTTTTCTTTCTTTCCCCTTCTGCTTTCACGCCGCTCGCTATTCATTGCTGTCACGGTTACGAATTCGCCAATTTTGTCCCCGTCATGGTTTACCCTTTTAATTTCTTCTAGTGGATTTGGGTTTAGAGAACAGGTGTTGTATTTTTTAGAAGAACTATATTATACATTTTACCTTTTATATAGGGCCCAATCTAGGCAAACCAAGTCCTTCTTTAGCTACTAAAGTCAGATTACTTCAAGTCGCTCTTAGCGGGTGTTATGCGTGAAGTATGCCATAAATCATTTGATCCCCCTAAATATATGGCACAGCCAAAGTTTGGATTTAAAAAAAATTCATTTAAAAAAGATGAATAAATATGCAAGAATAATAGGCAACTTGCATCATGCATTGGCCAATCATATGCATTTCAGGCGCCGAATATTGTTTGTATTCTGCAAACTGTGCATTCTTTGTTCATTTATTGACTTGGCATGCGTTGCAAGTAATTTTAAATATTTCAATTCAAGATACTCGGCAAATGTATGGTTGAAACATGATTGGAGAGGGTTGAGGATCGTTGGTTGGAGTTGCTCGAACAAGCAAATCGCAGCCTCAGGCGCCAATATCCGACACAACTTCAACCCCACCCCATCCCCACCATGCAGAACGCGGCTTGACCTCCAGCATAACCTCCACAATAACTATAGTTTCTTCAATGAATAAGATACCAATAGGGACCCTATCCAAACAGATATACCAAGCACCATAATGGCATCGACACCATCACCCTCTCCATCTCCAGACCCCTCCAAACAATCCTCCCCCCGCCCAGCTTCACAACGCGGCCTAGGACTCACCAGCAGACAGGGCAGCCGGGCTCGAAATAACAATGACAACGGCTCCAGTGGCACCCCGACAACTCCCATTCCAGATGAGGATTATGGCGCCGATCTTCCTCTAACCATGTCCGCGTCCGTTGTGCTCACGGGACTGCCAAAAGACGCGCATCAGGCCTTGGCTGATGTTGATAAGATCGATCAGGGGAAAGGTATGCATGACATATTCTTGCCTTCACCGTCTTTTTATATGTGCATTTGGCGGTGGGATTTAGGTAGTACAGATCTGTTCTGGCTGCTTCCTGAACGGCTCCCATTTCGTCATATCATGGCTCTGGGCTGGTTGACTAAATCACCGCCCTTTTTCATTTCTTCCCAAATGCCTTATCGAATATATTCCGTGCTGCTGTGCTCTGATTCCCACCTATAATCGATGATATGCTTCCTATCCAGCTCTATTTCTTCATTCTGACCTGTTCGGGTTTCACTATCTTTTTCCATTCCCTGGAGTTCGGCTATTTGATCTATCACCATAAAGCGTCCAAATTGCAAGAAACGCTGGAAACCTAACCGTATTTTTGATCTTTCTTGCTCTTAGTGACCGTGCGATTCCAGCCTTTGCCATCTGCTCCTATCCTCAGAAACCGTGTGTTCAAAATCAGCGCTTCCCAGAAATTTGAGACAGTGGTTAAATTCCTGCGCAAAAAGCTTGATTGCAAGGAAACCGATTCGGTATTCTGCTACGTTAACAGCGTCTTTGCTCCCGGTTTAGATGAGGGAGTTGGAGGGCTCTTCAGGGTAAGTCCAGTCCGCCTTCGTTCGCTCCTCCTGTTCCTTCGTGCCGTTGCACGCGATCGATATAGTACAAACTACATGCAACATTCTGACCTTGACCTATAGTGTTTTAAAACTGATGACCAGCTCATTGTGGCATATTCCATGACACCGGCGTTTGGATGATATTTGTGGTCCTATGGCTGGTTCAGTTACCGAGTGTGCTATCTATCGTACGACATCAGAATTATGAGGAATTGTTTAAAAAGGTCAGTCCATTGCTTGATCCGTATGACCTTTCGACCAAAAATTCAATCCCGGTCTAACATACACGGGCAAGGAGATATCAATCATGACGCAAAGCAAAATCATAAGGGGGGCAAAAATTTCCCACAGAAACAAACGAAAAAGGTATATATGTATCAGCAACAAACAAAATACCGCGCTTCTAACCACTTCCCACCAATTTCTCGAACTCCTCAAGGTCCTCCTTCGAAATGGGATAGGTGTGCTCCTTAGCAGGATATTCTCTTGTCTTTACCTCTTCCTTATACTTTTCGATCGCCTTCAAACTTTCGCCCCAAATGTCACCATACTTCTTCACAAATTTGGGTAGGAACCTCCCTGGGGGGAAATTTCCACTCATATCAACTTGGACCAGAACCTGCCCAGAACAGCCATTGCCAGCGCCGATGCCGATTGTCGGTATTCTCAACTTCTTGGTAACGATGGTTGCTATCTCTGGTGGGATGGCTTCAAGAACGACCATGAAAGCCCCAGCTTCTTGGATTGCCAGAGCATCATTCAAAATCTTCAAAGCACCGGCTGTTGATTTTCCCTGGACACGGAAACCACCCAAAGCACTTTGCCTTTGAGGGGTCAAACCGACATGACCGACGACTGCTATTCCGGCCTGAGTAATAGCTTTTACTGTCGACGCCATCTCCGCGCCTCCTTCAAGCTTGACACTTTGTACACGTCCTTCTTTGATGATACGGATAGCGGACGCTACCGCAAGCTCGGGGGATACCTCATACGACCCCATCGGCATATCGCCAACCTAGAGTGACGAAGATCAATTAGCATCCAAGTTCTAGGTATTCATACGCATAGGACAAAACGATATAGGGCAAAACTCACGGTGAAAGCTGCCCCTACTGCACGAGATACGCTTCGACAATGGAGGATCATCTCATCCAAACAAACCTCGCTTGTGTCCGCCATTCCCAGGGCCACCATCGCGAGGCTATCGCCAACGAGGACCATGTCCATACCAGCAGCTTCAGCAACATGTCCACTTGGGAAATCATGTGCCGTCAGCATAGTAATAGGCTCATTCTTCTGGTGCAGCGTCTGCAATGACTTGATTGTGACTTTCTTGCGGTTTATTGGAGCACCCATTGGAGAGTGGGAGCTGTGACGCCGTTGGCAGGGCCATGTCGTTGGGCTCGATATCGGGTGTATGTTTACGGCAGCGAGGGGCACAGAACGGGTTCCGCCAAGGAGAGGACGACATGGCCCAGCAAGGCGAAGGGGGAGGCGGAGAGCCATTGCGGGAGCAATTTCACTCGGGATTTCGGAAAATTAAGGAGGGGCTCGAGTTGGTGGACTAGCCCGGGGCAAACAGAGTGAACGAAAGAATCCCATGTCTCCGGAAGAGTTGCCAATTGCTATTGCTGACATTTATATAACTTCGACGACGTGATGGTATATGCAGCGTACACAGGAGAATCTTTGGAGTCCTGGCGGCATGTTCCCGATTTGTTGTTTTTCCGTTCCGTCGGGCGAACCGAGGTCGGCCTTTGTTGCCGGTGACTAAGCGGCCCTGATGTCATTGTTATGTCATCCTCTCCTCCCCCCTTGCTTCGCAGCAAACAATCGATCCATACGGCTACAGAGCAATGCGATGTGCAGGATGACCTTCAGTCCAGTTAGCTATGCAGCAGGCCGGTTATGACATTTCTTCGTGCGATTAATAACGGCTTGCTGCATACTTCGGAGTCCCGATGCCCCTGAATGCCTAGTAATCACGATCAAGTCGGACCAAATTTCAACAATGGTCCGGTTGTACGACAACAAAATCCCGTTTAAGTGAATGGATGGGATCTTCTTCTTGCCATTAACTGCCGCGTCTGGCTACCGTCTTTTTGAGTATTCCAGGCACTTTGCTCCCTTGGTTGATTATTTCATGTACGTACAGGCGGGGAAAAGTTTGTTCTCGGCCTCAAGGATGCACATTTCTTTTGACAGTCTCCTTGCCATCCCGATAATAATCCAATGCTTCATTGACCTTTCCAGCATCAAGTCCCTCGATCACTTCAAAATTGCTAGGCTTTATTTTCCCGTCGCGCGCCCACCCTGCGATATGCTTGAAAAATTCGATTGCGAATTCAGAATGCAGTTGGCTCGATCCCTTTATCATTCTACATTCGTATCCTGCTGTTTTGGATCCAATACTGTCGACCGAAATTTTATCGTCCTGAGGTTGGGTCAGTACAAGCAGCACGCCTTTCTTTGAGTTTGACAGCGCAGCAAGGCCGAGTTGCTGCGAGTCTCGGGAACTGAACGCGTCAACTGCATATACAAGGTTATCGCCTGTAACGTCTCGAATTTCCTTTAAAATATCCCTTGTGTGCCGATCAATGAAGCAGGTAGCGCCTAGATCCTTGAGCTTCCCCTCGTTTCTCTTTCCCGCCACGGCAATTATTTGACCAATGCCTGCCATCTTCGCAACTTGGATGGTATATCTTCCACAATTGGTCCCGGCCCCGAGGACTAGAAGGGTCTTTGATGCGTAGTCGAATGTGGCAGCCCCACTGCTCCATGGAGGCGGAAACCCATGCCCTGATTCATGGAAAAGAGCCAAAAATGGCGGAATCGTGTTTGTTGGCAAAGTTACCGCTTCGTCGTCGGTCAATCCGGAATCAGCGACTTTAGCGGCATGCTTCGCATTGACGATAGTGTACTCTTGCAGCCCCCCTGTATCGGCAGAGATGGGTCCGTTTCCATTTGGGCTAGATTGCGCAAAGACATGTTCTCCGACTGAATAGGTTGCTGCGATGGCCCCGGGACCGAGCTTTACTACCTCGCCCGCGAGATCATTGGCTAGGACAGCCAGTCCGTTCTGCAAAAGTAATCCGAAGTCGCGCACTTTCTGGTCATGTGGGTTCACTGTGGTTGTGTTTGTTAGCTGGTTGGGAAGCACGAAATGAAAGAATGGATGCGTGTACTCGTCTCTGGGCCTGGGGGTGGCATGTCCAATAGGGGAACTTACAGCTAGCAGCAGTAACTTTTACAAGAAGCTCGTTCTCTCCTGGTTCTGGGATCGGTCGTTCTTCAAGGACAACAGGTGTGCCCACGGCATGGAGGAGTAGGGCCTTTTGAGACATTATTGTGAGAAGGAATTTGAGGCTTATTAATTGTATTATAGTGTGTATACGGTGGTAAATTTCTCCCTTTAGAATTGGCTTGGATCTTGAATATGAAATCGTATATACATAGTTTGTTCAGGTGTAGAAAGGGGGGGTCTTTTATATACCGGCCTCCTTACTTCGTCCGGCTGACAAATTTATATATTTCCGTCCACCCGCAAAAAATCTCTCAATCCACTCCACCACCAAACCTCGTGTCCACCCCGCATCTCAAACCATTCCAAGGTTTCTATCAATCATTCACCTCATCCGGAGACATTGGAGGTGGATAACTACTTCGCCATGGATAACATTGTTAATAAAAAACGTTCGAGTGGGGGATAACGGAAACCAGAATGTCTCCGAGCCTTATGGGGGGGATCGAGCCTCTATCATTACAAATCGAGCCTCTCTCATTACAAATTGGGAGAAGGATGATCATGATCATGGGATAGAATGGGTGAGTTACATTTTCCTCCCTTCTTTTTGTATCTAGGATGTGATTGGTGTGTTTCTGAGCTTTGGATGATGCTAGTTGAGGGCGGGATCGGATACATGAGACTATCCGGACGTCCTTCGATTTGAATACCTATTGAACCGAAAATATTGCTACCTACTAATTCCAAGAGTCAGTTGCGAGGCAAGGGGGGGAGATATTACAGTCTGTCTGACAATTCCCCGATGGTGTGTGGTGCAAGGACGTTCAACGCGTTGATCCTGGCGTTTTTTGATCGGTCGTCAATCACGAATCTTCTGGTCCGGCGGTTGTGAGCTGAACGTCTTATGCTTTCAGATATACTACACTTGATGAAGCGGGTTTTTAGTCCTGACAGCTATGCCCGCCGCAAAGATGGAATGAAGCTCGCTTGATACGGGCGGCACCCTTGTCGGAAACCGATATGATTTCCGTGCCTACGCCGCAGCCTAGTGATATTGGTGTGTCTTAGGTAGATGCATATCTACGAATTGCACCGTGCCGTTATCCAACATCGAAACCCTGTTTTTGTTGGATGTTGTTCGTTCCCCTCCTGGGCTTCGGTTCCTGGGAGGCTCGAGCCACCTATGAATCAATTTGCTGCTGCGGTGCTGCTCATGCAGTCTCACGCATTTGAAAACATCTATTTTAAGATCCCAACATGCATTGCCTGCAACATTGAAAACGAGTGCCACTCCATTGCCAGACACGGGAAGTCCTAGTCACCTGCCCTTTTCGGAATCGCACGATGACAAGGGAGCTTGTTTGCTCTGTTAATGTCTACACTGAACAAGTCACGACACCATTCTGAGTTACATCTTGTGGAAGCGGACATGGCCTCATCAGCTATGTTGAACTTGAAGGGCGACCAGGATCGATCTTTCGCCCCGCCTGCATGTATTTGTGTCGTACCTACCTACCACAGAGTTGAGGGCACACACCTAGAGAGTCTTGCATGTTGGCGATTTACGAGTCCTCGATCCCTGATGAACTGTCTGAGCACCTCAATGGCCATTTACCGGTTGGAAAACGCCTCAAGAGGGGTAGGATAATTTCTTTTTTATGTCTTTTTTTAGAAAGAAAGGGGCTACCTGACTCTGCAAAAGCCACTGCTGATTACCTCTCCCCTCCCCCGCTGAAGACGGTAGATGTCCGTTCGGGCGCGAACATGGCTGATGCATGCGTTTATCCAATCACCGCTCGATCATATGTTGGTGGGCGGGGAAGAGAGATTCATCATGGTACCCCCTGGGAGCTAACTTATCAGTACAAGGCCGTCGACATTCGCTTTGCGGCTATGCTTAAAGCATTCGATGCTCCAGTTACATAATATCTGACCTTTGTTGAAAATTGTGTAATTCTGCTGCTGGACTCCGTTCTGAGCAATATATGCTTCATTCGACATTTCGCCCTCGAGGATTCGTTCGCCTGCTTTAGCAAACATGTTTGCCATTCTCACCTTCCTGTTTTTCGCTGGCCATGTTGCTGCAGATCGTGGAGAAGACTTTTCGAATAACCTGTTTACGGATCTGGCACCGTGGGTCCTACTACGTTTCATATAGTGGTACGGTTACTGACAAAACGTTGTTGCAATTAGGTTGCTGGCTCTCTTTGGAGAAAAGTTTACAATGCAGTTCATGAGTCAGTCCATGGGATGGGCGGATAATATAATCCTCGCTATGGCTCCCTTGGGTATTATCACCGCCGTTGTCGCCGCCACCAGGGTCGGCGGACCTTCATGGCTCAAAGCAATCGTCGGGAGAGCAAGAGAGAACTTGGCCGTTGCCGAAGCCGAGTTAATGTCGTCCACCTCAAAGGATGTTTGTGAAATGTGGAATGGCCAACAGGTGGTGAGGGTCATGGGTCAGGGCCAAATTCGGGAATTCATAATTCTTATCCCTGATGATAATGATGATGGTGAAGAACTGAAGAAGCTGGAGGATGAGGTGATAAAGGCTGCGATACCAGAGAATGAAGAGGAAGAGCCAACAACCATGGAGGATGAAAAGGAAAAGGCTGCAACGATAGGGGTTGAAATACACACACTACAAGGGGTCAAACAGAGATGTTTGGAGGACTTGGGTTAGTGGAGCCCGCCACCCTTTTATGATATGGGCTTACAATTTGACACAGACGAGAAGAGCGAAGAACAGTTTCCGTGGCTGGATGCCAATCAAAAAGAGGTTCTTCTCCGCCTATGGATGCCCTCGAGATGTTATGTGGTTCGGAATTTGAACACGGATGCGCCAAACATAACATTCAATATCCATAATAGCGTCGGGAGGAAACAGCTGCGAGTTGTAGCAGCCATCGGAATAGCGGTTCAGTTGGGAATCCTGATTTATTTCGGATTTCTAACTTACCACCCTACGCTGTCATTTCCAAAAGCTGGTGACCCTGTTGCTGGTTATGCATTTCCTTGTGCTTCATCTGGAACGGCATTATTGGTAACAGGCATGCTTATATGCTCGCATGTGGTAGAGAGCAGCACGAAAGAGCATAGATATCGAGTAAAGAAGGGTTGGCAAGCTCAGATCGTCTGGTTACAAAGGAATGGAATCGTGAATGATCAATCTTTCCAGTCATATGCGATCTTTGCGGATAGCCCACGATCGATCATCACGACGTCCCAACGATATTCCAAAAGATGGATGGGCGGCGACAAGGGCTTTGGACGAGGACACACTAAGGAGGAACGGGATAATACCTCATACATTATGGAAGTCAAGGTTATTGTAGGCACAATAATCACTATCTGTGGGTTCGTCGTCCAATTTATTGGATTACGCGGGATGCATTGGTCTGCGTCAGTGGCTCAACTCGGCGGAATTCTGCTCATGACGATTCTTAGAGCGTACGTCCGTCTGGGACTGGCAAAATTGCCGAAATGTCAGCCCTTACCATCTGGATATGAACTTGATTGGTTGGCATCCACACTCGGGGGGGATTCGCAGTACGCGCCCTGGCTTGATTCTTCCCATATTTCCAAAAATAAGCATGATAGGCCGTGGAAAAAAGGAGGTTGGGATTGGGGAATTGTATCCTCCAGGGGCGCGTCAACGTGTAAAGGTCTCGCGAGTTCTCCCCAAATTCATGATCAGATTCCCGTGGATTCATCAACAGGGATGGGTTTCGGCAGTGCTACAAATCCCGATATTCAAGAGCAGAGCCCGAAAATTTTTCGTAAAGATAAGTGGAAACGGCGAAATGACCGCTGGATACATCCCAAAAAGGACAACGCCACAATGAGGATTAGGACGGGACTCGGTAAACTTGCAGGATGGCCTAGTCATGCTCGTATAGAGTCTGTCTCTGTCGCACGAGCAATTGAGGTCACGATGGATACCCTCTTCGGACATGAAAAGTCAAGTCTAACCTGGACTTTGAATACTCCCAATGGCGAACTGATCTTCTTTCGCACCGAAAGGCCGGAAAAAGAGAGCTGGAGAGCTTATTCCGAAGAGATCGAAGCCGCTTTATCTTTGTGGCTCTATAGTGTTAATGAGAAGGAGGAAGATCCCTCTCCGGAGCCCCTAAACGAACACACATACCCGCAAATGTATGTTACGGATGATCCACGAGCAACGAATCCAAGTGCACGCCCTAAAACAGCCGTACAAGTTCTTGGCTTATACACAAACAGGCTGCTCCAGGACCTCCGTTGGTGGACCCCCAATGGCGGTTCGGATCTCTTTGGTCTACAAAAGCCCAATCTTTTCATTCGAACCGTCGAGGCAGATCATCATAGAGTTCTAGGACTGAGAGTTCCAATAACCCCCCAGCATACGAAGCTGCAGTATTCCCACTTTATGCTGCCGGACTATGGGGACGATATTCCATTTCGATCTCTGCAATCAGATAAATGGGATGAGACCACAGCACATATTGCCTCACAGTCACGCAATCCATTGAGTAAAGTATTCGCCCAGCATATATTCTTTAATTTCATGTTGGTGGCGGCGAAAATGTTGGAAGAACCCATCGCTGGCGAAGTCGAAATACAATCGAAAGTCAACAAAGGATCTTCCTTTTGGGAGGATTTTACACTCCATAATCCCCAGTTATCAAAACTGGCCCAAGATATCCAAGAAACCGGACTAGGAAGCCTTGAAGAAGTCTGGTATTGTCTCCTTCCTCCTTTGAGCATCGAGAATAAGCTGCCACGAGTCACCCCGATAATTGATCGTGTACGGCAACGGGCTGCGCCATATGAGCTATCGGGAAACTGGAAGGAAATATTGAAGCCATATTCAGGACTTGCTCGGGTGGCCCAAACGTTTCCCAAACACAATGACCTTGCTATAAAAGTTACCGCCCTTTTGTTAGAATGTTTGAGGAGAGTGATGGACACCATAGACCTGTTTCTTTCCCAAAAGCACGATCCCAAGGATATCAGTGTCCTAGACTCGGTTAAATCCGAAATCGAAGACATGCTTGAGGGCGCTCGCGATGACATTTTACCGGAACTTATGACTTTGTATGAGAGACAAGGCCGTCCCTGGACATTACCTCCTGGAGTACATACGAAATCTCACTTGCAGGACTACGAGGACAATGAGGGAACGGAGAAGAAGAACGATAAGGAAAATCGCCCCAGTGAACAGTTCAATTTTTCTACAACATATGATATAACTCAACGTTGGGCCCAAAGGCGGTTCCAGGGGATCCCATCAACCGAAGTGAACGACCGGGACATACACGGTTGGACGCCACTCTACTATGCTGTCGTGGGGCAGTCTGACAAATCTGTGATGCGCCTGTTGCAGGATGGGGCAGATGTTCAAGTACAAGATATCAGTGGTTGGACGCCCCTGCATTATGCTTCCCATTGCGGGAACATTATGGTATCACTGGTACTACTACAATGGAAGCCCGATGTCAATGCGCGCGGTAGAGACGGAAAAGTGCCGTTACACTGTGCGGCAATTAATGGTCATATGAGTACAGTGTGGTCTCTGATCGAGAAAGGAGCCGATAGCAATGTTCAGGACGACATGGGGAATACCTCACTTCATTGGGCTGCGTTTATGGGGCATACGGATATTGTGGAATTATTGTTGAGAACCACAAATATCAGACTGCGCAATTTTACTTCTCGGACCCCCTTACACCTCGCGGCTCTCTCAGGGAAAACCGTGGTGGCTAAGATGCTTATGGATATAGAAGCAGACTTGAGCCCAACGGATACCGCAGGGCGAACGGCGCTCTCGTATGCTGCCGAGATAGGAGCTCACGAAATCGTCGAGCATATGATTTCAATTCCGGATGTGCCTATCAACGGGAATGATAATTATGGCATGTCCGCTCTCGCCTGGGCGGTTGCGAAGGGGGATGAAAAGATGATAAAGCTATTGCTTCACGTGGAAGATATACAAGTGTATTATCAAGATTTTGACACCTCGCCGCTTATCTTAGCTATTCGTCGTCAGAAGCCTGCAATAGCGAGGCTGCTGCTCAACAGCGGGAAAGTCGACGTGGACGAGGGGCTGCTCAGACTGGCTGAAAAAGGGGGGAACGCGGATGTGATTGAACTACTCCGGACTATCAAACAAGCACAGTCCGAAAGATGGTTTTTTAGATCCAAGGTTTAGAGTGTCCGGAATGCAAGGATGGTGGTACTATGTATCCTTCCTGTGTTTCCTATTTGTATTTCGGGACCGTTGCATACATCCATCCCCCCTTTTATCAGAACCCTCAAGGGAAATCACTCCCCTGCCCCCCGCGAGGTCAACATACGGCCTAATATGGTCCCCTCATCGTCTCCTCAAACCCCTAAAACTCCCACCCAAACGCCCTCTCGGTCTCTCCAACAGCCAGTCTCTACCTCGTCGTCGACAATGAGCCTCCCAACGATAATAGCTTCTCCTCCGTCACCAAATCATCTCCTCGCAATTTCCATCCCACTTTCCACTTCACTCCATCCAGGGTATCAGAAGCAAATACATCGTATTTCCTAGCAAGCGGGGATCAACCGCATTAACATGCGCGCACAACATCCACCACATTCACTAGGACTAAAGGGATATCTGTCTTGTGCCTTATGAGTGGCTATGAAGTGCTGGATGGGAAGGCGGGAGGTGGCTTTCCATTGAGGAGGCGAAGGGGGTTGTGGTTCATCGAATTTTCTGGGGGGTGAGGTTATGAAAAGGGGTAAGGGGTAAGGCTGTGGCCCAGGGGGGAAAGGGTACCGGTGCGGATAGTTTCTGAGTCTGGGTTCAGTGGCCGTTGGAATGGGATCAAGGTCGCAGCTGACAAGGTGCTGATTACCGGCCAGACCGAGGGTGCATTTGCCGCTGAGAAGAGAAGGGAGATATTCAAATCCACAATGGGCTTGACGATGTCCTTTTCGCGGTCACTTGTATGCAGCTTTCGGTTTGCATAGACCGAAAACCAAGGTACCCCGTCACACTAGTGATCTGAGTTCCTACTGTTAGCACCGTTTACAGGAGTTGGGAGCGGTGGGGTGGAGATCTTATGAAGAATCCTTCCTCCATTATTGTTTCCGCTTCTCTTGGAGTTGTATATTCATAAAGGGATGAGCGATTTCGGAGCTTCTACGAACGTAGCGGTTACAATTTGGATTAAAAAGACTTTTTTCAGAGTAAATTTATATACATCGAACTCCTGCTTGCTCGGGGATGAATGAGTATCACTTCACTGTAACAGATACTTCGTGTTCAGAACCAGGATCAAGTATGATCAACCTCTATCTGAAGCTGTATTGTGACTCGGGGTCCCGAGTACCCCTATATCCAATTTCTACAGTACATCAACAAGGACAGGCGTCCGAGGAAAGCCCCGCACTTGTGAAAGGGTCAAACTCGGTATAGTTTCTCGTATTCTGGTCCTTTTTTCCTACCGGGGTTGCGGATTTGGGCTCAGAGAACGGGATGCCATAGAAGCTGGCCCCTGGAGTTGATAAGGAATCAAAGCGTTGTAATTTCATTTAGCCCGTCTGTTGTACGCCAGCCAGGATGAAAATAAAGGGTCAATGCCGCAGATAACTTTCGATATATTAGGAAACAAAACTGGGTATCAAAAAGACATATATGATCCAGTTGATCAGATCTGGTCCTAACACGGATACATAGCATAGATGGCGTAAAATGTGTATGAACATCTACAAGATGGTTAGTTGAATCATTCATTTTCGGCTTGTGGGATCATATTTCTCACTACCATCTTCCGCAATCCCTTCCCATGCATCTGCAATGCACCCACCTGAATTGAGATAACGCCCAGAAAAAGAATTCCTCCCACACTTCATGAACGCCACATTTCGCCATTACCTTCCCCCCAGTGTGATAAAACCGGCTATAAAGTGTCCAACCATATATCATCGAGCCGGGAATTCCGTACATGGGTGATCGAAACACTGCGGTTCTCGTTCAATGGCACTGACTAAAAAAAACAGGACCAGATATTAATATGCAACACATTTAGTAATCGACCTCAGAATAAACCAGGAAAGGGTCGAATCAATCGAATCAAATCAATCGCGATTCAAGAGACCCCAAACCATCCCGGTCTCCATCTTAATCAGGAGGACTTACGTAGAGAGACAAAAATCATCCCATACTCATCCGCATCCTCAAGCCACAGCTCGGCCCGCGGACTCATCCGAACCCCAGACTGAATCGTGAAAAACTCTTCAATATAAAAATCCGACCCATCCCACTGTGCCAACCAGCGATTATACAGCATCTCCCACTGATCCCTTCGCGTAGATTGCCAGAGGTACTTGGCAGCGGGGGCGGGCATTTCGCGTAGCCCTATGCAGGAGTAGGAAGGGATGCAGTGGTATATGCAGTAGGCCCATTGGATGATGAAGAGGCTTAAGGCTACACACCGCTTGCATGTGACGAGCACCCAGCATTCCCAGGATGGGCGGACGTTGTTGGATTCATCCTCGAGGACGAGGCCGGTGATTCTTGCGTAGTCAATTACGCCCCGGAGTTGGCGGAAGAGCTTCTCGTCGAGGATGGTGACTGAGGGTTGTTCTTTGAAAGGGAATAGGAGTAATATTGTGTATATTGTGAGGGCCTGGAGGGCAGCGACGAGGTTGGGCTCGTCGAAGGTTTGATACTAGGATTGTTTTAGCCTTGAGGTGCTTCATAATGAATGCCGCTCAGTATACCGTAGATAGAAGGTTTTGGGTTTCCTTCTTCACCGTCTGCAGCACGATGCTGTTCCCTCCACGACACTGGCCATCCCACATCTTGACCAAGGTAAAACAGTTTGCCAGTGGCGTGGGAATATTGTCACCTAACATCTGGGTGGAGTGGATGAACGGTGGGAGTTGTGTGCCCCTGGCCATCTTCCTCGGCCATGTCCGTGTCACCCGGAGAATAAGCTCCATACTGTGCAGAACCAACTTCGGCGGCTTAAGCACAGATGGTTGCGTCGTAAGAGCGAGCGGCATAGATTCGGAGTTATTATTACCGGCATCCGACATGTTTCGAATCAAAGCATAATCCACATTCAAAGCCCCGAGTTCATTGAAGGATCCAAAATTCGACGCCAACGAGGTATCCAGCACCCCAAGATCTGAAAGGGGTATGGGAATATCTATACAACCACTTTCGGGGGTAGGGAAGACACAATGTGCGCCCAGGCCATGGCCCGTGTGGTCAAACTGCGGTTCATACTCGGGGTCAGGAACACAAAGGGCGTCGATATGTCTGCTGCAAGATCCTGGGGATATGCCGTTACCGGCCTCCTTCACAGGCTGCTCCCGAGCGGCATTCAAGCAAATACCGGGCCTGCTACGGTCCGGAGCGGTGGTGTTGCTGCTGACGGGATAGCGACACACGGTTTGCCGGAGCTCACACCTGGAGCAAGCAGGACGCTTTAGATCACAGCGTGTCTTTGCAGCTGAACAGTCACGACATGACTTTTGCCGGAGACTCTCTGACCGGCCATCCATGCATCGCTTGGAGTGTCGAACGAGGGATGATTCTAATGGTTTGTTAATACTAGTATGCAAAAGTCGTATTCGGGGGGTTGACATACTCTGGGTGAACCGGTACTTGCACCGTGTGCATTCGAACCCGTCAGTACCACGCATTTCTCGAGTAACAGTGACAATAACAATAAACTGGGGTCATTTATTTCATACAATTCTGTCAATTCTGCTCATAGATTTGCGCGGATGAGAACTTAATATCGATGGACGATGCACGGTTGAGGTCGGAGCCCGGGGTTCCGGGTGCTGCTGAATTGGTGACATTGGTGAACAGGGGCCAAGCCTCGGCCGAGCCCCTGACTCTGAGCCGCGGAACAGCATCGCTAAATATCTAAATATAGGAAGAATATCAAGAGGAAAATATGCGATGGACAAGTACTGGATTCAGCGGGCCCACCCTTAGAAGTTTGTTACCAATTATTTACGTCCAACTCAGCCCTATTGCACAAGGATTCGATTTAGCCTTGCTGTCACTCAACCTAAACCTAAACTCAAAATGGCGATGCTTCGCGCCCTTAAGGCTCAAGCCCCTTGGCGACGGCGAGATAATCCCCGTCAACGGGGAACTCCGTCGGCTACGGCAGCGACTATCTCTGTCTCTGGCTCAAGGCATACATTTGCATATCCCCGGCAAAACAAAGTTATCAGTTTCCAAAACGTGGCAAACTGTCATAAACAAAATAAATAAATAAACTAACATGAAATAACAAAGAATAGATTTATAGTATCACATTTTGGGTACCTTATCTCGTATCAGCAATTGCCTCGATCTCAATAGAATGGGCCATGATGTGTAAGACATACCTTCACTATAATGAAGAATAAGAAGAGCATCTCAGACCCCTGTTACCTGGTCAGGTAGTTAGTATGCATGAATGCCACTAGAAACAAGCTGAAAACGAAGAGGCCAAAATGTTTAGTAATCCCATTGCCAAAGTTATGAACAAATAGCTTCCTTCAACAGATAAAAATGTTTCACAATAACCCACAAAGGACGGAAAGTAAACAAGCCACCACCACCACCACCACCACCACCAGGAATAATGTGAGAAAAAAGGGGGAATCAGAAGGAGAAAGGGTTAACTGAAGGGGAAAATAAGACCGGGCAGCAAGAAACAAAGCCCAGAAAAAGGCCACGAGAGAGAGAATTGATGGGATCAATATATGAGTTAGTGGAAGATACGGAATATGGAAAGTGTATGTACCCGGATTGATAGAGGTGACTTTAGGGGGGAAGTAACCTTGGGGAGGACGGGTGGAAAAAAGGGGACCCGAGAGTTGGGTGGGGGAGGAAGGGATCTAACCCCGTCAAAGGCGAATAGACATGGTTTAATTTTTTTTTCCGTTTCTTTTTCCAATGAATCATTTGAAGAAGTTCTGCGAGGGTGTGGAGAAGGGTTGGTATGGGTTTTAATATGAAACCTGTCCCGACGGATACATAAGGCAGAGTCGACTCTAGGGTCGGGGAGGGGGAGGGGGGACGAAGAGTAAACCAATTAACAAGATACATTGGCGCCGAAGGATATGCACATTCCCAAAAAGAACAAGAAAAGGAAAAGAATATACTGAGTATGGCAAACAGGAAAGATAATACTAGATTTAGTATTCGCCCTACGAACGGGGCCATTGGTTAGTAATAATAAAGGTAAAAGAAAAGCACAGATATGTAGATGAGAGGAAACAAGCACATGAAAGATAGTGAGAGAAGAAAAAAGCATAACGCCAGTTGAATAGTAGGTGAGCTGTTAACGCCTCCTCGAAAAAGCAAAACCAAAGAGAAAAACCAGGGGAATAAATATGATAATGTTTCAGCTGATGCCTGTTTCACATATCCTCGCGGAAACGTCGTCCGAGTTGATCGAGCAGATCATCCAGTTCTGTCCAGTTGGAAAGGGTTAATGCGAACTTGCGGTGTTTTCGCGTTGTGACATGCTAGCCGCAGTAGTTAGATATGATGTTTGTAGAAGGTCCGATATTTGGTGATAACTTACCTCATCAAAATCATCGAATTTATCTCGGCAATTTTCGCAGTATCCCGGTTTTGGGTCACGCTTCTTCTGTTTCACCTGCTTTATAGTGTTGTTCTTCGGATTCAAGGCCTGAACTTTCTGGGTCTTGTCCTCTTCTGACTGTGTGGTGCCATCCTCGTCAATCTGGTCAAGCTTGTCTTTGGGTTTGTTCTTTGCTCCTCGTGTGGTGGGAGCCCGGGAAGCTTTGAGGGCGCCAGCAATGTCAGTCATTCTATGGGAGGCTGGTATTCCGCTCATCGAAAGAGCGCCGTTGCCTTTCTCCAATACCTTCCTCTTCAAACCGTGTACCTCTTTGCTTGTTCCGGCTTTGGCGCCAGGTGCTGCGGCAGTTGACGATATCATCTGTGATCTGATGGCTGAAGTGATGTTCGAGGGTTGGACACCAGAAGCGGCTGGTTCTCGCGCAACGTACGTAGCCAAAGAATCTTTAGCGCCTGGGTGAGTATCACCTGGCTTTGGTAGCATCAAGAGAATGTCAAATCGCTTCGGAGGAGGTATAGATCTGCCCTTTGTTGGTTTATGGTTCACTGCCCCTTCCACATTCCGTAAAGCACGCTTCTCAACCGAACGTTTGGGCGGTTGCATCGTTTTTACTTCCGCCGGTGCTGGGGGCTTTGCCGTTTTCGTTGCCGCCATTTTTCTTTCCTTCTCCTTCGCCTGTGCCGCAGCTTTTCGGCTTTCTACTTCCTTCTTCGACGGTGGCTCATCAATAAACGGGCATTTCCCCAAGGGAGCACTCCGAAACTGTGGCCATGTTCCATCTTGCCGCTTAGCGACCTTTGGATACTCCCGAACCATGACTGGTCGAGTTTTCTCCTCGATGTCATGGACGTATACAAACGGACCCTTAAAGGGAATGATTTCTTTCGAGGCCAAGACAGCATCACGATCCGCGGGGCCATTGAGTCGCTCATTTCGGAGGACGTGAGATAAATCCAATTCCGCCCGTCCCCTTCCTGACACAGCCGTAGAGCCATTGTTGAGCGTGTAATGACCATTAGGGTTTGAACTTCCATCATTCATGGTAGAAATCACGCGCTGCAGTTTCTCCAGAGCCCATATTTTCATGTGCATCTGTCTCGCCCGGTGCAGGACATCCTTATTGTCAGGAAAAACCCCTCTCCAATCTCCATCTATTGATGCACATCTGAAATCCGTCTCTCTCATCCACTTCACTGCTGCTAGATTGGAGCGACGCATTTCTGTCTTCTTTTCGAGAAGCGAAGGATCAACGGTTTGAATCGAGTCGTCTGGACCGTGTTGGTTCGCAGAGGGACGACCGGCGGGAGGGTCTGCGGAATTTGGAGACTCGATTTCTGGTGGGATGGGACGAGCAGTAACGACATGAGTGACAGCCTTGGAAAAGAACTTCTCCTCGTTCTATTTGAGACGTTAGCATAAAAAAATTAGGTCGAATTCATGCACTTGTTGCTCAATTCACTGCAAGGGTGTTACTGAATACCAGCAGCCCCCGAACGAGTAGTGAACTCAATGACAACACAACGCCAGAAAAAACTTACCGCACCAAGAGCCATAATCTGCCTCGAGCACTTGTTCCTGACATCCTCAGGTATGCCCTCAAAGTAAAATACAAACTGGGGGAACACCTTCCGATAGTGCTTCTGCCACTGGCGAATACTATCCAGCGACTCACCCCCAGCCCTATCATGTTTGACGCCTCTCGAATTATTGTTCTTATTATTATGATTGCTCCTTTCCTTATCCCTCACTGCGACCAATTTCTTCTCAAACGCCGTAAGCTGGGAATTGGTGTTCCTACGCGTAAACACTTTCCCCTCCGTCCCCGAAACCACCAGTTTCCGGGGAGACTTGTGGGTGTAGTTGGGATGGACATCTTCCTTATCGAGCATCTGCTTCTTGAGCGGGGGCTGCTGGGCGTGGGCAAGCTCTACACGAGAGTCAATTGGGCGCGTACGCTTCATGGAGGCGAGAGCGGCCACGCCCCGATGAGGGGAGTTGGTGCCATTGGGGACGTTGACGAGGGGAATGCGGCGGTTTGTTGTTGTTGACATTGCAATGGACGGTGGTGGCTGGGGCGAAGGAGGTATGAATACAGCTGCCATGTATACATAAATAATATCCGGACGCGGAGAGAGGGATATGCCTGTAGCTAGAGAGAACGGGAGAGGGAGAGGGTACTCCTTCAGGCGTGAGCACGCGAGGTACCACCCGACGTGAACAAGGTACCAGGCTCAGCACGAGGACATGGCAGAGCTCAGACGCGAAATAGCGAGGCGATGGGTAATAGATATGGATAAGCTGAGGATAACAAAGCCCCCAGCCTCTGGACAAGCCGCGTAGAGAGTCGTGGGAGGCGAGTGGCCGAAAGGTGAGGTTGCGGTTGGAGCTGGATGTCTGTTGTTTGGAGACTGAGGTTGTTTTGCTGGCTGAAAACCGCGCCGGCCGCCAGCCAATCCGCGCGCGCCCTTTGGGGCATGACTCCCGCAGCCCTAACCCTACTAGCGCCGCTTCCGGACAGCTCCTGGTTCGCCGCGGGAGGGACCCAGAGATGCGATTTTGCTATTTTGCGGGCGGTGATGTTTATTATTAATGTGAAGTTACTGCTGTTCCACGGTTTATTATAGACAGGGTGGATAGATTGTTGCCGCCTGGGCTGGGTGGTTCATGTTTTCTAGTATACAAATGGGATATGATCAAGCAACGCCTCTTGCTCTACTACTATGTACTACTATACAAGGAGCATACGATACCAAGAACCAATTCTACTGCAGAGCTTCGATGTCGTCGATCTGCAGTCATGTTAGCAAAGAGCACCTTCTACCTGGCTTTAACACGATCTACTCACCTCCTTCACAGCTTCGGTAGTGAGGATCAGCGGGTTGTCCTCGCCGATACAGACGCTGTCCTCGATTCTTATTCCGATTCCTCGGAATTGTTTCGGCCACCGTTCATCGTCGGGCACGTAAATTCCACTGCTGGCCGTCAGTTTGAGATTTCTTTGCATAGAAGCCATGCCGCCGGGACACCTACGGTTCAATAGTAATACACTGTCCCTTCTCCAGTTCGTGGGTTCTAGGATATCCAGGGCAATCATGGACATCTAAACCGATATAATGCCCAAGATGGTGAGGGAAAAGAGTGGTCATGGCCTACATGAAACCATGACAGTCAGAGTTGGTCGGAACAGCAATAACCATGCATATGGAACTCACATTCCCAGACACGTCAAACCCTAGCGCCTGGAGTTGCTCTCGCAGCCCCTTTTCCGCAATACCGTGCAGCATATCGAGCGAAAGGCCGGCTGATTCTCGGCATAAAGATACACAGGTTCGTTGTACGCTGAGAATAGCACTGTACAGATCACGTTGCGCTGGGGAGAATTTACCACTGACAGGCCAGGTGCGGGTGATATCAGAGATATAGCCTCCATATTCCTAAGACTGGTGAGCACGCGAACTTATAGATGGAGCGAAGGAGACCATACCCCACCGCCGTCAACGAGGACAAGATCTTCGTTTCTGTATTGTTCAAGGTAAGTGTCACATCGGATAGTTGGCCAGGTTACTGTCATACCTGAGCACATCGTCGTTTCTAACATAATGGATACTTAACGCATTCTAAAAATCAAATTAGCGACGGTTTTGGAGAGTAACCGCATTGTAAACATGGGAGCATACTTGACCGCCCGCAACGACTGGAACAAACGCCGGACCATCACATCCATTAGCTTTGAACTGATATTCCAAGAAAGCATGTATATCCTTCTCCTTCGTAAACGTTTTTCGCATCGACTCCGTAAATGCTCGACCGGAAGCCTGCCCCGCCTTCCGCATATTACTTATCTCCCCGTCACTTTTGAATATGCGCAGTTCATTCAGAACCGGCCGTAACGGCTTAAGCCTATGCGATGCCACAACTTTTTCAAGTGTACCAGATCCACCTTTGAGCGCGGAGAAGAATCGGGACAGTGAGGAGCGGGAGGGGTCAGTCATTTTCAGGTCTGTATAGATCACCGATGCATCGGAAAGGATCGAGGGGGGATTACGGCTGATATCAGCCATGTCGCCGCTCTATGGATCAAGAAGTCAGTCAGACCAGTATCAATTGAGTTAGGTAGCGGTAGCTCTCACAATATCCGCATTGAAAACATCCATCGCGGCTTGAACCCCGGACCGCGCACCTTCCCATAGCTCTGCTCTCGGGTCTTTATCTCGAACGTAAAGGTGGAAGACATGATCATTATCCGAGCCATTATTTCCTATCCCAGGTTAGTATTACCGCTACTCCAGCACTCCAATCTCCCAGAGCTCACCTATAATCGCCAATGCGCCAGGCTCATTGAACCCTATTGAACCGCATCAGTAACGCCATCGGCCCAAAAGGAGGCTCGAAATATTCCGCACCGGTCAGATAGAAGAAATCCGGATCCTGGTGGTATTCATAAAACACACTGCCGGATCGATATTTCACGTCCGAGGATGCGACGACCGCAATTCCATTCTTGGGCAGCTTGGAGGCGAGCTTCGAGCGGCGGTGGTCATATTCGAGGGCGGTGATACCGGGGGTCACTAGACAGGAGGCACAATGGCACAACAATCAGTAAATCGACCCAGAGGTTAATTAGGATATAATTCCACATACGTTCCCCGGCTTTGAGTATATGGGGATGTGTTTCGTGAACGGGTTGTCCAAAGCGGAGCTCCGCCGCAGACACGGAACCGTACCACCGTCGTCGATCAACATGTCTGCTGCGTGTGTTCCTGAGCAGCGTCCTCTGGCTGCCGCAGTTAACTGGTGCACTGGTCGCATACCTCGCCCATTGGCGCAGAGAAGGTATCGCCTGCGACATGGTGGTTGGTGATGCTGTGGACAAGCTCTGATGGGTTCCGTAGCTCGTCGGGTGGTCGGGTGGGTGCTCGTCGGGTGGCCATTACCAGTAATTATTGGTAGCTAGTGGTAACTTAGGGTGCATTTTAGCTGGTCGGGTGGTCACAGTATTGTCATTCTCTGCCCAACTTAGCTCATCGGGTGGTCATGTAATTACCAGCCAACTATAACTGGATGCTACTAGTAGAGACTAGTACCATAAATATCTTGGCATTACTTGGCACCCGACCAGGCAGTGTATGGTATGGTAATACCACTTGTGACATACTGCAGCTAGATACTACTGGAAGTTACTGAATATCTTAACTTGATGCTTGCCACAGCTAAGCACCCATGCAGTAGAGATAAGTAACTATATCTAGTAATATCTAGTAACTACCAGATATATCAACTTAGTATTATACTTAGTGTGCTTGTGACAGCTAAATGCCCCATGCAGCAGAGATATATATCTGATAGTTACTAGATGTTACTAGATATAGTTACTTATCTCTACTGCATGGGTGCTTAGCTGCGGCAAGCCTACTCAGTATATGATAGTCAAGATATTCAGTTACTTCCAGTAGCATCTAGATATATGGTATGGTATTGTAATCTCTGTCTCATTGGGTGTCATGTAATTTATTTTACTGGTTATTACTAGTTGTTTCTGTGCATTACCAGACATTACAGCCCAAAAAATAATTTACCACCTGATGAAGGGGGTTAATTACAAGATGACAATACTGTGACCACCCGATGAGCTGCCCAACTAGCGAATTACATGGTAATTACTGGTAATTATTGGTAATGGCCACCCGACGAGCACCCACCCGGCCACCCGAGGAGCTATTTAACCCTCTGATGGTTCTGATGCGGCTCAGCATTTTCTGGGAGGCAGTGTATTGTCATGTACTGTCACGCGCATACAGATCGCATCTAAACGCCATCAATTTCGTTCTCCGCCACGTTAATAATAAAACTTATGTCTCAAATATTAACCATGTCTATCTAGCATCAGTAAGTAATCACATCGAATTTGCAGCTTGTTATCTAACGTAAATCAGTTCTCAAATCGCCATCGACTCACAAGGCTAGTATGTATCATGTCCAGTATCGATCGAAATCGGCCCGAGCCACAGCCAAGCGCGCTTGTCGGGGATAGGCCCCAGGGGCCAGGACGCCTTGTCGAATCGAGTAAATTCCTCGTATTCCCATCAAATAATAATGTCGATCTCAGAAAGATGCATCAAAAGGAAACTTGAAAGCTGAATGCAAGGCGGAATCTGCACTGGAGCCAGGCCAGGAGAGATGGCTTTAAATACCATGCCGTCCGCCCAGAGGATCTCTGTCCGTAGAGCCTCCGTTGGATTACTGAGTCTCTTTGGTTAGACTATCAGCGTCTGGAAGAGCAAATCGGCCTGCAAACATGACCACAGAAGCTCCTGAAATATCCAATAACCATGGGGATAACCATTTTCAATCGACCCATGACGACACCAGCCAAATAAACCCCACCACTGAAGCTCCCCGCAACACCCTCCGCCTCTACAACCGCCTGTACCCGGGGCGCAAAGGGCTTTTCGCCCCCTCTGACGATTCCCTCGCTCAGTACTTCATCACAAACCCCGTCCCCCATAAACATGCCACCCAATGGCGGCCCGTTATCTACCGGGGTGACAACCCCAAGTACACCCCCGAGACCACCGCCCTCGCGCTCGCGCGGCGCTCGGCCATGTGGAACTCTTTTAAGATCTGGCTAGGTGATGGTGTGGATGAAGTAGTAAAGAACGAGGAGCGTAAAATAAAAGCTAAAAAATATGCCCGCAAGGAGAAGTGGAGGAAGGCATTTGGGGTGAGCTCGAAGCCACCAAAGGAGCCGTTGGAGGAGCAGCAGCCGGTCAAGGGGCTAGTTGTGCTTTTCCAGATGAAGAGGAAAGGTAATTTGAGGCGGGTGGAGTTTGAGATTGGCGGGATTGCGTATCGGTGGACTGGGACGAGGAGGTTTGAGACGGGGTTTATGAAACGTGTTAAGGGGTGGAGTCATTGCATGAAGGTTGGTATACATATGTCCCAATTCCCCCGAACCGTCAGTTCTACGACAAATTCACATAACGAAATTCTAACATATTCCCAGCTCGTCCGCATCTCTGACCATGCCCTGATTGCCACGTTGGAAAAGTCCCGCGCATCGTCCTACCGTAGCTCGATAAAATCCGCAGGACCTCCCAACAAGAAAAAGCAGTTCACGGGCACTCTCCGCCTCTACGACGAGGCGTATTCCACCACTTGCGTGAAATCAAACACCGATCTTTCCATCCCCGCGGAAGTTACACCTGAAGTCAGCGCTTTCGCTTCCAACGCCCTCTCTAGCAAATTTAAAGACGAGAAAGGTTTCAACCTTAATGGACCCCATGCGGGGAATGTCATCGAGGACGCTATTATCATAAGCTGCTGGGTAGTGGTGGAGGCCGAACATCGGTTGCGGTATAAGATTTTGGACTTTTTGGAGGAGGTTGGGGAGAACGCCGAAGGGGGTTGAAGGCTCCGGGAGATAGGGGGGGAGGAGTGGAAGAAGAGGAAGGAGAAGGAAAACAAAATGGTGTTTGGGAATGGCAAATTGGATTGGGGGTTTCTGTTTCCTTTTGTTAATACCCAGCAAGGAAGTTCAATTTTCATTATACCCAGCAAAGGTCTATGTTAGAAAGGTATGACCGTATGGGGCACTTTTTTCCCTTGGTGTGTTTATCATCACTAGCAAATCCATTAATTGAAAGTTGCATAACAAGACAGAGTTCCTACACTCCTAGCTTGAGGTTGCGTCAAATTAAGTCGAAGGGAGAGGCAAGGGGATCCGTGAGTCTAAGTATGAGTATGGGATAGATCTAGAAAGGAGTCTTTCCATTATTGGCCGCATCACACGCTCCATTATTCGGCACTAAATAACCACACATACATTTAATCAGATATGTTTACCATTGCAATTCATTAACCCCCAATTTTAGCCATTGCAATGACCTACTAGCCAGAAATAATTCATTCTCAAAGAACAATAACTGGACAAAGCATTTAAGAGCTGGTCTCCGAATAATCCACCTCCTTTCATCTGAACATGGCGAAATCCCCTTTAACATCTCCCATTATGCCACATCTTGTCATACCATACAGCACACGCCCTCTTCCACGCCACTTGAGCACAAAGGAGAGCAAGAAGGACATCTCCACCTCCATCGGTCCTATCCCAGCTGTATGAAAGTATAAATACCCTCAACTGCTCCCCCATGGACTGGAAAAATCTCAAATCATCTTCCACCTCCATTCGATCATCGAACTATACAAAAGCAAGAAATACCACTCCCCATCTTCATAAAAATCAATCCCTCAAAGCCGTCAATACCAAACCAACAAACCGGAGCACGTGCAAATCTTCTATCCTTACCCCCTTAAACATTTCGTCGCATCTATACCACACGTGCATATCTCAATACGTCATGGCCTGCATCAAGCCCCATACCCCCAAGGCGGCGAAAGCCATTGTGTAAGCGTATCCATTTATCCACCATGACTGGATTACCCCTTGATACTGACTGCACAAACTCAACAACCTAGACCGCAATCCGAAACTACCCAGCCCCGTAACCCGCATACACGGTGTGCCAAATGCGGAGTCCTCATTCCACAGACAAAGACATATTGCCCTGCCTGCGAGCCGTGGTAGATCACATTATTAGGGAGGCACTGTTTGCTGGGAATGGGTGCGGGACAGGAGATGTTTGGAAGAGTCAGGAAGAGGTGGTGAAGAGTTCGATATGATGGCAAATTTCGGGTTTTACTTACATTCGTTTTCGGGATCCTTTGGTTTTTCTTGTGCTGGGGATGAATTCTTTGTTTTTTTGAATGGCTTCAATGTTTTCCTTTTCGTTATCGTGGGGCATGGTGATAGATTGCCAGAGATGTCAATCCAACATATGACAATTATGCTTATCTTAACTCCTTGCTCTCATCCATAGCTGCTAGTTTCTTCCCATTGAAAGGAATTGGCGGGAGACATATCAAGCCCATTAGACAACCCATTTTCCCCGGGCATAGACGGCGAAGGTTTTGCAGATACTAGTACCTATCAATTCTCAATCACAGGACTCTGATATTTCCCAGAAATTCTGTCCAGCGGAATGCCGTTAATGAGCCTAGTGGCAAGGTAGAAAGAGCTGTTCTCAGGTCTGCGGGTCTCTAGGACACGCGGGGTAGGAATGTGTGTTGTTTCTAATATACTCAAGGTCGATGACCTCAGTCTTCAAATCTGTCATGGCAATGTCCAGTAGGGCGTAGGTTTCATTCCCGATGTTGAGCTGGATTCTGAGAAGTTGAAAAATGGTATGTGCGATGGGGGTGCCTAATATGAGCAGGCAAGGAATCCCAAGGTGGATATGGGCAATATCAATCGTCAAACGTTGTAAGGTGTGCAGGTAAGAAGAGGAAAAGGAACAATGTGAAGTTGTGAAATGTGCTGGGTGCATTATTAAGTTAGCCTTGTTTTGGGGGAAGTAAAGGGATGGGCTATTTTACCCCTATTTCCGCCAAGGAGGTTTCTTCTGCGGATATTTAAATAGTATTGGGGGATGGATGTATGTAATACTCGATAGAGTGGACAATATCTTTTCCCAAGAAACATTGATTTAGGGGTTTTGAGTTCGAGTTTCGGACGATAAACATCGTTGCTTGTTTGGGCTCCCCAGTAAGCACTGCAAGTAGTACTACTACTAGTACTAGTAGTGATGGGATATTACGTCGAGGTATTTAGTAAGCTGATCCAATGTCGTGAGTCATCGCCCGAGGTTGTCTACCCTTAAAGAACGACCAAAGAGTCGTCAAATATCTATCATCATATATCGAGCAACGCGCTGTGAGGCCCAAGGAGCTGGCTGGTTGGTTTCTACTACTATCTTTAACCCCTTTTCCACCAGCGAACGAGACTTTGCCCCACCACTCAAAATCCCCTGGGTCAAATTCCGAACGTCTGAACCCTAATCCTCCAAACAAAACTTCAATCAATTCATTCCTATATTGGCAAAAATGGCCTTGCCAATGATCCACCAGCATTCCACCCCTGAATCCTCCTTAATCCCTTTACTCCGTTCTCATCTCCCCTACTCAGGACCCCTCTTGCGGCGCTTCCAACATCATGTTCTCTACCCGGCGAAAACCGCATCTATTCTCGCAACATTCCCCGCCACATCGTCCCTCTCAACACCATCCGCCCCATGGCTAGCTGCATACGTAGATCTTCACTCAGGCGGGACCCAGATATGGATCTACTCGAGTGTCGAGGCTGGAGTCTCGAGCCCAACACTACAGGCTCAATCATTGCAATCCCCAGGGGCCTACCAAAGGAGTAAACTCAATCTAGACCGCGCAACGGAAGCACAAGTCCAGGCTCAATTGCTCTCCCTCTGCCAATACATAGATACCCATCTCCTACCGTCATATGTCTCCTCTCTCCCCGCCACAGCCAAGGAAGAGCAAACATCGACCCCAAGCCCATCAGGCAACACCCTCAAAAAGCTCCCTTCAGTCCCAGCAAACGCATTCCTTATTGGCTCATTACACACAGGCCTTGATGACCTCTTATCAGCTGCCATAGCAGAACCCGGAAAGCTACCTCCCCATCTGCCAAGAATCCACTGCCCCCCGCGTGATGCGGCCGTCTGCATGAAATATCTATTCCGCCAGACTCCGCCGCCATCGGCGAGCGGCAATCCTGGCGCGGCGCTCCCGCCGGGCTACCGCTTCCATGACCGCATACGCCGCGGAGGGGTGCAGCCGTATCAACTTGACCTGGTAATTAGCCGCACGCATATCCCGCGCACGAAACATGCGTTATCTAAGCTAGAGAGCGTTGCTTTGTATTATGGTGGTGGCGATGATAGTAGCAATGTCATGGCTGATCATACCCATTCGACTAATGCGGATGAAATGCCTATTGGATGGGTATTTCTGAACCCTGATGGGAGTCTTTGCTCGTTACATGTTGAAGAGGAGCATCGGGGGCGCGGGTTGGCTGCCTTTCTAGCTAGGGAGGTTATGAAGATTGGGATGGGGGAGGGCGGGACGTTTGCTTCTGGGATTTCTGGCGGGGAGGGGGAGGGAAAGGATGAGGGGTGGGCGTTTGCGGATGTTGAGGTGAATAATACTGCTAGTCATAAAGTTATGGGGAAGATGGGGGGTGTGCCGGGATGGACTGTGCGGTGGGTTGCTGTTGGGGTTGTCAAGGATTGAGGAGGAATACGGATATAGAGATCCCGACATGATTACTTCATATGTTAACATCCGAGAGGATGGACCCATCCGCAGTATATAGTAGCTGTATGCATGTATGTATTTTGCATTGGGCTACTCGGAGGTATCCAGGTCCGCCTTTGATCTCGAGGATGCACTACTAGTGTACTAGTATCTACTCCGTAATGGACCGCACAGCCTGACTAGATAGAGATATATTATTTTGACGTATTTAGGCTGCTTACCCGTAGTATATTTAGCTACGCCCCGCCCCACGTATCGATATACTCGTAGATCATAGATGCGAAGTCCAACACCCTCCTCTCAACTCCAACATGCCGAGCCGAAGACCAATCGTTATCCCCGATAGGCCGCCGATGCCGAGTGGTCGGGTGTACTTGCCTAATCCTGTCTAGCGTCTATACCGGGCCGTTGTTCTGATTCCCCGCCGATTGGCCCCCCATAAATGTGTCGTTCAGACGGCGGAAAATACCAGGGAGGATATCTCAGAGTATTGGATTATTCTTTCCGTGCAAAGCTAGTTTGGACTGCCCCATTACGAGGGGGGGAACTGATTGACAGCCCTTCCCGAGTTATTTTTCGGTCCAATTGCGCCATGGTGGGGTAGAAACGCTGGAAGACTCATGTATATCGCCGACGCGCATCTAACCCCGGGAAGAGTCATATCTACTTAATACGCCGTGAAGTGAATATTTAAGAGACTCTTTTCAGGTCTTTATATCCCAACTTATCAGTTTCCCCCGTGCTCTGCATCGATTAGATCCTTTCGTCTTTTTGAACTCGGATAGCACATCTAATCTCAGGAAGATCGCTAATCTGACCAGCTAGCTTCTGGATATCTAGATTACTTTCTACAAACTTACACCCCTCCCATTCTTCCTCTTTCATAGTCACAGCAATGGGGAAATCACTTGTTTACCCAAAGCGCACCAGCAACACCGTGAATCGGTATAAGCACCGCGGTAAGATCCAACCACTACAAGATGTCAACAACCCTAAAAGCCATTGACTAACCTTTCCACAGCAACTTATGATCTGGGTCCCATCCACACGATCATAAATGAAGCCCACGTCCTACATGTCTCCTTCAGTCCGGGCCCCGAAGACCCTTTCCCCGCCATCATCCCCATGATCGGCGCAATGGGCTCATTCGAGTACCCCTCTGCGGATCTTGACGAGCCGCTAGACTGTTATCTACATGGCTATGTCAGCTCGCGAATCATGAACCTCGCGCGCGCAGCGGCAACCGACGGCGAAGAATCTAGCAAGGGACTCCCCCTCTGCATCTCCGCCGCAAACCTTGACGGCCTCATCCTCTCCCTCACCCCAAATTCACACAGCTACAACTACCGCTCTGCCATTCTGCATGGATACGCCAGCCTCGTCACTGACGAGGCGGAAAAGCATTATGCCATGAAACTAGTCACGAACAAGGTCTTGACAGATCGTTGGGATCACACGCGCGTGCCGCCTAATGCGGCGGAGATGTCGTCGACAACGATCCTGAAGGTTACGATTGTGGATGGGAGTGGGAAGATTAGGGATGGTGGAGTGTCGGATGAGAAGAAGGATAGGGAGGATGAGGAGATTACGGGTAGAGTGTGGACGGGCGTGGTGCCAGCTTGGCAGACTTTTGGGGAGCCGGTATCCGCTGAAGGGAATCGGGTGGAGGAGATCCCGGCGCATGTGAGGGAGTATGTGAAGGAGACGAATGAGAAGAACAAGGCGTATGCGTATAAGGCGATAGGGGTGGAGTTGCCGAAAGAGGAGCAGCATTAGCGAGTAGCTGGGGGTTGGAATATGAGAGGAATGAAGGGATTTGCGGAGTAGTGTGATGGACGTTTAGCCTAGAGCATGTGGTTTTGATATTGATTCTGGGGGTGAATTCATAGATCGCGCTTTATTTACTGTTCTCCGCAGCCCGTGTATGTTTTGAGCCCCCTCTATCGCTGCCAAGAAACCCGATTTTAAGTTGCGGGCGGAGTTAAGCTGCCCCACCAACCCCCACTTCTGCAGCCCGGCATCCCGCATCTTGGAGCCGCATCGACAAGGCTGGAGTCTGCAGCAAGCTCCAGTCCAGCCAAAGGATCAACAGCTTCATGAGGTCACAAATATTCCATTTCCTCGTGTATTCCCCATATATTTCATGAGTGCTCTTTCCCCACATCAGAGACAAAAACATAATAAACTCCCCTCACAATCCAACTTCGACAACACACCCACAGCCGTCTCAAACCCCAACTCGCCATGGCTGCCGCCGTCAGGTCCTCGATCGTGCCAGAGGCAGATCTGAAGTCCTTTTCGGAGCATCTCCTTGGCTCGAAGAATATCATGGCATTGCTGGGAGCCGGTCTCTCTGCAGGCTCAGGCCTACCAACATTCAGAGGAGCTGGTGGTCTCTGGCGATCCCAAGATGCCACTTCCCTCGCCACTCCTGGAGCCTTTTCCGCGAACCCGGGTCTCGTCTGGCAATTCTACAGCTACCGGAGACATATGGCGCTCAAGGCGAAGCCCAATAAGGCACACTATGCCCTAGCGGAGTTGGCGAAGAGGAACCCGAATTTCATCACATTGAGTCAGAATGTTGACGGTATGAGCATTTCACTTTTTAAGAACATTAGATATGACTCTACTATTCTTAATAACCGCGACAAATACTGATACAAGTGCATCTATATAGGTCTATCCCCCCGCGCTAACCACCCCGACTCCCAACTTTACCTGCTTCACGGCTCCCTCTTTGACGTAAAATGCACATCCTTCTACTGCAAATACGTCGAGCATAACAACTACACAGACCCTATCGTCCCCGCCCTCGCCATTCCCACCGCCGTCCCCGAACCCACCCCCTCTACCACCGACAAGACGGGCGAAGAAGCCTCAAAATCACTCGCCAGCGCCATGGCACATAGCCCCTCCGCCCCACAGGCTGGTGAAGGCCAAGAACTCGACATCTCCGACCCCCGCATTCCCATCCCACGCATCTCACCTTTGGACCTACCCCAATGCCCCGAATGTAAAAATGGACTGCTGAGACCAGGTGTGGTTTGGTTTGGCGAGCCGCTGCCGAACAAGGTGCTTGATGATATTGAAAGATGGATCCACGAGACACCAAAGATCGATTTGATTTTGGTTATTGGGACGAGCGCGAGAGTTTTCCCCGCGGCGGAATACGTAGAGAGGGCGAGGGAAAAGGGAGCGAGCGTTGCAGTAATTAATATGGATATCAATGATGTGCCGCCCACGGGGATGAGGGAGGGGGATTGGTTCTTTCAGGGAGATGCGAGTCTGATTGTGCCGGAGATTTTGAAGGGGGTTATTGGGGATGTTTAAGGTTTTATTATTCCGGTGCTGTGCTGGGTCATATGCTTTATGTGATTTCTGCGAGGCGTTCAGCAGAGACAGCGATGGAGCTGGAGTTGTCATACATTTACCGCTTTAGGGTCTTTCTGGGTATATACGACATGATCACGAATTTGCTTTTACATCATGAAGCACAAGAAGAAAAGACAGATTTATGAGTGCTTATTCATTGCACGGGATGTTCAGGTCCCAAGGGAGATACTACGAGTAGTTAAGTTCTGTCATGAGCGGCGTGCCAGACTTTGTTTTTCTTTTTGTTTTGTTCAGAATGAGAATTAAAAGAAGAAATATGATCTATCAATTCTCCAATGACTGAACCCACCAACCTCACTGCCCAGTTGGCCCCTTATTATCTTATTATTGGTTCTGTCTCTTGACTCCCTCAGCTCTTCGTACTATCTCGCCGCTGATTGGCCCGGAATGATCCCGCCCAAAACCAACCTTATTTCGATTATGCGCGCTAACCTAATCGAGGCAAGTGTTAAATGACTAAGCAATCGGTTGCCATGACATCCAACTTGCCCCCAAACACTGGTCGTCGACGACAATGGCAAGGCTTCCCCGTATTTGAGGCAGAGAACAGGACGTCCAGCAGGGCTTCAGTGATTCCTTTGCTAGATACACTACTTCCAAACCCATCCGCGCGCTTTGGGGATCCCCGAGCTTTACTTCACGAACCGCTTTAATTTTTGAGAGCTCTGCGAGCTTGGTCCATCCGGCAAAGGAAGGTTGAGAGAGCTTGGTAGTTTTTTGCCCTGTGAGCGCGTTGTCTCTCGGTTTCTAGATGCAAGGAGGAATTGCTGACTGGTGGGTTATTTGTTTTCATAGGTACCGACGGGATAGAGAGAACAAAACTATTCCAAATATACCCCGCCGATTTCCCTCGCAACGATCGCCGCAGCCGAGCTGAGCGGATACAGACTTTCACGAGGGCCGGCTAAGTGCTGGTGGAGATTGAACCCAAAGTCGACCTTCTTGTCTATCCTAGCCAGCAGTCGGATGATCTAGAAGCTGGCCGGGACATAATCATTTTGGAGGTGGAATATTGGCTACTGCTAGACAGCCACAAAGATCTCCGGCAATGGTCAAAGAACGCGAACCCCCAAGGGCTCCTATAACTCCCCCAGATCCCGCGCCTTCTACAGCTCCTACAGCCCCCACAGCCCCCACAGCCCCCACAGCCCCTAGTTCTCACCCCGCTGCCACAGCTCCTCCGGCTGCCACCGTTCCAAGACAGCCCAGCAACAAGCCTGGGGAAAGATCGAAGCCGCCAGTGTTTGGCTATCCCTCTCCATTAGGATCAAGCAGTCAGAAACAGAGCAATGTATTCAATATTCCAAAACCAAACAGGCCGCGTCCTGAACACCATCAGTCGCATCGACCGCCGCAACCACTAGTGGGGAACAATGGACCTCGTCCGGGTCAACAGTCAAATACCGGTTCCAGGCCAGGAAGCAGAGATAGAAATACCGGTCATAGATATCCATGGGAAGACCCCTTGCGGCCGGTGAAGCCAGCGGATTACAACAAAACCCGACCAGGCTCGTCAGGCGATGACAGCGCTGTGGGAATCATGCGTCCGACGAATGTCCTTTGGACCACGAGACCGGCTTCTATTCCGCACTTTTCCTCTCAAGGCTCAGCTCCAAAAATCCCTAAATCACAGAACAATCTCAAGAACTTCATCGATATGACGAGTGAGATCGGCATGGCAACAAACGCTACCCATTACGAAGAGGAGTTTGGATCGATGGATGCATATAGCTACGTTGATGCAGCCAAAGCAAATGAGAACATCAAGGCGTTGCTCGAGGGAGCGTTTGAGGAAGAGAGTGAGAAGCCTCGGACTAGGCTTCGAAAGAAAAAGATTGAGGATGAGATTGATGCTTTGGCCAATAAGCTTTCAAACGTCACCGTTGGTGGAGCAGAAGAACCAGAAGAGGAAGAGGAAGAGGATGATGGCACCGTTGAAGGCCTCAATGTCAAGCTATTGCCCCACCAAATTGACGGAGTCGCCTGGATGAGAGATAAGGAAGCTGGTGTAAAAAAGACCCGGGGCGTGCTTCCTAAGGGAGGCATTCTCGCTGACGATATGGGTTTGGGCAAGACTATCCAGACGATTGCGCTGATGCTTACGAACCCTCGGCCCGCGAAGGCGAAGACCAGTACCGATGATAAGGACGGCGACAAGAAGAAGGAGGGGTCCAAAATTCCACCCGAGGTGGGCCATGGCACCTTGGTTGTCGCGCCCCTTGCTCTGATCAAACAGTGGGAATCTGAGATCGAAACCAAGATCGACGCCGCACATAGATTGCGAACTTGTGTGTACCACGGAACTGGACGAACGAAGAACGCCAATAAGCTCGACCAGTTCGATGTTGTTATCACAACCTACGGAACTCTCAGCTCTGAGCATGCAAATTCTATCAAATCGCCAGCAAAATCCGGATGTTTTGCCACTCACTGGTACAGAATCATTCTCGACGAAGCACACACGATTAAGAACCGCAATGCTAAAGCAACGCAAGCTGCTTGTGCGTTGGATTCACTCTATAGGTGGTGTCTTACCGGCACACCCATGCAGAATAATCTGGATGAGCTGCAGAGTCTTATCCACTTCCTCCGCATCAAGCCGTATAACGATCTTGCTGCCTGGCGTGACCAGATTACTAGGCCATTAAACAATGGACGGGGAGGGTTGGCTATCCGGCGACTACAGGTTTACCTCAAAGCTTTCATGAAACGGCGTACAAAGGATGTTTTGAAACTGGAGGGCGGCCTGAATGGTGGAAATACCAATACCAAAGAAGACGGCAAGGAATCATCGACCGGTTTCCGCATCACTAACCGCGAAGTCCTCAAAGTTGTCGCAGATTTCACCCCCGGAGAGCGAAACTTTTACAAACGCCTCGAACAACGCACTGACAAATCCTTGGAACGAATGATGGGCGGTGAAAACTTGAACTATGCCAGCGCATTGGTGCTTCTCCTTCGTCTACGGCAAGCTTGCAACCACCCTGATCTTGTCAAGAGTGACCTTGCACAGGATAAAGATGTGTTATTGAACAATTTTGGAGGAAGGCGGTCTTCTTCTAGGACATCTAACGGTGGGGAGGATGTCGATAGTATTGCAGATCTTATGGGCGGATTGAGTGTGATGACCAAACGCTGTGATGTCTGTCAGATTGAATTGGATGCGAAGGAGGCCCGGAGCGGTGCCAGCCGATGTGTGGAGTGTGAGGCCGATTTGCAGTCACAAGTTGTTCAACCTAAGGAGAAAAAGAAGAAAAAGAAGAAGCCGAAGAAGGAGAAATCAACCGACGCCGCGCCGTCCGAGGAGTTATCCCAAGCCCGTCGCGCTAGATTGCAAAAGAACCGCGTTGTTCTTGATAGTGATGATGAGGATGATGGCGAGTGGATCGTTCCCGATGAACAACGTCCTGCCACTGATCTTGGTAAAGCCGGTGGCACCGATGATGAGGACGCCGAAGGTGGAGGCGAATGGATAAACTCCGACGACTCTGCAACTGAAGACGAGGATGATATCGAAGGGTCCAGTAAAGTCTCTCAAAAGCAACCAGAGGTCATCAGTCTCGTTTCCGACGAGGAGGAAGAGAGCGAGGAAGAAGAGGATGAGGACGACGACGAGTCCGAAACTGATGAAGAAGAAGCCAGCATCCTCCCCCCCACAGAAAAACCCGACTACCTCGCCTCTACCAAGATCCGCCACCTTATGAAAATCCTCAAGCAGGAATCCGGCGACTTCAAATTCATCGTCTTCTCCTTCTTCACTTCCATGCTCAACAAGATCGAACCGTTCCTCAAGGACGCTAATATCGGCTACGCGCGCTACGACGGGGCCATGCGCAACGACCTGCGAGAGCATAGTTTGGATAGACTTCGTAACTCGCCAAAGACCCGTGTGCTGCTTTGCAGTTTACGCGCGGGCTCGTTGGGTCTGAATCTGACGGCAGCAAGTCGGGTGGTTATTTTAGAGCCCTTTTGGAATCCCGTATGTCCTTATCCATTTACCCTTCCTACCGGTCCATTTTATGTAAAACTAACCCGGATCCTATCCATATAGTTCGTTGAAGAACAAGCCATCGACCGCGTCCACCGCCTTAACCAAACTATCGACGTCAAAATCTACAAACTAACCATCAAAGATACCGTCGAAGAGCGCATCGTCGATCTACAAGAGCGCAAGCGCGAGCTCGCCAACGCCACCATCGAAGGCAAGGCTTCCGCCGCGAAACTTACCATGAAAGATATGCTTGCGTTGTTTGGCCATGATGCGGAGGCGAAGTACACGGATGATGGACAGCTTGACCTAACGGGGAAGACGAGGCTGCTGGAGCGGAGTGAGGGGGAGTGGATTGCCGGAGAGGAGAGAGCTGGGAGTCCTTCGGTGTCGTCGAGCCAGGGCAGAAGGGCGACGCCGCCGGTCATGGAGCGGAGGAGCGGTGGTGGAGGAGGAGCTAGGAGGGTGACGCCAGAGAGCTCGGTTTATGGGCGGAGATGGTGATTGGGCAATGAATCATCTTGAGAGTTCGAGAAATTGACCGATGGGGTCTTGCTGTTTCCTGTGTGGCAGGATACATACATGCTACGCATACGCACATATACCCATTTACTTCTTCCTCGCTGTGTTTTCACGATCTAGATGGCGCCCGCTTGAGTTGCCTGTCGGGTTGTTTTGTTGAAGTTGGGGGATGTCATTAGATTTTGCTCTTTTGGGTTTAATTTTTTTTTTTTTTTTATGGAACGGGAGGGACGGGACGGGAAGCGTTTTCTGGGACGGATGGGAGCGGGAGCGGGAGCGGGAGCGGGGGGTTGACTTTTTTTTTTTGCAAATTAATATTGGCCTGTCCTCTTCTTTTTTGGTTTGAAAATAATTCTAGAAAGCCTAGGTACATATGCATCTTTACAGCCGATTCTTGCAGATATTTCCTTCCCCCCTTTTTCATTCGTTGGTTGGTTATTTGATTGATTGATGTGGTTGTGTTGTGTTGGGTTAGGTTAGAGCAATATTAACTAACATAGATCAAGCTTCAGGCTCAGACTCAAACTCAGACTCAGACAGATTTGGCCTCATGCTCAGGCTTGCTTAGTTAACTTGTATGCTGGTAATTCATTGATTAGTGACACTGAAAAGGGGTTTGAGTGATTGGTTATATGGATGCATGTCTCAATTTAATAGCAGCTAATGAATGGTTGATGGGTGATGTCATTTATATAGAAGTTTAAATAGAAAAATAGAAATAATATGATTGACTGATTTAATATAATCCTTATTCCTTACCTATATAACCATATTACATGCATACAACATGCACACAGCAGGAGTAGTTATGTCATCTAAGAGACCTACCAGTGATCATCCTACCTTGCCAACCACTGCTCCACCAAACCCCCCCTCATCACACATGCATAGAAATGATTTCCTACCCACATACAGAGTAGTTATTGTATCCAACATTAATCTGCTGATCAATGTCATCAGCACATCATGAGAATCACCCTGCCCTTTTGCAACCCTGTTATTGCTTGTTAGTCCACTCTTTATATTTTCCATGAGTCCTCTCCCCCTCTCTCTCCCCAGCACACATACCCATCCACTCCATATTTCCATGATATTTCACACCCACATAATACATCATCAATGTCACCCGTCCATTCTGTCCTCACAGCCGCTGGCAGCCATGCCGCCGCCTCTCATTCAGCCAGGGGCTCAAATCAATTCCATGCCGATGACGACGTCGTTAATTAATCAGCGATCGATGAGCCCGACGGAACAAAATACATGCCATCCATCCATCCATGCACACGCGGCGGCTATGTATGTATCTCGGATGCATAGGAAGATTTGTACGACGCATGTTGTCTCCTCAAGGAAGTATGGTACCTTAACCGACCCATGTACGCATGTACGAAAGGAATGTAACCATCCACGCGCCCACACATATGGACGCATATACGCACGTCTATCGGGTAGTTAGCTAAGGAAATAGTGACGTAGCACAGGGGGGGGAGGATATGTGGGAATTTTCAGCTGGTGGGCGGCCACTGCATGTGTGCACAGCACGAATGTATATGTATATACATGTACCTGCGTGGTGTCCAAATTGGGACAGTTGGGGGTGTTGTATCATACATACGTAGTTATCTCCTTAGGTACATGTTTGTTTGTTTGGTATGTAGCTAAATTGGCTGGTTGGTTAGTTTAATTGCTTGGTTAGTTACGGGCAGATGGAAAGGGAGGGAGGGCGGGAAGGTGGTGGAGGTGGTCGAAATCGATCAATAGATCGAAGACATTAGATCCCGGTGTATGATGAGATGGATCGGTCCCATTCTGTCGAGTTTCGGATATTGCGAGGTGTTTCGATGCGGATATTTTCATCTCCCGACTCTGGATTATTCTGGGAAATTGTGCGGACAAGGAAAAGCCTATTGTTATTCTTGAATAGTCAGATTGGTTGAAAATAGCCCGCTGGCTGGCCAGCGCAGCTTCAGTTGTATTTTATTATTGGCGATGGCGAGAGCTCGAGTCTTGTGTTTATTTTTCTCTTTCTTTTTTCTTCTTTCTTGGGATGTGTGTCGTGAGCCAATGACAATCCTTCCTCTGACTGACTGACTGGACCTGTGCAAAGAATAATGGCAAAGGCAAACCTTCGGCGGCCTGACTCGCTCTCCATCTTCCACCCACTTCCAGAAATTTGACCTGCATGCCCGGCGAATCAAACAGAAAAGAATCTGCGCCCAGCAGATCTCGCCTCGTGGCTCTGACACTCGTGGCTTCCAGGCACTGCTCTGTTTGGAACCGTGAAAGGTAACTTGTTACCAAAGATAAAAAAAATAAAGCCTCAACACCACCCACCACGTGCGGGACACTTCACCCATCGGGCTACCAACCATGGTTTGAGGCACACGGTTGATGAACACAGACGCTCATCTATCAGCATTGATTGGTCTGATACAAGGAGTCCTGTAATGTGGCGCTCGCGTGGAACGCAGGATTGGGAATTCGACTGTGTGGGCTGCATTGCATTTGTGTGGCTGGGCTGGTTGACCGTCGTCGGCCAAATTTGACAAATCCGTAGATGTGGCATGTTTGCAGGATTGGAATTTGGGAGATATGCAGCCACTTGCAAGGCCCGGGCCCCGAACGGAGCTGTGTCGGGGATGGCTTTTTAAGATTTGTGGTTTGTTGATATGTGGCTGGGCTAGGGCATTGGATCTCTTTGTTTCCCATTCTTCATGATACATGAAGATTGTTTTCCGCTGTGGAGGTATTCAGGTCCATATTCACGGATCCTTTGATAATAGTAATAAGGTGATGGCAGATGGTTCCAAGCGGGCAGCCTTTCTTCGCCCAGATATTGCCCACCAGCCACTCCCGCCAGTGCTGATGAGAAACTCGGAGAGGTTCCCATTAGGTCAAACAAAGCAAGTCGATTCTTCCATCGACATGCCACAATACCACTTTTCTCCAACTCTCTGCTCCCTTCCCGCCGCCTTGAAACAGCACCTCCCTCTTCCATTCTCCACCCTCAACAAACCCTGCAGATCAGGAGGGGGCTTCAAAACAACGAACGCTGTCACTCGTTGTTCCCGAGGCATTGATAGCTGCCAATTGACAGTTAACGGAAGCTTGTTTCAGAAGGTTGTTTCATCGACAACTAAAATATTCCTTCCTGCTTATTTCTTCTTCATTCAGGAGGTCAGCATGGGTTTTTGGAGTGGTCCCTGGATTTGCTGCTAAGATTTAGGATGGAATTTAGTGCCTTGGGTGGGTTCTGTTGGGGGTGGGTTAGTGGGTTGCTAATAAAAGTTAGGCCAGGTAAGCTCTGTTCATATTTTATTATTATCCAGCTTGCTTACAGTTTTTGTTTTATAGGAATCCTATCAGAGGAGATATGCTCACCAGGACTGGATGTCAGGGAATCAAACCCTCCACTGCTCCCCCTTCAAGATGAAATACCTAGTCAAACCAGGTCTTAACATACATCCATGGTCTCCCCCCCAGATTTATGGGGAGAGGGGGTAGGCCCATAGACCCTATCCTGCTGCCTATTACTGCCCAGAAAGTGCCACAACTGTCTCACCCTGTCTGGAGGTATATCACTACTCTGTCACTGCTGAAGGCATCTCAGGCCTGAGGTAAGCTAAATATCATTCAGCCTCTTGCCCCATGTTCTCAGGAAGACCTTTGCCTACTCTGCTCTATCCTTATATATGCTGTTGAGGCATACTATCCTCTCCCTCATTATGTGCCTATTCAGTAGATTCTGATAGTATTCTCTTACTGTCTCTAGGCACTAGAAGCTCTTCTTTGTACCTCAGAAGTATAATAGAAATACTTTCCAGAGGCATCAGGCTACTATGTTATATACTACTCTCCATCTTAACCTCTTTAGTTACTAGAGAAGTTACAGATAGAGTGCTATAAATGCTATTATCTCATCTAAGTTATTTAGAGCATTCAGAGATACTTATATGCCTAGAGAGGTCTATATAGTACCTATCTTCTCTCATACTACCTTGACTATTGTGCAATCAACCTAAATATACTCCTTAGTTAAGTATATATTATGAACTGGGCAAATCTGCAGCTGGGGCTTGATTTAATTTAGCTCAGCTCCTATTCTAACTTTATCATATAGAAGCTTTTAGACTAAATCTTTACTCTTAAGTAAGCTTAGTAGTAGCCTAGTATCATTCTATAACTCTTAGAATGTTTCTGAGCTATCTAATAAGTATTTATACATTTAGAGTAAGCATTCTATCTGATCCTTAAAGGAGATACCCTCCAGTTTCCTTCTCAGAAGGAGCTTGTAGGCCTAGATGAATGTTATCTCTACTACTAATTTCCCATTAATGAAGTACTTCCTTCTAGATTCTCTACTTTTTAAATTTATTTACCTATCATCCTATAGAAGTACCTATTACTCCTCTGAGAGAATATTTATCATCTTATGAATGATTAAGGCTGCTACATCCCATCTATTTAATAGCAGACTTTGTGGAAGAACTGGGATTCCCCTAACTAGATTTTATATATTACTCACCCTTTTGATGCTATATTGCCAGAGATCATCTCATACTATTAAGTTTCAGTGCCTTGCACCTGAACCTACAATAACCCCTATATAGGGATGGTATCAAGGTGAGATGTTCAGTATGTCCTCAGCTGTTCTTGAAGGCTTTATACAGACTAGGCCTATATTACACTTGAGACTCATTAATCTCTTCTAATGCAATCACCACCCCCTCACTTTTAAAGGCATCTTAAACCTACTGAATAGTCATTATACTTATAGGTCTTAGATCTTCTCAGAGTTAGCCTAGTACTATATGCTAGTCACTCTGATGATCACTTCCCTCATAAGAATAACTTAAAATAGATTAGAATAAGCTTGGACTCATACAACTATAGTTATAGTAGATGTATTTATAATTGTATCTATATCCATACATTCAACCCCTTCCTAGCTGTGCTTAAAGCATGCTAAGATGTTACTTATTAGCCTCTTAGTTTTCTCATCTCATATCATTTTATTGTATTGCTGCTCCAAGTCATTCCTGACTTTAGCTAGAATATTCAAAAACCTTACTATAAATCTTGGGAGGAATATAATCAAGGAATTAGCTACTAATATGTAGTTTTTAATAGATAGGTGAAACTTCATTCATTTATCTATTACTCTCTTCACTTGACCTACTAATTCATTTTAAAATTCTGCAACATACTTCAGGTCATCCCAATCTATGGGAATCTCAAGGTAGAGATATCTATTACTAGATCCTATTAACTTAAAGCCTTTTAGCTGAATTTCAGTTCTCCTATTAATAAGGTAGATTTTATCTTAATTTACCTTTACCTCTAATATCCTTCTGTAGGCCTCAAAGATCTCCATCAGGACTCTAAATTTCTATTCATTCTTTAGGAGGATAGCTGTATTATCTGCATACATTATTATCTTTATCTGCATGCCCCTGAGGGTTATCCCACTAATTTTCAGGCACTAAATAATGACTTACACCAGAGTCTTAATCACTATTATAAATAGTGAGTAACTCAGGGAGTCTTCTTGCCTTACTCTCCTGCAGACAGCTGTCTTACTCTCTAGATACTCATTAATGAAGACCCTTACTAATATCTCATCATATAATGCTCTAATTACTCAGGTAAATCTCTTGAGTATCTCAATTACATCTAGAACTTGCCACATAAAGTTATAGCTAACCTTATCATATACCTTCTCTTGGTTCAGGAAAAGAGTAGCTCCTGATATTAAGGTTTATCTAGCTCTACCCAAATAGAGTTATATGAACTAAATGTTATCATCAATCAGTCTTTCTGGAAGAAAGACTATTTAATATACTCTTAGAATAGATTCAAGAGCTTTTACTAGCTATCATATTAAGATGGTTGTAAACATCTTATAATCTACTCTTATTAGGCTGATTAACCTATAATTCTTTAGGTTCAGAGGGTCCCCTTTATCTTTATATATAACTAAGAGGACCTCTTCATACTATTCTTTTAGGATTACACATGTCCTTCTAATCTGATTGAACAGTCTAATTAGATTTATAATAATTAGTGTCTCACCCTCTGATCTCTCTTTATGCCACAGTAGAGCCTTATAAAACTTATAAGTTATCTCATTAAGCCCAGGCAACTTTCTCAAGGATACCTTCTTAATTGCTTATTGAACTTCTCCTGAAGTAATATCTTGTGTTAATAGATTACTATATAAAGGGGTTGCTCTTCTCTCTAAATACCTAATCAAGTAGGTTGCAGCCTCCTATTCACATGGCCTATAAGAGAAAAGATCCTTATAGAATAGATCTATTATTTAAAGCATCTCTTTTCTATTCTGAGTTTTTATCCTATTAGCTGCTTGGAGGTGGATAATCCCTTGATTAAAATCATATTTAACTTTTAAGTAGAACTATTTGATTATCTTCTTATTAAACATCATATAAACTACTATTATATTATATGAGTAATTCTTATAGAATCACTTATTTAAACTATCCTCTTACATTATGAGAGTCACAATTTTTTCCTCTAGAACTGCATTTTTATTCCTCATCCCTCAACATTGAATCAAGCATTTCTACCTTCTAATGAGGCTCATTTAGAGCTTCTTAGAACCCCTCTTGACTACCTTCTTCTCTACCTTTAGAGTGTGAGTAATCAGCTCTTTATAGTCTATTTACTCTGCCACAGAGTCTCTCTAATTAGCTACCACTAGATGCAGCACTTCTCATGTAAAATCTCACACTATATGTCTCTTAATAATGCTCAGCTTCAGCCTCTATCTACCTGAGCTGCAGTCTATAATCTTTAGCATAGTTAGAGATATTAGAGCTGTATAGTGGTCCATCTGGAGTCTAGAGGAAAAGATATTATAATTCAGTAGATCTAAGGACTAATCATATCTGAGATATATTCTATTTAATTGTAATACTCTCCCTTTATTTGTGAAGAAAGAAAAGGTAATTACCCCTAAATTTCTCCTTTATTAGGTATCAGATATATCACATGCAGGAGCTTCTATTTCAATCAGTTTACTTATCTTCTTTAGCTGCCTCCTTCTAGAAGGCATCTATAAGTAATGGTTCAGAAGTCCTTTAATGAAATTCTAGTCCTTATTAATTACATTCTATCTCTAATTGATGTGCTGAATCTCTTCTATAATCATTTAATATTACTTAGATCTATCTGGCTCACTAGCTGGAGTATAGATATTACTAATTACCAGGGTTCTCCCTCTAGCTCTAATCTTATAGATAAGTAGTCTCCTAGTAGTATCTTTATAAAGAATATATAATTTTACAATGTTATTAACCTCATCCTCTACCCACTTAGTTGTCTGTAGATTAATAATTATTGCCACATCTCAACTACTTGGCCCTATATAAGTAGAGATAGATATCAGTGAAAAATCAGACTCTAACTCTATAACTCCATTTAAATCTAACCTGGCCTCTTAAGTTAGTATAATATTCATCTTCTAAAACTAAATGGCATTATATAGCTTTCTAAACTAGGTAATATCTAGAATAAACTGTATATTCAAGAAAACAATATATACACAATTCATTAAGAAAACTCAGAAATTAACAGGATTGCTAATAGGCTAACTCCTGATCCTTCTGGGAGCACTATAGACTGCAGAGAACTACAGTCTATAATAATGTAGAAAGAATAGGTCTTCTCACACATCTTACATCTGGGTTTCAGAAGATTTATTGCCTGAAAATTGATCTGAAATATTAGATTGCTCTCAACCACTAAGAGCCTTAAATTAATAGAAAAAATAGAAACCTCTGATGCCTTATCAAAAATAACTAAGAAAATATCCCTAGTAATTTCTCTTTCTTTCTAATGACTCATTTAAAAAGTTAAATTATTTTTCTTTACCTATCTAATATCTACTACTAGCATCATTATTACTTCTAAATTAATATTTTCTGTATTCTCTTCTAAGGCAAAGATCTAACTACCATTTGAGTGGTAAATATAGATAGAGATCTTAAAACCCTGAATCATTAGAGATTTATTCAGAGTCTTAACTACTATACTTACTATAATATCTGATGTCTGACATTTTACTATCCACTCTTTCTTCCTATCATAGAGATGAACTGTTTTAATCTCTTAATAGAGTATGAGATTAATTATTAGAGTAATAACTACCTTCTTGAAGATGATCATTCTATCTGGCTAGAGCTTTTTAAGCAGACTTAGGAAGATCTAGATGCTATCACTAAAATATTCAGTCATCTAGCCTGAGGTTATAGGTTCTCTGGGTCCCCTAGTTATTATAGAGATGTTCAGATTTAAGGTATTTCCCCAATTTATTCTCCTCTACTTTCTAGCCCTTAGTTGGTCTGTGCCCCCACTATTTATTAATCTCATCATAGAGGTAGATGCTCTAGTCACTATCTACTATCTCATATGTTTTCTCCTTTAATTCCTTCTCATCTGTGCTGGGCTATGGGCTGGTGCTCCTACCCTTATAGATGCTAAAATGAAAGTCCCCTAGAGACTAATATACTCTAAATGAGAAAGTGTGAGAACTACCTCTCTCATTATAAACTCTTCTGGGGCAGATATGTAGTTTATCTTCTGATCTTCAGAATCAGGCTTGACAGTAAACTAGAGCAGCCTGGAAGAAGTATCATCCTCTAGTGCTATAATTTCAACCTGCCTCTCTGGTGTACCTGAAGCTGATGATGATCCCAGATGAATTGATAGAAACAGCCTATTTTCTAGTGAGTTAGAGTGAGAAATAGAAATTTACTCCCCCTCTTTATAGGCTCATATCTAATATTCTATCTTCCCACATTTAGTATAGAGTTAAAGAGAAAAAACTTTATTCTCTATATTCTTCTTTATTTATTTTACTCTTTTTTTTTTTTCCTCAGCCTTCTTTCCCTTCTTATTAAATTTATATATTTTCTTTTACTTGAGATTAAAGGATTTTTATTTCTTTCATTCTTCTTCATCCATTTCTATTACCTAGTCAGTAGAGATTGTGTGTATTCATTGTAGGAGAGGGGCTAAGTCCATCCTCAAATCTTGAGACTCATTTTGAACCTTTTTGATTGGCTGGTCATCTATTTCCAGTTTACCTACTATATTAATCACTTATGGTTTAAGGTTCTGGGCTTAAATCTGTGACTCTATAGAGGATATTATAATCAATATTATTAAGGATAAGTATCTTTAGTAGCTAGAGTTCCCCAGAAGTGAAGCTTTCTATTTATCCCTTTAAGGCTTGCCTAGTCAAGGGCCTAGAATGGGTATGTAGAGGATGCCAGGTAGCCTCTGTGCTATCTTACTGCCTTTTTAATGTGATAAAATAGTGGTAAGTAGAGATTTCACTGGCTTTAAATCCTACTGGTTCAAACCAGATTTTATTAAGATGTACAACCTTTTGCTTCCCCTCAGTGCAGCTCTTGGCCCAGTAGTCAAGTTTTCCTGAGGGTACTAGAACCTGTAGAAGCCACCAGTGGTAAGGTATTGTATGTGTGCTTCAAGTCAAACTGTCTCTTGATGTGTGGCCAGAATGACCCTGGAGGGTGATTAATTAGAACTTTTCTTTGCAGCTTTTTGAGCAGTTCAAGATCTTTTAACTCAGCAAGTAGATGTGTGTGTAATCTGTTGTTGCTGAGTCCCTTCCATGGGGTATTTTATTATTATCACAGTGATGCTGTGCAGATCGGGCGGTCTCCATGAAAATGTTCGGAAAAATATCCCAAGGCAGCTAGTTACACCAGATAGCTTCGAGTCACGATTACGGTAGTGAGGTAAAATAGGTATGCGACAGGTGATTTCGGCGGAGTATCTCGCTGCGGAGTAATGGAGAGGAAACTCTGATAAGGGCCACAGATCGAGATGGCTGGTAAATTTTAGACAAAATCCAGCCGCCTGATTATTTACACGATGCCACATTTGTTGGAGTGGTGTTGGTAAGCATGATCTATGCGCTTTTTTAGTTCATATTGGGATTTTCGCAGGGAGAGGGGACGGACGGGACGGGGTGGGCAAGATGGGTGAACCTTGCATGGCTGAAACATGCATACCAGGCAAACCTGTTGGACATCGGCTGCTCGGGAGTGCTAGGCAACCTGCTATGACCCAAGATACGGAGTATATTGATCGGGTACGGCGTTTGGTCGGTTTATTGCTCTTGCTGAGGTTGAAATTGATACTTTTTTGCCCCCGTTCCCCCTGCCCGGCAATCCTGCTCAAGATACCTCGTAGTTTGAAAGCCTTGATAGTAATTGGGTCATCCAACGATCATGGCACCTTCCAAAAAATCTCTTGAACAAAAACCGGGGCGGTATGGAGCCGTGACTTTTCGAGATAGGCGAGGAACTGGAGCCATGAAGATCGGCTGTCCTTCTGGTTAGGATAGAGTTGTGCTAGCATCGGTTAGCCCCAGAGGAGCAGGGGGCTGCAGTCTTGTCATCCTGGCCCTGGCGAGGCACCTGACATTTTTAGCAGGTTGCTCCCTGCCTGTGCAATCTGATGTGCAACGGCGATGATGTCTGTCAATTCGTGCAATTGCTGGAGTAAAAGTGTTTGAGATGATAATGCGCTCCACCAGAAGTGATTATTAGCTACCTAGGGAAATGCAAGGAAACAATTCTTGCTCATCCATCATTTGATTTTGGGCCCCTTTGACAGCTCAGTTCAGCGGGTCGATCTAGCATTAAATTCGCCCGCTCCAAGGCTTGTATTAAGTTGTGGGGCGCTGGTGATGATGATGATGGACTCCTGCCCTCCACAGAGTCCACACAGCCCTCCGCCGCCTTCGTGGGTTTCGCGAAAGGGGCCGCCATCAATTGTCCTTTTTGGCAGTTTGTAGGTACAAATAGTTGAAATGGTCGAGAAAGCTGATGCCACGTTACTCGTATTTTGTTTTTCTGCATCCCAGGACAGGACCAACTGGGCAGTCCCGTTTGCCTCGTCCATCCCGAGATTTCGGAAGTTCTTAACCAGGATGGGGCTAGCAGCAGTGGAGGGCTGGTTTCAGGAAATGGCTGGCAGCCCGGGCGGTGATTGGGCGAGACGCGTGGTGAAGCCAGACTGGAACAGGCTTAACATTCGAAACGTGGCGCCCACGAGGACTCCCGGCATGAGAAGCCATGCGAAGCCATGCGAGGTTGCTGCGGTGTGATTGGGAGCCAGTGTTGACGGTTGGTTCCTGAGGAGCCATGATTCCATGAATACGGGGTGGCTGCGTGAGACTCAGATCCAGCGGCCAGCAACAATGCGAACAGAGACAAAGAAGAGGACGGTGGCGAGAGTGAAGATTGAAGGGCTGCGGGCGGAGAGAGAGAGATAGACAAACCAGAAGAGGAGGCTGAAGTTGATCGAGGCTGCGTATCGGCCGTACACAGAGATACCAAATTACCTCGCGTGGCCGCCCAGCACCCCGTCCCGTCCCGTCTCGTACCGTACCGTACGGCGATACGTGACCTGCAGCGGGGCGTCGCACAGGCACAACATGGTCGGCAGGGCGAGATGGGCGGGCATAGATATTTCTTTTTTGCCACGAGAGAGCAGCGCACGCAATGGAGGACGGGCTAATCTTAGCAGACGGAGGAAATAAGCACAGAACCACAGGAACACAGAACCACAGGCTACAGCTGTAGATATACATAGTTGGCGAGGACTGCAGTACATAGCGGTATCCGTATGGTCAGCGCCCGTACCAGACTAGCCGTGTCCGTCTCCTCGACCTCGCTCGCCGTCTCCATCTTCTCCGTCTCTTTTTCCTCCCTGTCCACCGCTCTCCACGCCCGCTGCCCTCGTTTGTCCAAGGCCTGTCTCTCGTGTGCCAGCTCTCTCCGACCCCCCCGGCCAGAGAGTCCTTCGCTTGCGCTCTTTGCCGGCTTGGTTGACCCTCCGTTGCGGCCTCTCCTCCCCGTCCGTCTCCCTCACTCCGTCGGTACATACCCAGGGAACCAATCTATTTCTCCGCCCATTCGTCCCAATCCTAGCTTCGTCGACCGCCAGCGCCTGATCGTGGACCAGGGAGAAGGTAGCGCGCCGCTCTCGGGAATTATTCAGCCCGGCGTGGTGGTGGTAGAGGTCGTGATAGCCCTGTCCTCGACCACACTGGTTCTTGTCACCACCGCTCTTTGTCGACAAGACCGCCATCCCTGGCTGTGCTGTGCTTAGACGGACTCAATTGGCACCTCGAAGAAGGATTTCTGGGGTCTGCGCTATTTGCGTTGGCTTATTCTGATCTATCATTATTTTTGGTCTTGGTCTGTCTGTCCCTTGAGGCCATCGACAAGGTAAGGCCCGTCTCCATCATCTGCCGTTCGTCGACTTCTCTATATACCCTTTCCATATTACAATGGCGGAACGAGATCCACTCTTCTGATCTCCTCGGATTGTTTGTATCCCTCATTCCCTTCGCATCCCTGGTTCGTTAAATCTCCCCATAACCGGCGTGGAGTGGCCGGGAGCTACCTCGTGGCAGGGCCCGATCAAACCGTCACGCAGACCGGCGCAACCACACTCTCTCCTTGCATGTCTTATCGTCCTCGTCTCACCTTTCCCGTCTCCTGACTGCAATCTACTAACCACTAGACCAAGTGTACCACAGTTAAATCTCTTTCTCGCAATCTCAACATCGTTGTCCAGGCACAACCTGTCAAGGCGCTTCGTTCGTTACCGAAGGGTATCCCAGTGTAACGATTCCCTGTCCGAGGTCCCTGTGAAACCGGAAAACCTGCGTTCCTTGATTTCTGTCGAAAGGCTTGGTTACCCATCTCCGTATTAAACCTCCAGGCGATGCCGTCGACGCTCACGGTTTTTGGAATCCGGAATATTGACAACTAAACTGTTGTCGGGGTCGAAATGGGTAATTCGCAGGGGAAGCAGATATCCTACGGGGATGCAGGTTCGTCTCCCTTTCCCGACGTCATTGTTCAACCGGCATCAGCTTGGTGAGTGCGGACAAGTGGTTAACGTCACCATCGCCTCCTACAGTAAATCTAAATCATTTCCGCCTCCTGCGGGTCGTTGGCAAAGGCGCATTTGGCAAGGTACGGATCGTTGAGCGCAAGGATTCTGGCTTGACATTTGCCTTGAAATACATCAGAAAGGATGAAGGTAAATATGTTTTGTCTACATCTTGTCACCAAGAATCAATTCTAACTTGTCTCTTAACTATCCCAGTTGTCCGCTCTGAAAGCGTCAGGAATATAATACGGGAACGTCGAATGCTAGAGCACCTGAATCATCCTTTCCTTTGCAATTTAAGATATTCATTCCAGGACATTGAGTACATGTACGTTACCAGCCTCCCCGACTCGCTTCAAAATAGCCCCCCCGATGTCTGATATCTTGTTTAGATACATCGTGGTGGATCTCATGAATGGTGGCGATCTGCGATTCCACATCTCGAGGAAATGTTTCACCGAAGATGCAGTCCGGTTTTGGGTTGCAGAGCTGGCGTGCGCTCTGAGATATATACATTCCCAAGGCATCATTCATCGGGATTTGAAGCCGGACAATGTTCTGCTGGATTCCGACGGTCATGTTCATCTAGCCGATTTTGTGAGTGGATTTTGGACTGCGGGATATTTTGACGAGGACTAACAACTTTTCAGAACGTGGCGTCCGACTTCAAGCCCTCAAAACCGCTGACGAGTAAATCGGGAACGCTTGCATATCTGGCACCAGAGGTTTTCGAAGGTGGCGGATATCTTAATGAAGTTGACTGGTGGTCGCTTGGTGTGACGTTTTATGAGTGCATTTACAATAAGGTAAGCTTCTTTGCTATTGTCGAGTGAACTCTACCTCAGCTAACCCCTTCTAAGCGACCATTCGAAGGACGGAACCATGAAACATTGTCGGAAAACATCAGGCGCGCCCAACCGAAATACTATGTTACGAACCCTGCTGTAACGGTCCCTTGTCTACGCGCCATATCGTCACTAATGGAAAGGGACCGGTCGATCCGTATTGGTGCGGCCGGGTTTGAGACGTTCACATGCCATCCTTTCTTCGAAGACATAGATTTCGAGGCTCTAGAGCGAAAAGAAATTCCTCCGATATTCATACCTTCGAGTGAAAAGACGAACTTCGATGCGACCTACGATCTGGAAGAATTACTCCTAGAAGAAGCGCCGTTAGAAGCACGAGCCCGTCGACAAAAGCCGCGAGCGGAATTGAAGGATGATGCCACCGCCAAAGAGATCCGAGAAGATGAGCTCCACCGAATTATCGAGACCATGTTTGAGCCATTCGACTACACAACTGTCCGATACGATGGGTATGTTCTTTATCTCTATCGGAAAAGCATAGCCGCTGCAACTGCTAACCCCTTTTGTAGAACCGCTGCTGCTGCTATTGCAGCTTCTAGGTCAGACTACCCCATTTGAAGCAGCCCAATCCATGCCTGCGTAATGTAAACTTACATTTGTTATTAGTAACCCTGAGGACTGCCTTCGTACGACGACCGCTCGATCGCATACCCGCCATGCCTCTCAGCCCCGTTCACCGAGCGGCTCACCATCCCTCCAGACAGAAAGGTCTCTTAGCCGATCGAACGCCTCTGACACCTTCCCTTCATTTACCGAATACGATAGATATCCGCATGAACATAACAATATTCACGCTCATCACAACCCTCATAATGGAGCACGGTCCGGCTCACCAAGACGCTCACGCCCGTCGCCCACCTCTCAGCCTCATCCCCAAGCCTATCGCCCGCCTCCCCCCATCCCACAACAACGTCCACGTGGTGCGACGCGGAAAATGAGCAAAGGAGGCGGTGTACAAATGGTCCTCGAAGAAACCGGAAGCTGGAGTAATCTTGCTGATCAAAGTTCTCCATTACCGACAAATGGCTACGACCCCAACCAGAACAGGGGTGCTGCCGCGTCCAATAGCGGCATGCTTTCGTTTCTTAGCCGCAAGAAGGGTCGCGATCGGAGTCCCAAGCCTACAGAACCTGGAGTGCTCGGCAAGGAGGGTTCAAGACAAATTCTCAGCAGCTAAGGTTGATGAGAGATGGGATGATGACAGAAGAAAGATGGGGGCGATACAGACTGATGATTATACGACTCACGTTGCTAGGACGAACTGATCCAACGTTCTTATTCGCCGACGGATGTGATGCTTATCGAAGCGCATTTTTGCCATACTGCCTCCGGCTTAGCCATAATGAGGAGGTAACGAACGCATGGATGCTACTATGCCGCGCGTCGGCGGCCATGTCCAGTTATTCGACAATCTCTCTAGAGAAAATATTGCCAATCTGGTCTGAAATTGCACTTGTCGTCCAGGTGAATACACCGTTTACAAATTTCTCGAACATTCACCGCAAACATGCCGTTTTCTGCGGCGCTACACCTTCGAAACTGTTAACCGTCCTACCTATCGAGCTCTACTCCTTTTGTTTGCAACCTATCTGCGGGTCCTTCTGTCCATGTTTAACGGCCTCCTCGCTATATACTTGCGCTTCGCACCCGTATTTTCTTTTTAATGACCGGACTCCCTAATGGACGACTAATGCATACAACCTCGGGCTTCCTGTGGGACACCGGAAGGTGTGATGTATCTAACCATCCTACTTGATTCAGTCGCATTGTTGTACAGAACCACGCACAGAAGCCAACCACCGGTGTACAAAATTTTGTGGAAGGTCAGCCTGCCTCAACAAAAGGTGGAAAAAGAACACTCGCATAGCAGATCAGATCGGAGGGATCTCAGTTGTCCTATCAGCCTTGCCACCCACATATCTGTGTTCTAAAGAGAGTGGGACTAGCCAGCTGGAACCGTGGCAGCCAGAAACGTCCAAAGAAAATGGCAACGTATTTCGGCCTGCCATTTGATCTTATCCGGTCCTTTCCCGCCCGGAAACCTATGGTTACTTGACATACATTTTGTTGATATTTTGGATTTGCATTTGTAAGCGGGGTGGTTCTTCTTTTGTTTGACAAATACCTATTCCCTTTTTAATCGTCCTTGTTCTGTTTATTATCCTCAATTGCTTGGGCTCTTTCTGTGTTTTTGCTTTTCTCTTCTTGCCTGTGAATGGATGGATGGCTTGCTGCATTTTGAAATGATTTCATCAACATAACATACCCATTTCTTCTCATGTTTTTCTTCCTTGGTTTGTTCTATATTTCTTCCTTTTTTTCTCTCTTTGATATAGCAAAAACCTCTCTGTACTTGTCCGTCTGCCCGTCTCCCCGGCTATTTATCTACTTAATATTGGCGTAATCCGATCTCATGTCCCCTCCTATCCCGTCATATATTATTATGAGGGCTTCTCTTCCGCGCCCTTTCCCCCCATCTCATCTCATTTCTTCTTCACCCATCAAACATTAATATATATATTGATTAATACGGTTACACCACCACACCTTTGTTTTTTTGTAGTATTCTTTTTTATTTAGACCCCCCCCTTTCCAAACCCACCTCTTATATTCAGTTCTGTGCATCCCCTTTTAGTCGAACTGGAACGGATCGCTGTGGTGATATACTCATTAATATATTATGATACTAGATACGTAATATGCTCTCTCCTTTCCGCGCTGTTTATAGGCAGGCTGAAATCCGTTTCTAATACATTATCAAGCCAGAGGTACGGACATGTAGATATTTAGTTTGAAGTAGACTTTGGTTCCTGGGCAAATGTGTGGTTGGCGTGTTTGTTTCCCCGGCAACCAGACCAAGAGTCGTTATTTATCTTGTCATCCATTTCAGAGAGCGCGTGTTTTCGGGCTGGAGGGAATTTCCCGGGTTAAGGGAAGAGTTGGAATTGATGCTGAATTATCTTTTCAAAAGACGCTCTGTGACCGCTAGATAGATGTTCTAATTCTTAGAAATATAGTGGTGGTTGTGTGTAGATTTGCTACCCCTGCTGGTGATGGCTTGCTTGGCTTGATCTGACGTTTCATTTAACCATTCACTTTTGAAGGAATGTATTTCTGTCCTCTACTTTGAACCCAGCCAATTCTATCTTCCTATCACCCCCTCTCCTGTCTTGTACACGTCCAACACTCCGTCAATTGGTTGGTGTTGTTCTAAATACAACCATAGCCGCCGCCTGCAGATAAACAGCAAGGCACAAAGCCAATGAATGACCAGACAATAGCTATCGACCACTTTGACAACTTCTTCTGTGACACCGCGAGATACGACACCGCATGATACGCACACCCTCGTTCTGCCGATTATTCTCTTATCTCCTACAAAGCCAATTGACACGCACACGTCGACTTTTCGGGAACTTTACACCGACTGGTTGGGCGATACCAAGGGATTAAACGAGAATACTCAACACTCCTGGGATTGGAGTGAGGGGAGGCAGGATAGGGAAGAGATTAGGTCCTCACAGCCTGTCTGGGGAGGTTCTAAACCGCTGCGGAGGAGGTAGATAACCTACCTACCCGACCCCCCTACCAACGGACCACGAAACACCATACAAACCGCATGCATGCCGTACCACTCACGCGAACGAGAGCGGGGTGAATACCGATCTCGCGACCGGACCCGAGACCGAGACCGAGACCGCGAACGAGATCGAACAAGATACCGCTACGAGCGCGGAAACACACATGACGATCGCGCAGACGAATACGACGCCGATAACCAAATCCAACCCGAAGACGACGATGACGATGACGACGACGATGATGATGATGTCTTCGACGACCGAACAGCAGCCAGACATGCCCGTCACCGCTCACGGCCCTCCCCCGCCCGCCGCCCTCCCAACCCTCGACACACCCGCCACGACCCCTACGACGACCCCTCCGCCTCCGAGTCAGAAGTAATAGTCCTCGACTCGCGCCCAAACTTTGCCCGCCCGCCCAACATCAGACCCAGCCCCGTGCGCGTCGACCGCCAGCGGAGTCGCACGCGATATGCAGACGTCGACGCCGTCAGGGACTCCGGGAGGAGGCAGCACAAAGCGAAGGAATCACCCGCCACCTCGCCTGTTAAGAAGCGGGATCGGGAGCGGGATCGCGAGGGGAGGCGGAGACGCGATAGCTTTACTGCGGATGAGAGGGGGGCGAGAAGTGGAGCTAGTCCGACGAAGAAAGTCCGCGAACGTAGGGGCTGGGGGGATACTGATGGAGATGAGGAAGATGGATTTCGTCGGGTTCGTGATGCTACTATTACCCCCGAGCGGGACCGGGCGGGTGGGAGAAGCAGAGAAGACAAACGCCGTGACCGTGACCGTGACCGCGACAGGCAGCGCAGGCAGCAGAAACATACCAGTGCGGATTCGGCGAATAGTGCCACGCAGCTGCTTAGTGCGGATGCGCTGGCGAAGTTGAATGCGTCGCAGGCTAAGGTTGTTGCGGCGGAGCGGGCTAGGGAGGCTAAGGAGGAGAAGAAGAGGAGGAAGAGGGAGGAGGCTTGGGCGGAGAAGGAGAAGGGGAGGGGAAGGGGGAGGGAGAGTTCGGTTGAGAGGGGGAAGAAGAAGAAGAATGTTGGTAGGCGGTTGGTTTCGGGTGCGTTTTTGGAGGAGGGGAGGAGTCCTGAGTTGAGGACGAGGGGGGGAGGGGGGAGGGATGAGAAGTGGAGGAGAGGTGCGGGTGGTGGTGGTGGAGGGGGGGAAGGGGGAGGGGGAGGGGGTGGTTTTGCGAGTTGGAGTAAGAAGAAGAAGATTATGGTTATTCTGGGGGTGTTGGCGGTGCTGTTGATTGTCATTATTGTGGTTGCCGTTGTCGTGGCTAAGAAGAAAGGGGGTGATGGGGATGGTGGGAGTGATGATCCAAGTGGTTCGGGGAATAAGAGGCCAGCAAATACTGAGCTTGAGGGAATCGATCGGGATAGTATTCCAGTAAGAAACCTTTCTTCAAACGGAGAAGTCAACAGCTAACCATTCGTACAGTCCACCGCAAAAGGAACCTACTTTGATCCATTTTCGTGGTATGATACGACAGACTTCAATGTCACCTACACCACCGAAACTATCGGAGACCTCCCTATCATGGGATTGGACCTGGAGTGGGATGATTCCGCACAAGCAAATGAGAACGTCCCGCCCCTGAACAAAAAATTCCCCTACGGCAAACAGCCCATCCGGGGCGTGAACATTGGAGGCTGGCTTTCCATCGAACCGTTCATCACACCGTCATTCTTTTCCCAATTTTCCGCCCGAGACAAGATTATCGACGAGTACAGCCTCAGCAAGAAACTCGGCGGCAACGCCGCGAGCACGCTAGAAAAACACTACGCAACTTTTATAAACGACCAGTCTTTCAAAGAGATCCGAGACGCAGGCCTCGACCACGTCCGCATCCCCTATTCCTACTGGATCGTGAAGACCTACGACGATGACCCCTACGTTGCCAAAATCGGCTTCCGCTACCTCCTCCGCGCCATCGAGTATTGCCGCAAATACGGCCTCCGTGTCAAACTCGACATGCACGGCGTCCCTGGTAGCCAGAACGGATGGAACCACAGCGGCCGCCAGGGCCAGATTGGCTGGCTAGAGGGCGACGACGGGGACACACATGCCCAGCGCGCGCTGGATATTCACTCGCAGCTCTCTAAATTCTTCGCGCAGGACCGGTACAAGAACGTGCTGACGATCTATGGCCTGGCAAATGAGCCGATGATGCTCAAGTTGGATATCGAGGCTGTCATTAATTGGAATACAGAGGCCATTAAGTTGATTCGTAAGAATGGCATGAAGCAGTATGTTGCGTTTGGCGACGGATTTTTGAACTTGAAAAAGTGGAAGACCATGATGCAGGATATCGATGATAATCTGCTGCTGGATACGCATCAGTATACAGTGTTTAATACCGCGCAGGTGGGGATGACGCACAAGGAGAAGCTGGAGCTTGCGTGCGATGGGTGGGTGGAGTTGTTGAAGGATAGCAATACGAAGGGGACAGGGTGAGTTTCCCCTTTATACTTGTTTTTTCTCCCTTTACTCTTTACCCCTGTACCACAAACCCGCCATGCCAAAAACCTCATTTTCTAACTAATAATATAGCTGGGGTCCAACCATCTGCGGCGAATGGTCCCAAGCCGACACCGACTGCGCCCGATACCTCAACAACGTCAACGTCGGCAGCCGCTGGCTCGGCACCATGGACGCCCCCGGCGCCAAAGTCCACGTAACCCGGCCCCTCTGCGCAACGCAGAACCAACCCACCGCCGAAAACCCAGACACCCAATCCGACTCCTCCGTCACGGGCCCGCCTTGCTCCTGCGGTCCCGCTAACGCGGACCCCGCAGAGTACTCTGATGTCTACAAGAGGTGGCTGCAGGCGTACGCGGAGGCGCAGATGTACGCGTTCGAGAAGTCGTATGGCTGGTTCTACTGGACGTGGCAGACGGAGAGCGCGGTGCAGTGGAGTTGGAAGAGGGGGCTGGAGGCGGGTATATTGCCGGCGAAGGCGTATGAGCCGGAGTTTAGGTGTGGGGGGAAGGAGGAGTGGCCGGATTTTGAGGGGTTGGAGGAGTATTATTGATCTTTTCTTTTTTTTCTTTTTTATATCAGGGGGTGGGGGGGGGATCATTTTGTGTTCTGGTGGGGTGGGAATCTATCATAGGTTTCATTTGGAATTTTTTTTTCACGCTATATCATTGTTTGTATTCATTCTGTCGGAAGAATGTGGGCTCTTTTCTCTTCTTCTTACTCATTCTCTCCTGTACACTATACATACACATAGGTATCCGCATCCGGCGCATAAGCAATCCCATTGCATTTTGTTTTTATCTCATTTATACCTGGGCTTGGTTGGCCGGGCAGGGGATGATAGAAAATTGGTGTCTACATGCAGTGGAGCTTTTTAGCTAATCCCACTGCCAAATTAACTCAACTTGCTTATGAGTCCCAGGTCCCAGGTCATCACAGTATATAAAATGCCCCCCCAATCCCAGTTTCTGTATATCTGGTCCCATTTAGTAGCTGAACTGGGGATCATGCGTCAGGCACCAACCACTATTTCCATTTTACGTCAAACCAGCTAACATTGACGTAAAGAGTTCTATATATTTTTCCGTCGAAGATTTTGCGATGAATGAGATGAAATAAGACCTACCTAGGTAGTGATAACTTAGTTCCTCTCTCTCTCTATATATACTCATTTTCCTACTCCTATCTGGTCAAATTTAGCTAAGTAGTTAGTTAGGCATTTAAAAGACAGTCATTTTATGCTCCTGCTATGAAAATATACCTGGGATCAAATGCGACTAAAATCAAACCAAACCTAAAATTCCTGGTCTCAGTAACTATAGGAAGATTTCAAAAAAAAAAAAAAAAGAAATTCGTTATTTTATCCTTGGGAAAATGAAAGGTTTGTTGGTTGGTTCTACAACTCTCTCTCCCTGGCTGCCTAGTAAGAAAGTGATGATGATGACTGAATTCCCTTTTGATCAAAATTGTTCAAAGAGTAGTAAAATAACTAGAGAAAAGTGATGACATTGGCTGATTAATTATTCAAATACCATTCAATCCATCTTCTGGCTATACTTTTATTAGCAATCATTATGTTACCCAGGGTATCTATCACATGTAATTTGCAATAAAAAAAAAAAGGGAAGCAACGCTTATGTGCAAGACCGGAATAGACAAAAAAACAAGACCAGAAAAAGAAAAAAAGACAAGACGCCTCGCCATGCGAGATATAGACAAAGAAGGAAAAAGACACAAACGGATGATATATATACGCGTAACCTCCGAAATCCAGATCCAAATCCTTAAAAAAGGTTAAACAGAAAAACATCAACTAAACAACGAAATCGAATTCCGATTCCGCGAAATGCGTCTATACTCCTTAACCGCCGGGCTGGCATCGGGTTTCAAATGCATATCTTCGCGCCGCTCCATCTCCTGCCTCATAAGTGCCCGCTTCTCCGCCTTGCTGGTAATAAAGTAGTGCTCGCTTTCCTCCTCCATGCTGATCACCCATCTCTCACTGAGCTGTTTGCCCACAGGGCCACCCCCACAGGCTCCGTTCAGCCGCGTGCTGCCAGCACTGTTCATCGCGAGGGCGAACATGTTCTGGGGCTCGGTGAAATCGGTCACCTGGACGCCGCGGACTTCGATATATAGGTAGGCGGCGCAGAAGAGGTTTGTGAGGAAGACGAGGACGAGGACGACGTAGAAGATGCGTTGCCAGGGTTGGACGCCACCGGAAGCGTAGTCGGAGACTCTGAGGGAGGCGCTGAACTTTTCGTATTTCCCGAGGCCTTCTTTCGTGAGAGGCTCTATGTGAAAGGTTGCATCTTCGGAGGCCATCATGAGAGTGGAAGAGGCCATGACCGCAAGGGCTTCAGCGGTGGAGGGTAGGGATGGATTGAGCGTGGAGGTATTAGTTTCCCGGTCGAAATGAAGCATGTATTGGCTTAGTAGCCGGGCGTTGCTGGCGCGGCCATCCGATATGCCCGCGCCTAGACTGAGAGAGTTGGCCCACTCAAAGGAAAAGTCTTCCCAGCTTTGTTTCCATACAATTTGTTCCATATCATTCTCCTTGCCATGATTGTAACGTAGTGTATCGTCAGGTTCGTCGCAGTGAGCTTCAAGTCGGCTACCGCTGGCAGTTGCGTGTAATAGTGTTGAGCATTGGGTCGTGAGTCCAGCCTTAACGGCACAGAGGTTATAAGGAGCCGTCAGTGAGTTATTAGGATTTGTAACGAGGAGGTGAAGTTCCGACGCTTGGTACTGTTTTGAGCCGTTCACCACGGTCTGGTAGACTGGGGGGAATTTTGGAAAGATCGGGGGGTACAATCCTTCTTTTCCGAATTCGAATAGGTCATCAACCGCCGTTTTGTTGCCCTGAGAACCAGGCCAAGCGGGAATGTCCGTCACGTTTACAGTGCCCCATATTGATACATCCAATTTGGTGTTAGGCCATCTCTCGTAGACGATGGGTATAAGCTCCTCCTCGGTCATTCCAACACAAAGTACATTGACCACGGGAGATACGACTGAAGCTCGAAGGAAAAATTCACCCAGTCCGGCAAAGTCGTCCGGTTGCCGTAGAGAATTGATCTGATCACGAGAGGCATTAAGGAGGCCCGCATGCGGCATCGCTACAGTAACGTTGTTTATCGTCCTTCCATGTTTTCTGGAGGCTTCCGCAGTATCTTGCACGTGGATCCAGCTCCCTTGAATAGTGGTGTTGTCGTTCCATGTGCCGCCGGGTGGTATGCGGAGCTTGAGGTCAGTTGAATTTTCCTGTCCCCCATTTGCTATCCGGCCCCAATCCGTCATGTACTCTCTGTAGTTGTGGTACGATTGCCCAACATGAGAAAGTTGCAGGCAGGTATTGGCTGCTTCACCAGGATCTATTGCGTGGGGAATTGGAGTCAAACATCTTTCCTGCAAATATAAAATATTTGCGAAATCCGTCATTGCACGACCAGAAAAATCTACCATCTCCTCTGGACCGAATTTAAGTTTCGGAGAAACTAGTAAAATATGTTAGTTACCAGTTAAAAACAGCACTGTTGAATGATACTTACCTAGGGCATCGGCGGCTGTTGTATACAACAACGCCATAATCGTCGCGGTTAAAGCGACCATCCCAAGGAAACTGAGACCAGCATACTTGACGTGTTCCCAATGGGTAATCAAGCTTCCCGGCTGCATGATCCATCCGCGCATGGACATATCTGCAATGGAAATTCCAGTAGTCTTGCTTGTAATCGCTCTCCGGCTCAACACCTGACCAAGAAAGGCGACGAAGACAGTGACGAATGACAATTCGACAGTTTTGGCAAATAAAGCGCTGAGCAAAGACGCGGTATCCGGGGCGATGCCACCGTCATTCCCAATCCTTCTACCATATCGAGGTTTGATAAAAGCGACTATCATGAACAAGCCAGACAGTGCCGTGGAGTAAAAAGCGAGCCATAAAATGGTGATTGACAGCCATGACATGCGCTTATGACGGATATTTCCCGCGCTCGGACAATTCAAGGGGTCGTATTTGCCAGGGCCGGCAGTTCCAAAATGCCCATCAAGAGTTGGAGTGGTTGTGCTGCTACTAAATTTGTGTGTTGGTGCGGTCTGGCGCGAGGACTCGAATGCTGCACTCGTGGGAGGGGAGCCGGTTCTATGTATTTCTGGACTTGACAGATTGGATGACATTCTGCTGTGCCGACCACTTATTCCGAGGCCAAATGGAACCGTTCTTCCGAGATCAGGCGTGGCCGTCTGGCTATCGTAGTTCAATCGCGGCGACAGTCCATCATCGAGGGGATCTGACGACGAAGGTACTGGCTGATAAGGGTTTCGGGAATTATGAGAAGGCTCGCTATTGCTCTCGGATCGCGAATGTAAGGGAACGAAATGAAGCTCGTCCTGTTCCTTGGACGACATTGTGAGGAGTGGAATTTATTATGTGACTGAAGGGTGGCTAGTTCAAAGGCAAAAAGCAAACCGGACTCCAGCTCTCGGAGACATCAACAGGTATTTTTAACAATCAACGGTTCTCACGTAAGTTGGTGTCGTGAATAGAAATGGACGAAATTCATGAAGTAAAAAGGTCGAAAAAGCGGCTGAGAAATAAAATGGAAATTTGGAAATAAGTTTATAATCAGGAGGGGCGAGACGGGAGGGCAACGATATAATAAAGTATGACAGTGGAAGGAAGAGCTGCAGGAATTGTTTCTCGGGCTGTTGTTGGTTAGCGTCAGCTCTAGCGGAGAATGAGGCCCCTCGTGAAATTGGACAACTCTGCCACCAAGGATCTGTCCAAGCCATAGGGCACCAACGAATCGAGACGAACTATCGGATAACGCCATGCAGTCGCTCCGACGAATGTATGATTGTATGTGCATGTATCGCGGACGCCAATCCCATCATAGCTCCAGTTCAAAGCCGGCCTAGCCTTATTTCCTGCCCTTCACCCTAGCTTCGCAGTCTGTGTCGCAAAGCCATTTTCTTTCCTTCTGGCCTGGAGAAAGGAGCATTTCTCCGACGTATTCGGAGCGGATCACGCGGGAATGTACGGACCATGTGCATGACTGCTGATGCTGGGAAAATAACGGAGCCTATTGTTACCACACTGCTCTTTTGGGAATGTTGATCCTTGGGGGTCCATAAGGCTGGGAAACGAGACAGCCAAGTTTAATCTTCCCAGATGTCACAATCCCCGCTCTGGCTGAGATCGGCAATGGAAGGATTGGATGCTTGTCCACTGTGGGTATGTATAGAATGCTTGGCACGAAGAAAGTGTTACGTTTCCCGCCACCGTCACTTTTTGGGACAGTCGGCTCGAAGCTGGGGGTTAATCATTAATGAAGAAGTGCGACTGGTTTGGCTGGCCATCCAGCCTGATCCAGGTGGGCAACAGCATGCACGCTTGCGGCATTTTTAGCGCGGAGTTGTGGCACAAAGAACTGCATATTCGGCTTCTCTAGAGCTTGAAAGCGGGTCGCATAGCGTGGTCGCCGGTCGGTGGCCCGTCATGAGGTGGTGCAATTCCTCCTGCTGCCCCCCGGTTGATGCCTCACAGGTGCGGTGTACATTGAAGAGCCCGAATTAGCTTATGCAACGCGGCTATTCTGAAAGTCGCAGTATCCCCGGCCTTAACAGCAGCGGTCAGGAACGGGGCACGCTTGGGGGGAAGATACGTCGCGGGAAAAGCCGCCTGTTGGGGTGGTTGGGGATGTGTTGAAGTTGCGGCTGAGAGCCGGTGGTTGGCTGGGGCAGGCGGCTCCGACGCTAATCTGGGGCTAGCTATTTTTAGCCGAGAATGGCTCCGGCTAGCGTGGTGAGCCAAAAATAGACAACGCTCAACATGGCTGCAACTTACAACTTGCCATCCATATTCCATACACCTCTCCCACAGCTATAAACTAGTCCGACAACTCTGGATTAAGCTTGGGTTTGACCAAGGAAGAGGTAAAAACTGCAAATAATCCTCCATTGTCTCCGCGCTGACCTAAGATCTTCAGCCCCAGCCCCGCAATTGCTGTCAGATTCTTCTTCCTGCCTCAGGCCATGGTGTCGCACCCTAATTTAGGCCACAGTGGAATCTTGCGCTCAAACTCTCCGTCTTGTGCTGTGAACTTTGAAGGACCAAATGACAAGCGGGTGGCGGATGGCGGACTTCGGTAATATATACCCCGGACCCCCCCCATAACCTTTATTTAGGGCTAGCGAGCTACGGGTCGGTGTTCATGCCAAGGCAAAAAATAGAAGATTACCGTTTGGATAGCTAGTTTGTTGCAAAGTTAAGAATCCTAGATGATAGAAGAGTATGATTCGCCTCCGAGGAGGTTTCAAAATGTGGTTGTTGGACGGGAACACCCGTTTGGGATTCTTGTACACATTGTCCCAGTTTAGGGTCTAAAACTAGTTGACTCCCACTGACTGGTAGTGGTGGCAGTTGATGTTACTATTTTTACTACAAGTTGCATGATCAACACGGGCCACGGCCCCTCAAAAGTTTGATTTGGCTGCAAGGCCACAAAAGGTACGGATATGTAGTAACGTGAGGCTATATTTCGGACCAACTCTATCACGGAGTGGTTGGTTTGTGGAAAAAATCAAGAAGCTCTAGCATGTTAAGGAAGGGTGCTTGAGACCAGGCTTTCTTTTCCTTTTAGGTATCATGGATGGACCAGGCTGTGTGTACACCCCACAGACGCCACACATGGGAAGAAATAAAGTCTGCTGGCTCTGCAATGACACGTACGAACGTAGAGGAACCATGTTCTCATTATCCGACTATTATGCAGGTTGATGATATTGATGCGGGTGGCATATTCCTGCTATCAAGAGGCATCCAATCATAGTCTTTGAAGTACCAACTGAACGGTTGTTGGGTGTGTTGGTTAACTTGGTGCATAATTTACAAATTAACACAAATGGGAGATGAGGGGTACAAGGGTACTGGGTATAGCGCGGACTGAAAGGTGAGAAAAAAAAAGCCAGGGTCGGGGGGGGGAAACAAAAATGGAATAGAATGGAAAGAAGGATAAAGATGAGAAGGAGAAATAGAAAATTGGACAAAAACTAAGATGGTGGCAGGAGAAATAAACGCGAAAGGGATCAAGAGAGGCCTGGGGAAAAGAGAGATAGGAGCAAGGGAAAACAATAGGAAACATATTGCATGAAATCATAATGGATGGATAACAGGAAGAGAATAACCGAACGGCCATATGAAGCACGCAAATAACCATTGCCGCTTAATGTAGGCATAAATCCCGCGATAAGATATTAAAAAGGACGGACACCAGCGGCTGCGCACGCCTGCCGACTCGCACGAAATGTACCGATGTCGTACCAAAAACAGTAACGGTGCGCCCCTTTGTGTTCTTGTGTTCTCTGGCGGAAATGAAACCCTGCCGGGAAATCGCCCAAGGGAAAAACGCCATACCCATCCCTCCCACCACCGGAAAATATCGCTATCTATTCCGGTTAAATGAAAACACCTGCGTCCATCCTCTGGGGGATGCCTGATCATCTTCGAACTCGCTTTTGCCAGTAGGGGTTTTGACCTCCATTGCTTTCTCGACGTCTCGATCCGGTTTTGGCCCCTGTGCTCGCCGCGAGTCGTGTCGGTCTTCAGGTCTGGAAGCATGTTTTTGGACTTTATTCTTAAACCGCGTCTCTTGTGGGGGAATTCGCATGGTTCCCTCCCGCCGTTTTGTTTTGCTCGAGGAAGGGACGTTTGATGAACGTGCTTTCATGGACCCGGTGAGTCGTCTGGCTGACCGGCGTATCGATGCTCGGACTTCCCATTGTTTCTTCTTTGCAAGATAGAAGAGGATTGCAGAGGTTGCTATTCATGTAGTACATTCGTTAGCAAAATACTGACAAAACGCTGCATTGCGAAGAAACCTTACCTCCTAAAACAACCACGACACTCACCACGACTATTATAGCAATCTGTGCATTGGTAGAGAGGTTCACCGAGCCCTTTGAGGTTCCAGCTGCGCCCGCATCACCCGAAGCATTTGGATCGTCAATACTGCCGGGGATAATGCCAAAATCGGTCCCGCCTTCAGGTTCTGGTCCGCCATTCTCAGGGGAAACCTGGCGGGAAACAAGCGGCTGGCCATGCGAGAGATGGAAGAAGGTCGCCCAAATAATGGGGGAAAGCTGTAGGTGGACAGATAACATCTCCGGCCTGTTTAGTCTCTCGGTTAAATAAGACCGGTGAGAGACGATGTTAACTGTCGTGAGCAGTGTTATGCTTAAGTTTTGCTATATATTGGAAGCGGGCATCAAGGAAGGGCCGGGAAATGGGCCTGCCACACGCAGGATATGCGGATAAACAAGAACAACAGAGATACTGAGAAAATAAATCTATTCCCTCCTGGGAGGGGATAGACTAATATAATAGATCGTAGGGGTAGGCTATCCAGTTGTATCGGATTGGACCAAATGGGGGGCAGCAAAGCGTGATGGAGCCGCCGCCATCGGATTCGTAAAGAATTTGGACAAATCCATTGTAGGCGGTGTCTTCATGCGACCGAAGGGCGTTTTACCCCTTAGCACTCTGCTTCTCCCCTCGCTCCAGAGTCCTTGAAGTTTCCATTCGCTGGGGGACGAACAAAAGAGGTCTGAAGATTCAACGCTGATGTTTGTTTGGTCGAGTTGGCGCTTGCCCTGTTCATTCTTAAAGACCCAGCGCCCAATAACAACGCAGAATCGCTGAAATTTCTTGTCATCACTCGAGCCAAGATAATAGCGGAGGCCGCTAGAGTGATTCACAATGCATTGCACATTGTTCCATTGACCTTTCACATCGCGGTTCACATCAGTCACCCCATAGCTTCGAAAACTGGCAATCTTTTATGCTCACTAGTTATTTCTCTCTCTCTGATTGACTTGACGTTCGACATGACATGATTTATGGTCGTGTGGCTTTTGAAAGCGGTTAAGTAGTTAACTATTTAATCAGACGAGATCTTGCTGGCTATGCGCCGCAGAGGATAGTTGCTGGGCCGAAGCGCGGGGCTTAGCCTTTTTCCAATATTCTCAGCAAAGCAGTATCGAAAGCTCTATGCTCGAATATGTTTTGATGAAACCCGCAGCGGTTCATCTCTGCAGGCGCTTCGTCAGACACGCTGCGCAGGAAACACCATCTGTTATTCTTGGGCATTTTCTGAGGCGAAGCATCGTGGCGTGGTTGTTCTTAAATGGCTTCCGCCGAAAGCGCGTGGCAAAACAATGCCATGCCAAACACTTGATAAAACGAGCTGCAAAGGTAGCACGCCCGGCGCTTAGTTCTTCTTGAGAAGTTTCATCGATATCTTCGGCCCGGAAATCAAAGTGTCAAGGGGAGCTCTTCTAATCATGTTGCGCCGGTGATGAACGGCAGGCAGGGTTCAGATCTGTCGGATTCCGCGCGAGCATAACTAGCATTTTCTCGTTTCTGGATCTGGTAGCCGGTCTTGTTTTCTTGATACCTGTTGAACCTTCGTGAGGATTGACGTTGACAGAAGACGATGCGGCTCTGCAACAATGCCCGATTGGGAAAGTTTGTTGAGCCTCCACCGCTTGTCCTGACGACTCCCCTTCTCGAACTTCCAACCTCATATCCCCTTGACCACCACCTTGCTGGCCTTCAATTACATGCTGGTAGGGGGTCCCTGCAGTGTTCATCATTGGGAGAGTCCTGTTTTTTACTTTCCGCTAGTTAGGTTGTTCTACTTGCTCATTAAGCTGGTTCTTCTCACCGCGAGAGCCCCAGGGAGTTCCCTTGGGACGGTATGTCCAAGCATCCATCACAGGTATCTTCCGTGGATTTTTGACTAAACGCTCTTCTGAAACCATTTGGCCTTCATAGGCAGCGTATCCCTGGTGCCTGCAGACCCATTCCATCCCTTCCCCAGCTTGAAACTGCCCTCCTTGGCAAGATGGCCCCAAGCTCTCAGCCTCCAACCGTCGAGAACAGTACCATTAGGGACGAAACAGAACATTCAAATATCCCCAATGATGAAATTGGCCTCTCCCCAGCCTCGAAAAGGATTCTTGAGAAATGTGCTATCCCTGTCACCCCTGCACCCCTGGATAAGTGTTTCCGCGTCACTCCCACGTTGATCTCCCGCCCTCACAGTACCGGCATTGATACTGGTGGATTTGGGTTTCATTTTGCTAAACCTAAGATTTCCGTCCCCAATTTTACATCGAGGTCTAAAATTAAACAAGGTGGGCCTGTTGCACCTCTGGCCATCAACAATGGCCTCGAACAGAATATCCAAAAGGGGACAGATCAAACGACACCTTCAGACGCCACCGTATACTCAGGGTAAGACCCCTTCTCCTTATGGCTATATACGATGGCCTTGTATGCTGATTTTAGTAGTGGCCCACGCATGAGCTCCAACGATCAGACCGATACGCACTGCAACCCGACACCCTTAGTAGTTCAGAAGACGCAAGAGGCTACTAGAGCGTCGTTGGAAGCAAACCACGACCAGAGCTCTGACGCTGCGGAGAAGCCGACCTGCTGCGTTCCTGACATGGCAGATAGAGGCACCGTCGTTCGGTCACAAACTAGTACTCCGTGTCAAGGACGTAAACGTCTGAGTGCTAGCCCTGAGGATTCAGTTGGTAAGTTTATCTCATAATATATTAGCTATAAACACTAACAAATCTCCTATAGATTTGAATAGTGAGAATGCAAAATCAGAAGTGAGTGGTGATATTCGCGCTGAGAACTGAGAGTAGAAGCACTTCATGTTTCACTTGATCGCCCTCTATTTGGATCTAGTTTGGTTCTTTACTTAGCTGGCCGTGTCTCTTTCGTGCTCATCATACCTTCTTGCTTTATCCTGTTATGAGACACCTCGTTTGAAATCTTGTCATTAACCTATTAACAACTCGAAGGCGGAAGCGGCCCCAACTAAGACCAGACAAAACCATATGAGTACGAAAGCGTCTGTGTCTAGCCCAGACAGCGACCAGCAGCCAATTTCGCCAGGGTATCCGCAACGAAGAGATGTTAGGCCACGATTGCAATCAACAATGAATTCAAAAGTGACAAAACGACAAACATACCCTCGCTCCACACAAAGCGTTGCTGCTAATAACTCAATCCCTCCTCGAATGGTTCAGCCTTCAGTGTCTCAGCCGTCCGAAGAGGATCTCTTCTATATGTTAATTCATAAATTGAAGAAACGGGACGAGGCTGAAGCAACGACAACTGCAATAAAGGAGCAGATGGAAAGCAAGATGCTCGAAGTAACTCAAGCGAATGATCATCTACGTGGCCAGTTGAAACAAGCAGAACTCGCCTACAGAAAGCAGCAGGAGCAAATGAATATCCGCAATGCCCTCGTTGAGCGCTGGAAAGCGAAGTTCAGCAAATTGCGGACATTTGTCACGAGCGTTGGTACCGACTTTGAAATGCTACGAAAAGAGGGGCAGGCTCTTAAGGCCACTCAGGACACCTTATCTAAAGAGAAACAACATATCCAGGAAACTCTGAAGGAAGTAAATGGGAACACTGATCAACTGAAAACATGCTGGGGCCAGCACAGGGAGACAATAAGCAAAATGCGAGACGAATACAACACAGTGGAAAAGTCGTTGCTAGTTGCGTCTACGAAAGCTGCCGATGCTGATAGAGCCGTTACAACAGAAAGGAATCGGGTGGCCGTGCTTGAAGGCTATATAAGGAACCATGCTAACGGGCATCGACTACAAGCCGAGGAAATCTTGCGCAGCCAATCCCACGCGTTGACAAAACTCGAAGCAGTGTACGAGGGCCTTGGGGGAAGATTGGGCAACTTAGCCTCCTCTTTTCGGACAGAGCTTGAGTCTCAATTCAGCTCATGCCTGTCATTATTGGAATCCCTCAACCAAAAAGAGTTCGTACAGCCTCAGGATCACGAGAGACTAAATGTGGCAATTCGAGATCTTTCATCCCAGTGGGTTTTAACTGCAATCCCCTCTCTCCCTTACCCAAAATTGTCGGATGCTCACAATATAATAGACTCAACTCGTCCATCGAGACCTCCTCAAAAAATATAGAGTCAAAGCTCGAGGCAGAAACACGGAATGGCAAGCAAATTTCAAATCAACTGACGGAACTTAATACGGCAATTGACTCTAATAACGTTCTTGTCGGCCAGCTCGCGGAAGCTCGAGAGCTGAACGGAAGCCTGCAGGAAAAACTCAAAGTGGTAGAAATAACCCTGTCTGGGGTATCTGCTGACCGTGACAACCTCAAGTCACATGAAGCAGTCCTACAACAGCACATCGCTGATCTGGAGATCGAGGTTGCATCCTTGCAAAAAGCAGAGCTTGATAATTCTGAGCTCAGGGTTAGCGACATTTCTTCCGAACTTCAGATCCAACTGGAATCAACTTCTGCGGCCCTTACTGAAGCAACAGACGCCTTCAACACAAAGGACACGGAATTGAGGGAGATCGAGGTAAAGCTGGCAGAGACGTCCCAAAATTTAGATGCTGTAGAAATGGAGTTGGTGAAGCTGAGGGAAGAAAAGATGGAGATCCAACGGAAGGCTGAAAAAACGGAGCATAGGGTTCGGGAAGAACTTACAAGAGCAAACTTAGCCACGAAGGATCAAATTAGGGCATCTTTTGAGCAGGAGCAGCATAAGCTCAAACGGGAAAAGCTCACGGCGGAGAGGAGTATGGAACGGATGGCGGAGCAGTTGAAATCAACGAAACTGTCGCTGGTATGTCTTGCCCTCCTACTAAGGACATCTATTCGTAGCTAACACCAACCTAGGAACGGGCTGAGGAATCCAAAGAAAAAATTATCGCAAAGGTGTGCACCGCAATAAATTCATTTGTATTATGCTAACAGGGAATAGATAAATCAACAGCAAGAGGAAATTGAGGCATTGAAGGATGCAGCCTCGAGAAAGCACTCGGTCGATGCAAATGAACACGAGGAACTAAAGGAAAGGCATGCGTCATCTTTGAAAGAACTTCACAGCACAGCACGCCAACTTCTGGTTTCGGAGAAGGAGAACGAGGAGTTGAAGCAGGAATTATCCGAACTTCGTGTCCGCCTGGCGATCCAGGAGGAGCAGGAGCCGCTACAGGAAGCATTAGAAGTACTTCAATACGAAATTGCGGAAAAGGACCTAAGTCTGTTATCGTTAAAAGAAGAACTATCAAAATTACAGGGAGACGCCAAGCAGATTGAAAGTTTACGCCAGGAGGTGCTCGACAAGTCTGCTGATATTACATCCTTGGAAGAGAAACTGGACGAAACGGCCAAGATAAATTGTGACATTGTAGGGTCACTCCAGACGAAGAATGGTGAGCTGGCTTCGCTGGAACAGAAGCTTCTATTGTCTGAGAAAACGAACTGCGACCTCTCCGGTCTACAGAAAGAGGCCGAACTGAAGGACGACAGAATTTCCGAACTTCTGTCTCGTGTGGAAGATGCCGGTAAGTTGTTCGATAAGACGGAAGGCGTCCTGAAAAAATTCGGCATTATAGGGGTAGGAGAATCATTACAGGCTTGTTCAGGTACCCTTGAAGAACGCTTTCAGGCAATCAAAGATACCGTTCGGAAAGACCAGGAAGTCCTAAACCCTACGTTAGGCCCAATGCCATCATTAAAAAAGGATCGTGCTATCCGCAAACCAAGCATTGTATCCACGCCCAAGTCAAAAGCTGCCAGACCCGGATCGGCAACTCGCGAGTGTAAAACTACAGAGATAGTTTACCGTACCCATAGCATCCGTGAAAATTTGTCTATTTCTCCTTCAAAAACTCTTACTTCTCGTCGTCAAAAAACCAGGCAAAGACAGGTTAGCTCGTTGGGTTCGCGCATCAGGCCTTTCTCTCAACTCCACAACGACGTCCCGCGTAACTTCTATACCGCGGACCAGACCTCTCCGACGTCAGAATTAACTGATCTTCATAACCTTTTCCCTTCAACCCCGGCAAGCGGCCAGAACCTCAGCGTCCTGGAACCACAAAAGGCCATGCTAAATGGACTCCGTCAGGGTGACAAACGTGTCCCTATTCCCCTTGAAGTAGGGACTCCCGGTGTTCCGAGAACTCCACATGGGCGACCCATACAAGATGGCGCTCTTGTTCCATCCCGCCAAATCAACGAGGTAATTGAAGGGAATGGAAATGCGGCAGGAAATACTGGCAACCAGCTCGAAAAGATTGAAATTGGCCAAAAAAACACGAGTATTCCTACTCAGAAAGGGGAGACAAAAACATTGAAGCGTAAACAAATGTCCGAGCAGAATGAGTTGCAGACCGCGGTAAGTATATCCTGAGTATCCCTTGACTTCAAGTTTTGTTCTGGGCTCGAGAATCGGGGTCGGGACACAAGCGAAATATACGCGCTTGGCCCATCATTAACATTTGGCCCTTCATGCTGTAGGTTATGGAAAATCCTCCCCAACAAGGATCATCGAAATTACCACGTAAGGGTATTTTGAAGGACAAGCTCAAGTCAACGCCCTCCAGGGAAGCTAGTGCTATGCAAACCCCTCGGCAGGAGAATAACGAGGGCGGAAAGCGAGTCGATGTTAGCTCAAATATCACGTTCAAACGTCCAGCCCGTTCATCGAAATACTTTAATCCGAATACAAGTCCAACCGCATCGATTACGGCTCGAGGTGGACGATGTGGCAGTGCTACCAGTAAAGCCAGCACTATTGCAACACGTGCAAGAGAAAGACCAAGACGGAGACAGAGAGGTAACCCGTGATATATATGTATATGTTTTGGCAATCGGGAGCTAATTCCAATAGGTGATCTATACAATGACCGCTTCTCTCAGAGATTGCCTGGCTAAAGAGGAAACGAGGGAGGCGGGGCGTGATCGAATCGAGAAGTGAATTTTCGTTGCTCCCGCCGTGGTAGTGAGCCAATAGTGAAATTTGAGAACGATGTCGGGGAGATATGTTAAAACCAAAAAGAAAAAGAAAAAGAAAGAGAAGAGAGAAGGAATTGATGTATACATTATCCTGTATTCTGTGCAGTCGTTTGCGTCCATTCCTTTGCAGTTGAGCTTCACTCGGAAAGCCGATGAGATGGGAGATGAAAAGTGTGATGACAAGTGTGATGACAAGTGTATCTGTATGATATAAGGAACAGCTCCAGATAATTCGAAACCAGATATTCTATTTCTTAAACGCCAGCCCTAAGTGCAAAACACAATCATATAAAACACAGGAATGGAGTACTGTACACTTCCACAGGGGGAAACAACAAGCCGATAGCGTTCCGGCATCCGATAAATAATCGTACACGGGCATGATCCTTCTCAATCGCCGGCCCGTGCAGCTCAACGGCCTCAAATCGCCAATTGAGATCCACATCTTCATTTTCCCAACAATTTTTCCCCATGGCCCGAAAGGATCCTCCATCAGGAGACACAGATCGTATCTCTCTCCCGCCATTGGAGACTAGCTCGGCGCAATTCCCGCCATTCCATCGTCTGATATCGTGAAAAGTGCGATCGAACGAGCCTCCCTTCCCCTACCAGCCCAGCTATCCACCAATTTATTTCCCCCGCTTCGCCTCCAAAAACAGCACCTTCTTCCTTACAACGGGGTCATATTTCAGCATGCTGAGCGGTCTGCTGGCGCGGGGTCGGACGAAGGTCTTGTAATAGCCAGTCAGAGCCATGCTGACGAGCCGGACGGCGATGGTGCGGGATTTAGCTATTGTGGTGGGGTCTCAATGTTAGCATTTGTCCATCCCCTTCGTGGAAATTGTAGATTGATATGTAGAGGGAGAAAAGAGGGATCGAGGTAGTGGGCATAGGTGGTCCGGTTTACCTTTCTTTGCCATTTCGAGGGAGGTTCGGGAGAAAGGAAATCAAGGATTGCGTTCCCGATAAAGGGTGTTCCAGCCGGGGAGCTGGTTATCGTTGGAAAGCGCAGTTGGCACGGTAGGCGAGGGAGAGTTGCAAGTGGCCGTAAGAAAGACTCGCTGAGGCAATTGGGTTTGCTGTTGGCGCATTCGTCGTCCTTTTGTTCTGGGGTTCGGTTGATTGAGGTTGAGGTAAGATTTGAAGATCACGTGAATATGGAAATCGCCTAGTCTATTTGGGGACTAGTATTGAACCTTAAACCTTAATTTTAGGTTTTCCAAGTTGATGCGTTGTCCAACCTCAACATCATCCTTTCAGTTGTTGATAACACAGGTTCAGTCCTTCTGAGTGCCGGGTGAGAGTGTTCCAAGTGCCTAATAGACGTCGCTTTGCAGATAATTGAGATCTTCCAACCATACCTGGCTTCATGGATCGACTAGAAAGCTTCAGCGAACAGTTACTACCGCTGGGCACTTCTCGTGAGCCCCAGAAAGGAAGATATCTTTTTAAACACAACAAGGAATCATGCTAATATACACACTAGCTAGGTCATGAGAGCTACGCATGTTTCTGAGGAATTGAGGTTAGATAAGTTATTTCCGACTTTCCCTGCGCAAGATCGAGCTGTGACAGACTACCCCTGGCGGGGCCTATAATATGACGAATGAAACTTTTGGTACCTAGATTGACAGGAATGGAGCTATGTCGACGGACACCAACATGATTTCTGGAGCAGAATCGAGGTGGAATGCAGGCCGTATGTGAGTAAGAAGGGAGTAGAATACCGCGTGCTCTAACGACGCCGACGACGAATCATCTCAACAGCCAATTCCTATTCCCACTTTGAGCCGCTTCGGTACTTGAAATTGACAGCTTTGGATCCTCTGCAAGAGGGCGGTCGAACGGCTTTCGTTTACGATATTGAAACTCGATCATCCCGTGGACCTCCAGGGCCCGTTCCAATATTGGTTGGCCGGGGCGATGTCTACCGATCTGTGGACGGATACCTATTCAAAATGCCTAAATAACTGCTCACTCCGTATTCACATCGTCATCTGCGTCGCTGGTTTACGAAAAATCTGCTTTGTGATAGCGGAACACAAAAGCGCCAAGGCTCGAAAATTTTCTGTTGGGCACGGGGCTTGAGACCTGATTATGCCTCCTGGCCAAAGCCTGTCGGAAATACGCAACTTGTGATCCTATTATTGAGCATGGTGTCGCGCAATAGGTCCTGGAGATGATGTGCCTGTAAATGGCCCTGAAAAAGTTGTAAGCCAGGGGTTTCAGGAACCAACAGCCACACTTGTTTACTAACTAATTCATTCCCATCCAGACTGCTTCGCCACACCACAAACAAAAGATAGCCAGCGGCCGCGTGATTTGTTCCGTCGTAAAGATGCTTATTCATCTAGACCGTTGTTCAGCCACACTTTTCGGCCCCTAATTTGATGGCCGTTCGGTATGGTACACGCGCTAAACATACCATAGGTGACAATACGTTCCTAGCGCCGAGCGATTGCTGATTGTCTGGCGGACGGTTAGCCGCATCGCCATCCTCGCCAATTACCCCTCTTTCGTCATGATCTATTTCGATTTGGCGATCTTATCTCGCTCGGTGGTACCCAGGCAACTATTTTGTTATGTTTATCGTTTCTATACATCTCGTTACGCAACAATACTCCGGCCGAAGAGAGAAGGGGGTCAGAGCCACAGATGGTGTTACGAAGCAGTAAACCTTTTCGCGGTGGTGTGTACTATTCGTGTCATCTTCCAGCTTCTTCCTGCGCGTTCGAACCTTCTCCAGGCTTCTCACGTACTGTATTCTTCGTTATTGGAATTGGTTGATGCCTATTGGTATCGTGCTGCATATGCAGAACCACCCCTTCACCAGTAATATGCCATCGGCCTTGGTGCCCGCCTTGGGCTCCACCTCGGTGACCATGCGAGCTGAAGAATGATACTAAAATATCCCGGAACCTGTTTGTGTACCCTTTGTCTCCCCCACCCCCTCCCGACCCCTTACATTCCCGCAAGGTGTCTGTGTCGGCAGGCCGCTTGCCAGCTTTACCAGGTCACAGGTCGCCTGTGCGTTCGCCTTTTCTTCTGGCTAGAGCAAGGGGGAAATGGTTGCCTCCTACTTTGTCTTAGGACATGTGTTGAATTCTAGTTTATGTTGCTATCATCAACCTCCATCGAGCGAGGGGAACCCTCGTCCTTCTTTACTTCCCGTACTCTTTGAATGTATCTTTAGGCAACCTCTACTAATTCCTATTTCCACATCCCCCCTGATTTCAGCGCTGTAGAGAGGATCATGGAACAGGAATATTCATTCCGGGTACACCTTTCCATTCCCAGGCTGAGGTGCAGGGAGTAAACCATAACTGTTCTCCGCACCCCTTGCATTTGACATTGTCACTATTGACTTTCTCACGATATGCATCTTCTAACCATGATTCATAGATACACAATTATATTAAAAAAAAATTTATCTGTTAGTGGACCACATCCGCCCCTTGCTTCGCTATCTGCACCACGTTAGTAGATCGAGTCATAATAATTTTTTTAACCCACGAAGCCAGCGGAAACCTGCATATTAGACGGTGGGGAAGTGTAGAGGGGAAGGATGTCAATCGTCTGCAGCCCTAAAGCAGCTGCAGAGATGCGGGGTATGCATCAGTGCTAGCATTTAGGCAGGTTGGAATTCGCCAACGGGGAACTGGATTGAGATAGGCTTGAGGAGGGGTAGATATGCCAAGACTGCAGTCATATTTTGACTCATTTTATTCAACATTTTTTTTTTGTGTCTGGACTTTCGAGTTGTGCCCCCTCCCCGCCCCCGCAGAAGAATTATGTCGATTACTTGATTTGGTGTTCGGAGTAGGAGTCCATTACTACTCCAATTATTTTCCCTGAATGAAATCCTAATTGAATGAGCGATGAAGTAAGGGACTTTGTTTGATTACTTGTTAGTGCACTTAAGCACCCTTGCATATCGAAGCCTGATTGTGTGACACTGGATATTGTGGGAGATACATAGATCCACCTGGGCAAATGATATGAGGAGTTCCAGACATTAGTTTCGAGCAATATTTTTAAGGATGTAAATGTGTAGTAGGCTTAGACTGGCTTATGAGTTGTGCATGTAGGTGTATCCAGCGATTTTAGAATCGCGAACGACGGCTTTAATCGCGACGGCATTGGATACATGCGGGCTACATAAGATGGAGGAGGCAATTTTGACGCAGGCATCTTTCTATGGCGACAATCTCGGCAATCACCGCGACATTACTCGATGAGCCATTTGGGGGTTAGAAGCACAATTGTGGGTATTTTATGCTTGCGAAGGGCTCAGGGTTGAATAGGGGTTGCCTTGCAAGAACATCGCATGTGAAGGAGAGGAGGCTGGAATCTCGAAATGGATCGGCAAGTCTCAGGGCTGGTGAATGTACTAGTTGCCCCTAAAAAATCACCCTCTGCTCGAAGTAGGAACTGTTTAGATCCTGACGGAATTTTTGATTGTCAAACTGGATGCAACCAATTATGGTCCCCTGGTAGAAGGGAAACGCTCCCCTGTACTCAACTGATGATCAGGGTAATTACTGGAGTCCTGAATGTCAGTACGATTTTAAATTATGTTCGCCCGGGTAATTTCATTATCGTCTTGGAAAAAGAAGTAAAAAGGACGGATTTCTCGAATAGAAACCAAGGACTGTACTCAAAATGCAAGAATTCGGGCTCATGGGAGTCAAAACCAGGTAGCACAGGGAGAATGGTTGCTACATAGCGGTGGCCGTCCAACCCAGCACCGATGCAAGGGGAGTGACATGGGCCGCAGCTCTGAGCGACTCGGCAACAATCAGGAAAAATGAAACATTCCACAATACACGTCAAAATTACTCCACCGGTTCATCTTTTGCTGCAGAGAATTTTCCATCAAAATACAATGCAGCAAGGGGCGCCGCCATCGTTACCTCCTGCACAGCCCTGATTGTGCTACCAACCATCTGACACCCGTCGGCGGCGAGGCCCGTCGCACGAAGGAGCGCGATGGGGCCGGCAATTGGGCAAGTCAGCCTTAGGGCTCCAGGGTCTAGAGCCCAAACCGACACTGCGGCGATCTGGGAATTGAGCCACTGTTATTCGCTGGGTCGTTTTCGGTCGGGGGTTGTGATGGCTTGCTGGAGCCTCGTCACATTGGTCATTCAGGTTTTTCCCCTCCATACTTAGGGGTTCTGCAGATTTGATCTGTGCCTCATCAACCGCAATTGTGTCATGTTTGCTTTTTTGCAGTTGTGGCTTGGTTGAGTATGAGTGTGGAAGGGTGGTAGCAGGGGAATTTTTGTTCATGAATATCTAGAAAACAAGGCAACAGCTAGTGGGAAAAGGTCGCCCGTCTGATAAGGGCCCATACCTGCGCATTGGTCGAGATTGGAACAAGGCATGATATCTGCCCGCTATCCCGACGGACGGATACCTGCCTCTGCTGAGGGTTGTTGTTGTTGTTGCACGGAGAGCCCTAGCCACACCTTGCTGGCAGAAGCTCAAGCACCCTGACCCACCAGAAATGCCTGTCATCCTGCATGTGCAAATATGTGGCCAGAACTCAAGTTAGGGGATTAATTCGGGCAATCGAGATACATTCGTGCTCTGTGAATCCATGAGTTAGGGCAGGAGAGTCACATGACACCCTCAGCCGGACCAATATCAACTCTGGAGTCTGGTCTCATCCCATACATCCCTTAAAATAAATGAGAAAACAATACTACTAAACTTAGAATAACTGAAACTAAACAAAACATCAAATTTATGTACTTCCACCCCCCCCCCCCACCTCCTTCGCAACCACCACCAAGTTCACGCGTTAAAACAACCCCCTAGCAATCTAAACCGGCTCGCTCCATCCGTCCCGTCCCGTCCCATCCCATCCCATCCCATGCCCCCTACCCTTACCTACCCAGCTGAAGCAGCCAGATGACTCCCCCAAAAAATAGAACTCCGTGCTTGACGAAACCCACCAGTCACGCACTGCGCTGTCCCAAACAGGACGCCGGGGGGCCAATCACGCGCCATTGCCAAGGCTGACAGATTGGCCATGGGACTAGTCTACGGAGAACCTGACGGGCGACCGAAATAGTAAAAGGGTTAACTATGGGCGGGCTTGGAAACCTTGTTTTGGTGGTGAGGGTGGGAGGTGGTGGGGTGCTTGGCAGTTCATATTGGGATTTTTTTTATCTTGGTATTTTTGGTCTTTTGGGGGGTTGGTTGGGGGAGGTTGGTTTATTTTCTTTAGAACTGATGAGGAGGGGATAGTAAGCCCGGAAGTAAAATATTTTTATTGTAGTTTTCTTGTCCAAGGCGTTGACTAGCTATTAAGAGGCAAAGAGAATGTGGTTAGGGGGTGCTTTTAGTTTCCCCAGCTAATGTTCCCGAGAAAGTTAAGCAGTAATACACCAAGAAAGAACGTTGCAAGGCGAACAAACAAAACATATGTGAGGCAAGGAATGTGGGCAGTGTAACATGTAACAATCATAAGAATGCATCAATAGAAGAGAGGAGACAGTAAGGAAAGTAGACAAAAAACAGACAAAGAACAAAAAAAGAAGGATGAGCTCCATCACAGTCTCCTCAGCGCCTCACCTTTGGTGTGCTACACTACCTATTTACTAGGTAGATAGGTGGCCAGGAGGGAGGTGTTGTAAAAGTGTAGTGAGAGCACCAAGTATTTCCCTTTCGCGCAAATCCTTCTTCCTGTGTTTTCAGCTCCGACACGCGTTTTCTATCCAATATTTCAGGTGAGGTGTGGGATTGTGGGGCTGGTGTATATGGACATTATGTCCCATTTGCGAGGGTGTCCGTGCAGAAGTATCGCGGGGTGTTCTCCGAGAACTGTGTCGTCGATAGGAGCCTACGTGTCTTTTGACAAGACTAGATCGGCTTCTCTCTTGACCACTTGTAGATCTGGTCTGACACACACAGGGCATGAGTGGTGGAAGTCCGTGCTGGGGTCGGTTGGGGCATGTTTATCAACAATTCGGGTTGGCGATGTTACCAGTTCGAGGGGTATAGACATGTTTGGTCGGCTTATCCGTATAAGAGGCGTTGCCCCTCAGCGTAGATAGGAACGTGGGGTGCGAACTCGTTGGCTGGAAGTAGGAGACGACTGGCGGCTTAAGTCAACACCATAGAGGGAACCTCGACGATAGATGTATACCCCATTTGACGACAGCCTTGAGTTTCTATGGGGGATGACTGCCGTTGAGGTCGTGGGGCGCTGAACTGGTTCTGGCCCTTCTGGCTTGTTATCGGATGCCGTCCGTGAGTTGTGGACGACCACAGGTGCAGAGATCCTGCGCTTCGGGATTCGAAGCCCGTTGTCGATAGCCTTAAGCAAATCGTGAATTACCAGGTATTCTGAAGGAATTTCCACTTGGGTGTGACGGCCTTGTTCGCGATCAACCACTGAATAGGCCTTTCCGCACTTTTGGTAGATATATTGCAAAAGGTTGGTGGCATGGTGGTATCCTCGGGGGCAAAGGGCTTCTCCATTGATGAAAGTGTTGTATGGGTGCCTGCAAACGGAGCATTTAACAGCGTGGTGCGCATATTTCTCCATGACATATATTTCATCGTCTGCCGCTGGCCGTCGGAGGGTGGGGCGGTCAGTCCAGATCTCTTGGACAATAAAAGGCATTCTGTACGGTCTATGAAGACTGAAAGAGTCGTATGGAAGAGTATAACGTCGCGGAATACTCGCCCCTGGGTACAGAGGAGAGTAATGGTATGTGGCCGTGAAGTGAGAAGCCACCGTGTTTGTGCAAAAGGAGCAGGAGAGTGGAAGGAGGCAATCCGAATGCAGAGGAGTATTGGTGGGAATGAAGATGAGAACCAAGAAAATACTAGGGAGGATATGGGAGGTTTATATGTTTATTGGAAAAGGCGTTGTGTTGTGGATTGGTATGTGTGATTGGAACGAGAGGAGGGGGGTTGGAGGGGGATCTATATATGATTTTCCTTGCATCCCATCAAGCGCATTGACCAGCACGAGGCCATCAACAGACGCTAGCAAAGGAACAATCCTGGCCCACCGACAAAGCTGTGAAAAAGTTAAATGTGCAAACGCTAAGAGAAAGGGGTGGGTGGGTGCCTTGCGAAAAACAGGCGATTACCAAATATTTCACGATACCGTAAGTAACGAGGGGCCATATCCCTCAAATTGTGACGTATGGTAACATACCACGGAACTGTATCGTAAGAACCCATAGGCACCCAGCACTGCCCTGTATCCGCGCTAGACCCAGTAGAGCGATCGAAGTCTCCTTTGGGAGGATGAGAAGTGCGGCGCAGGAGCTGTTGTGGCTGATCACCGTTGCCGACCGGAGTCGGAGTTCGTGCGACGAAGCCTGCGGCTCTTTCTGCCACGTCCTCTGATGTTCCGTTCCAGCGCAGGGTCGTAGCTATCAAGGGTTCACAAGATAGCTGTGCTTGCTGGGCGGTGGGTGGGTAGCGTTCTTCCTCCCCCACCAGAATTTTTATAGCTGCATAAAAAGGTATCATATGAAGACAGATGCAAAGAATTTGAGTGGGAGATGACACAAAATCTCGTTCGGCAGCTTCGCGTTCATCTTCGGGTTGTCATCTGGACAAGGTCTTCGCACTGTCCAATAAGAGATGCAGTAATACTCGAAGGGAGGTCAGGCCATCCAGGATGACTCAGGATAGCAGCGAGAGGCAAGGAGGAAAAGCTTCATGTCTGGTATCAAGGAGTCCACCAAAAATCGCATATTATTTTTCCGATGGCCGCCGTGGAGTTAGCAACACCTTGGAGCCACGCGCAAAGCTCACCAGCCACAGCTACTTTTCTCCACTCGTGGCTGGCCCTTTGGACAGGGTTAGAGTGCACCGCCTCAGGTTTTCGGGCCCCCAAATACCAACGCTTTGTCGCTTCTCGCTTGTTGGTTTGGCGCACGGAGTGGAGACACTAGGGGGACCTGACAAGGGCCGAAAAAAGCTGCAGGGAAAAAATGAGAGAGGCTCTCTTCAGTGATGTCAGGCTGTGATAGTCGGGTAATATCTGCTGCACTGTAAATTGATATTTCGTCATCGTACTGCGGCGTCCAAGGGGCCAACTGTTGCTTGAAAGCAGGGGGTTGCAACGACAAACCGCAATGTTCCCAGTTGATACATCATCAGAGATCACACGGGCGCACCCGTCGCAGCTGTCTCTGGCGGGGGATACTAGTCTCGTCGTCTCTGTCGTGATTTGCGGGATCGTATGGTTGTTGGTTGCGGAGAAATGGCGGCTGTGCGCGAACTGGGGGCCGATGCGGCTAGTGATGTCATCGCCAACTCAATCCCAACGTCCGTCTGGGCCCTGGCCGGAAACAGCCTAGCGTCCTCGCAGCAGCCGCCGACCGTCGACGTCAGATCTTCAACTCTCCTCCACGACATCTTCACTCTCCCTCCAACACCCTCCCAATCAGACCTCTACTTGCCGCTGCATATGCAATGCATTGCAATTCTGGTTCAACAGGTGGCCAGGGGCCGCTAGTTTGACGCTTAATCCATTACTCGCGTTCTTGCCCCCACTCCTAATCCCTTGCATCCAACCAATATGCTATCATTTCCATGACGTCTTTGGAAAAACCTGTACACAGTTGAATTTCTAACCGTCACTTTCTGTTTCTCATATGTTGACGTTTTCCTAGCACATATACCAAGAATTAGCGGGATATTTCTTTTCATCCATGCCTAAATGACAGGATTTGTTCATGTCCTGCGCGGCTCATACCCCCTTATCTGTTTTGACGGAGGTGTCCCTCTGCTGCCAGAGGCTGTGTTAAGCAAAGGCTCATTGTGATACCACCCTATTTTATCCATACTTGTCCAAAATCGGTACAGGGGCATCCACCATTGGGCTCCTATTGGGCTCACTCACAGTTAGCCTGCCTAGGCTTTATCTCCATATTGGGAGTACGCAAACGACTATGTGCCCCTTGGTTCCCTGTTTTTCACTCCAGTTCCTATTGTTATCCTCTGGATGCCTAATTTTTCTTCGTCATTCTGTGTGGTAATGGTTGAAAACCAACCTAATCCATACGATACGGGGGAAATACAACATAGCTCAGGAACTGCTGTTTTTGAAATGGCCCCTGGACTCTTTTCCAGGGATCACGAATTTGCCACTCACTTTTTTGACGTGGGCAGCTGAGGCGCGAAAAATACCCTCTGTATTTCTCGCAGGATTGGTCGCCGCATACACCTACTTCTGTTCATCGTACGGGATATCGATCTCAAACCCGCCAGTGCTAATTGAATTTTTCCAAGGCAGAATTTCAAGTCCGAGATACTTCCAGGAGATTGTGACTCCAAATCTCCAACCATCAGCTGAGCATCTCAATTCCTGTGACTTTTCCTTGTTTTTATCCATAACGTTTTCTTGACATCCCACCAATACCTAGCTGCCCAGATCTCTAGTCGACCCCTGTTGTGGCCTCATATATCGGATTTACCCGTGAATAAATTGGACCAACCCATTACCCACTCTCCCTTGTCAATCCTGTTGATATCACCGGTTTGTTTGTCCCGACGGTGAATACAATGGCACCAGCAACCATATGACAATCCTGTATTTTGGAAAGCCTTTTTCCGCAACGTCTTTGATCAACGGTCATTCTTTTGTCTCACCAGTGGGAACGGGTCAATGTTAGCGCCTATATCAGCCATTTGCTTTTTCCATGTCTCCGGCTAAAACTCTATTTATTTCTATGTCCTTGACATGCTTTCATCCTCGTTATGCAACCACTCGGGAACATACGGCCCCACGCCCTTAGCAGAGGAAAAGGAGTCATGTGTATATGTTATTGACTTAGGCTCCGATCACGGTCTCTGTGACCGTAGATAGCTAACGAATGGCTATCAATGCACCCGTTAATCGATGTCCCTTGGCGTGACGCCAACGGACACCTATTCGGTTATCGTCCCATCAACTTGCAGATCAAGTTATGCCCATTCCCGATTTTTATGGATGGGGGTGATGGTTGTATTTTTACGGCCTACGAAAACGAAGTACCCCCTATCCATCGTCGCGGGAAATATCATTTCTAGGGTGAATATGCCGTTAATATCAGATGAGGGGAAACCGCATAGCTGCCATTATCCTTCCGTGCCGCAGGTGTCTTGTTATTGCCCTGTTTGCTCCTGTTTTAAAAGGATTAGGCTCCCGCCTCCCACGGTGATCGTCGTTTTTTGGAAGGACGGTTATTGAGGAGATGCTTGTCGGGACCTTGACATAGTTCCCGGTGTATTAACATACACTGTTACGGTGGCGCTGCTATGATGTGACACTCGATGTCTTATTCCCTGTCATTGCGCTCATACTTCTCCCCCCTATCCTCTCTCCCTCGAGGATGGATGGTAAGGTATCCCGAACCAAGTGACGCGGTCAATACGTCTTGCCTAGACACTGCCTAAATCTGGCACCGGAACCAAATTACGTCCCCTCACTCTTCATTCGACCGGTTCTTTCTATTCTTCGTTCCGCCAGCCAGCCACGAATCGATTTATTGACATCCCAAACTCCTATCCAACTGACTGGACCTCCCAGAGGTGGTTATCATTGGCCAAACATGGAAACGATATACAGTACTAAGCTGGGTTTGACCCCCGTAAGGGTGTTAGGTGATTAACATCTGACACCGAGGACATATGTTCTACTAGGAACATGGAGGGTAGGTGGTAAGCACTCTCACCTCTAATTTTGAGTTATTCTTGTCCAACAGGGCCCCTTACCGGCTACCTGACTGTGACCCCAATATGCGGCACAACATCTTGATAGATTCCCGTGCAAGGTGCATTGCCACCTCTTCCTAGGCCTTAGATGAGGGTCACGGGGCTAAGGGAGCACGGTATTCTCACCCACCCCCTGGAATTATCCGGGTATATATTGGGTCAATTCAAGTATAATGCGAACCTCGAGACACCAGGGTGCCTAGAATGCAACCCCTTTGCATACCTAAGGGGGTTTTTCGTGCACCCCACGGACTGTGTGTCTCTTTGCGATTTGCTAAGCTTTGGTTGATCTGCCCCTTAAAATCATCAGCCGAATATTCGTTTATTCGGAGTTGTTATTCAAGTGCAGCAACAAATGCGTGCTCCATTATCGAAGCGATAGTTTAGACCACCATCCAGCAACTCGGCAATGGGGGATATCGCGTGATACCGTGCAAGATGCACATCGCTGCTGGTCCCGTTAGCTGACAAATTCTGAAATTTTTACAGTCTACCCGAGTGATACATGTATCTAGCCCCTGCACAGCTAAGAATTTCGCCGGAAACTCGGGGATTTAGCTGTCCTGATGGCATCGGGTGACGTGGTAGAACTTGCTTCATCCCCTTCGGACGAGGTTGAGAAGCGCCTGACTACTATCACTCCTGGTGGTTTAAACCCCACTTAGAGGGCGGCTCCTTATTGCAAGCCATTAACATAGATCAGTATGAGAGGCGGCCTAAATTGGTTGCCGATATACCTCCAAAACCCAACGCTGATTAAATGCTGGGTACACTCTCCGAGATGTATCTTCTGTATTTTCGATCGCGGCGCTTTTTCCCTTTTCGAGCCCGGTGAGAGAACATTAAAAGGCAAACTGGCCAAGGAAAGAATTAGATTCCTAGCAAAAATATTATCAGCAAGCCAAAATATTGCGTCCTTTGACGTTTGTTCTAGTAGCTAATAAGTGAACAATAGACAACCGTAAGGAACTGCGCCCGATAATGGCCATTCGGGGGTTCCAATACGCCGTAGAGTTTACCTAAAGAATAGTTGGGACCAAAATATTCGTATCAAGGAGCCACTCAATTTTTATCACTCTACCCAATTACCATCCCACCTCCTCAGCTCCCGCGCTTGAATAGTTCCTATATAATAAACAACACTGCATATCGGTGTCTAAAACGATCATCAAGTGACAATTGGAGTACTGCCTTATCGACATGCCTCCAATCCCTAATTTGAGTATATCGGTGCAAGCTGGAAGCTAGATAAGATTATATAGATTCATCAGGCGGTTGGGATGGAATCATCGGATTGGGACAATCCACACAGGAAGAATGATTTAAATCTATATCTATATATTGGATCCATGTTAGGTTGGTCATGCGCAAGCCTATTGAATGTGTTTAAATATGCGCTCCAAATTGAAGTATTGGTTATTTGGGGTAAAAGGGAATAAAAGAGGCTGAAATATGAGTTCAGTATATACTGTTAGTTGGGGGGGGGATATTGAAGGTGATGAACACAGAGAAAAGAACATAAGTCTTGGATAAACTCGAATTCAAACGCTATGAACGGATATCTATAAGTAAACCGATGGATAGGAAACAAAAAGCCTTAGTAAACCGAACCTAGCCACTGACATACATCACAAACGCAAAAAACGGGGGATATGTTTTAAAACAAAAGAAGAGCAAAACCAAAAGAACGAGAGTACGAAACGAACTCCCCCTATAGCAGGATATCAGGAATAAAACACAACAGAAATGAAAATCTTAACCTCTCCCCCTGAAAAAGAAACCAATCAAAATCAAAATCACGAACTATAACTCAACGACTCCTGCCCCTTTACTGCCGTCATGATATGCCAAGGTAGCGCGTTATTTCCTTGGACATGTATAATACCCCTAACTCGTGCTAGAGTTGCAAGACCTCGGTACATGCGAAGGACATCTCTTAGTAACATGTCAATAGGCCGTCGCGAGCTTGTGTGTATTATATTAACACTCATTACAGCATGGCCGTCTGTGTCGCTGATTCCTGAGCGTCGGAAGAGGTAGCCGCTTGCGAGCGCGGGCTGGGATTTTGCGAGAGAATAAGAATTGTTGAGGCGGTGGGAGAGGGTTACACCCCATGTTTCGTCTGATTTATCGACAAGGACCGTCTCTAGATCGGGGTCGGGGGGGATATGAAATTTGTGTTGCTTTTGCAGTTGGTCTACGAATGTGGGAGTGTTCGTGGTGGTGCTAGAGATTGTAGGGGGTGTGCCTGCTTGGCCGGATGGGTCTGGGGATGGGGCACCTGGTCGTGGAGTGGAACCGGGTGTCGTTGATGCGGCCATTTGTGATGGTTGCTGTGTTAGTGCGTTGAGCTGAAGCGGAGGGGATGGAAGTTTGAGAGAAAGGCCTGGCTTTATATTGACGCTGAGGATGAGCAGTTCGATCTTGATTGTTCTATTGCCGTTAAAGTGGTCGACATAAGATTTCCACACTAAGATATTGTGTTAGTAGGGTAGGCTTTTTTAGGAACGAGAAAAGGGTGATCGGAGTCATACTTTCGGTCTCTTCCGTTCCAACTGGTTCATCTTTCACTATTACCAAGCGCCAATATGACGAGGACATGCTCATAATATCCTTTGATGTCTCCCATATTTGTGTTCTAATTTCCGAAATATGTCTGGATAGAGGCGATTCCCGCTCGCGGAGGCAATATGAGAGCGTAGTTTGGTACTTTCCGGAATTGTCCGTCCATGCGGCCGTGACCCAGCGCTGATCTATGCTTTGCGAATACGCGACATGAAGACATCTCCCTTCATCTAATGGAGCCGCTGTCTCTGGAGCCAGCCTAAATGGGATGGCTTTCGGGATTGTGTCTGCAAGAACAAAGGGAGGAGCACATCCGAGCCAGTCTGAAGACCGGTCTTTGGGGGGGCAACGTGAGTACACCTCTAGGGATAGGCGAAGATAGTCGAGTTGAGTTGGGACGACTAGAGAATTTGGGGATGCAATGAACTCCAAAGGAATTATTTGAAGTACAAGCTCGTTAAGGTTTCGAGAATGTTGCCTGTCCGCGCCACCGACATATTTATGAAATAGTCTAAGAAAGGCAGAGCATATATCCACGACGGCAGCATCGTAGATGAAAGGGTTTATAATATATATCACCACATTTTCGTTGCTTGCTGGCATACTTGACAATGCGCTGCCTGTTATAAAATAGTCAGGTAGCTGGACGCGAAGTTATGGGCAGAGGGCGGAGTACTTACCTAAACTTTCACAAGAGACATTCAAAGCGTGCATCAGAGAAGCGTAGTTTTGATCACTGGCGGCGTTTAGACTCCATGGGATTAGCCCGTTAGAGTTATTTGGCCGAGAATGATTTCCAAAATTGCCGCTTGAATAAACTAGGCCCAACCTCTCTAGAAAGGAGTCTGCTGCTTCTGTGATATTGGGTGGGTAGAGGCAAAAAGGGATGATATTCTTTTGCCCTTGAAGTGGTTCTAGGCCAAATGTTTCCCAAAAACCAATAGCAGGCGGCAAGACTTCCAAAAAACGATTCCCCCGGCGAATTCTAACATGAGGGGAACATATTTTGCATATAGAACCGGGAAGTGCCTGACGAATGGGGGGCGTATCTTTCCGTCCATTATTGCCGTCCTCCAATGTTGCGTAGGTTCTTAAATCAAGTTTGGACATGTGGCCCATAGCATCTCCATCCTCGAATAAATTCAGCGAGAAGATATCGTCCCAATCAACCTCTTCGGACCCGCAGAAACTATCACGTATTTGATGCATGCTTGATTGCGTGATTTGGTCGACAACAAGCTGAGCTACCTGAGATAGATCCTCCCTTCGGGAAAAAGCGGGAAAGACTTCATTGCATTTTCTGGAAAAGTAGCCCGTTAATGGCCAATCCACCAGCTCGGAAAGGAAAACCTTCAATAGCATAAGCTGGTGATCACTCAACTGTCCACTCTCTGCATCGGTGGACAATGTGAGCCTATCCATTGACGATGGTGTCGAAATCTTCTCATCTTCAGGGTTTCTCTTTCTGTTTACATTTATAGAAGTGATAGGGGGCGAGCTCGAATTCGACACAGATTCGGTGTCGCTGTCATCATCATAGCCCGATTCGTATGAAGACACTGACGGAGATTGAACTTCTATTCCCGGTGCCTTATCTGTGGCGGAAATTCGAGGCGATGTTTGATTGGCGGGGGATTTCTGTTGCCTTGATAATCCCCCTCTCCGTGGAAAACCAATTGTCGGGATATAGGATGGATAACTCCCCAATTTCGGGACGGTTTCAGGGATTTTTCTTTCTGGGGTAAACCAGAATCTTCCATCCATTTTATATTTTTTGTCTGATGACCCTAGGGTTGACTGAAATGTGACAGGGGAGTAATGATTCTGTACCGAAGGCGGCTTGTTCGGTTCCAGATCCCAGGATTTGTATGTCGGAAGCGTGGATACGCCGGGGGATAATATTTTTTTTATCTGTATTGGGCTGAGTGGCGGGCTGATTGGGGGTCCCCTAGGACCATGAGATGATTGTACATCAGTTAATGGGTTATTTTCTTCCAGCTGGTTGTTGGCGTCGTTTGAGCTGGTATTCGCTGGACCGCTATTGGTTCCATGGCTGGTTAGGACGGCACCACCGTGAGAGTCATGAACAACTCCGGCTTCGGGATTAGACGTGACAGGGCGAGAGTTATAAGGTGGAGAAGTCGTAGAATCAGTATCCCTTTGAGGCACATCAGGCATGCTAAGGTCCCCGCCTATATCAGCGAAGTCGGGTTCGTCGAAGAAGTTAAAGTCGGCCTCTGTAATAATTCCCTTGGCGTCGAAGTTTGCGTCGTCCATTTCTCCAAAAATATCTTCATCACCTGCGGTGTCATAAAGGCCTGATCCAATACCAAGTTCTGCTGAGGCTGTGTCTAAACCCCGAGGAAGTAATTCCGAATTCCCTTGGAAGTATGTAGTCGATCCATTAGGATCGCTGTATACCGATTCTCCTGGGATAGGTGGATAATTTAGTCCGTCTATGCCGGAGTTTCCGAGGCCTTCTGATGGCATAGCCACTCCTAGGCTCTGTGAGAGAACCCCGCCCGGGGGTGTAGGATATACAGCGCTCGCAGCCTGGGGATCTGGCAAGCTAATTGTCCTTGCTAGACTTTCAGGCATAACCAAGGCGTCAAGACCCATGAGCGATGGCTCTGGCTGTTTAATTTGTTGTTTCTCGAGTTCGTTAATGTCGTGCGATGTTTTGCCTTCAGTGGGCGGCTGGCCTATTGCGACGGGTTCGCTCAACCATCTCTCCGCGAATTGCAAGGGACTCTCAACTTGATTTGAGAAGTACTCAGCGGGGTTTATAGAAACGGCTTTACTAGACCGTGACCTAGCAAAGCACAGTTTTGCGGGCCATAATATTCGGCTAATCTGGGGAGTATATTTTCGATCCCCGCTATATCGGGCATAAGCGTCGGATGAAGCGCAAACTGATGCGTTCACTTCGACTTCAGCCCAGATTTCCTTGCTCGGATCGTTGAGATTCAAGCCAAACTTTCGCAACCAGTCCGTCACGGACTGTTTCCATTGCCATTTATTGGCAATCCCTTCCCTGATAGAGTGTTCGAAGTCGCTAGGAAAAACCGCCGCATGGCCTGGAGAGAGAGCGTTTGATTGATTTCCATCAATTGATATAAGCCGGCACAGAATGCCGGAAGGCGCAAGCCACACATCATTACCGAGCTGGGAAGCAGTTATATTTGACTCGGAATCACGGTAGAGCTGCCCAAGTCCCGGCTGTGCCAAAGTACGCAAGGAAATGATCAGCTTGCCTTTGGACGTCATATCAATATCCAAGGTAGAGAGAAACGTAGTGCATGGTCCAGAACAAATGCTATCGGGATTCCAGCTTCGATAGCCATTTTCGTCGAGAGCAGTGAAAAATGTTCGAGTCCCCAGGGGGATCACCTTTTGCTGCTGCGTAAAATGCAACGTAAGAGCTCTGGATATTGATGATATGACAGCCTCATAAAGTGCAGAATATGTCATAAGGTCTTCTAGTCGTGGATGGAAACCCGAAGCGTTGGTTACTCTATTCTGAGGTGTGTTACTGTCGAATATACTTGAATCGGGGTCAGATAACAGCCTTTGCTTCACTTCCACTGCCGTATTAACACCAGACGCGGAATCTAATAGCAGTTTAGTATGTGTAATCTGTTAGGGGCCTTGGGTTGTCCTACTTTGGAACGATGACGTTCCTATAATAATCATATCGTCCCTGGCGCTCTGGGTACTGGAGACTTGACTGAGGGCATCGAAATTAGGGCTAGTGGAAAATACCCACAGGTCCTGTCCGTTAGCCAACGGCGAAACAAGACAACCTATGTTCCGCAGGGCGAGGAGGGCATTTCTTAGCTCATCTGAGCCTTTTAACGCGATGCGTTCAGGAGACTGGTGTTGTGATGCGGCCGGCGATCCAGCGCCGACCCGGCGGTATATTCTCCAATATAAATTGAAGAAGCCATCCTTATAAACTGGTTAGAGCAAAAACAAAGCTGTAGATATGTCAAAAGCTAGAGCTTACGATCGCGCGGAAATTGGTAAGGGCTGCGGCCGGGAAGTCCATGGCGGGTGGATCTCCAAATCACTTAGGAATGGGTGGTCGAGGGACGGATGGATGTGATAATATGTATCAAACTCCACGCCGCGGGGTCAATATGCATATCGACGAGGTTTTAGGGAAGCAGAGATTGGAATAAGGACAGTATATCCCCAGACGCCGCCAACAAACTAGGAGGATCCCGAGCTATCGTGAATATTTGGGAGAATATGCGCCTGGATGCCAAGATGCAACGACTGATTCTGGGGCCCCGGTTGAAGTGGAGCAGAGGGGAAGCATGGAGCGCCCGGACCTTGGCGACCTATTATAGCGGAAAAGCAGACCCGGTCATGTTCCATCTCTTCATTCACGCGGGCGCATTTTCTCCGTTCTGACTTTGATATCCGAAGATGCTTTCCAATGTATGAGGACTTGGCGCATCAAGGTCGATTAGGGTGTCACGTGCGACGTTCTCCTTGGCGAGTTTGTCTCGGAATCAAACACCTTATCAAAACTTTTTTATTTTTTACAGTTTTCGACTTTTGAAGCGGAGGATTCAACAGCGCTCTCCACGGGTCAAGGAACTTTCAGACCAGTCGCAGCTATGAAGCTGTCAAACCATTCGAATGTTCCCGTGTACACTATATCCGGCTCGTCCACTGCCCGACCCCTTCCAGAATGGCTTGCAAGGAGGCGGAAGCGGAGTTTGAAGCAGGACGCGGAGTATGCGAACAGAGTTGAACTGCTACAAGATTTCGAATTCGAGGAAGCTAGCCAATGCATCCGTGTCAGCGACGATGGGCAGTGGGTAATGAGTACCGGTACGTTTCAGCTTTTTCGCTGGTCACTGGTTATTTCCCCAAGACTAATGCAGACCCAACAGGCACCTACAAACCGCAAATTCATACCCATTACCTACCACATCTGTCCCTTTCTTTCTCTCGCCACACAAGCTCTTTAAATACGACATTCCTTCTGCTCTCTTCAGATTATTCGAAATCATTACACCTTCAGGCAGATCGATCGCTCGAGTTTCACACCCCCGGAGGTTGCCATTACACCACTCGATTGCCTAGATATGGCCGCGATTTGATATACGACAGACAATCCGCTGAAGCTCTTATACCAGCTGTGGGAGTTAATCAAGATGGCATGGGAGAAGTTTACCGGCTGAACCTGGAACAAGGACGGTATATGAAAGCTTATGAAGTTGAGGTTGGCGGTGATGATTTTACTTCTGCCGGTGGGGGTGCGTTGCAAGGTGGAATCAACACTGGAAGCGTGAACACTGGCGCCATTGCCGAGGAAAGTCATAACTTACTCGCATTCGGAACTTCTATTGGAACAGTAGAATTGTGGGATCCCAGAGCCAGAGGAAGGGCTGGTATCATGCTGCCCCCGTCCGATTCCCAGCTTGGAGAAGCGAAATCCCAAATCACCGCGCTAGAGTTCAACCGCTCCGGACTGACGCTCGCCACGGGATCGTCCCAAGGAATTATATATCTATACGATCTTCGATCTCCTGTTCCTCTATTGAAGAAGGACCAAGGGTATGGCTATCCTATCCACACACTCAGTTTCCTTACTTCTTCGACCTCGACTCGCGAACAAACATCGGAACCCAAAATTCTGTCGTCGGATAAGAGGATTATCAAGATTTGGGACGCCCGAGACGGAACGCCTTGGACATCCATGGAGCCCACTGTTGATATCAACAGCGTGGCCTGGTGTAAGGATAGTGGTATGATCCTAACTGCGAACGAAGGGCGACAGCAACATGCATTTTTCGTTCCCCAGCTTGGGCCTGCTCCGAAGTGGTGCTCTTTCCTGGATAATATTGTGGAAGAAATGGCGGAAGATCCTAATGATCCTCAGGCCTTTGCAGCCGGCCAAGCTGGCTCTGTCTACGACAACTTCAAATTCTTGACTGTCCCACAGCTACGGACTCTCAATCTGGACCATCTTATTGGCAGAACTACCCTTTTGCGACCATACATGCATGGATACTTTGTTGCACAGCGTCTATACGAAGAAGCCAGATTGATCACCAACCCATTCGTGTGGGAGGAGGAACGGGCTAAACGTGTCAAAGAGAAGATCGACAAGGAACGTGAAAGCCGTATTCGTGGCAAGAAGAAGGTTGCAGCCAAGGTCAACAAGAGACTCGCCGAGAAGCTTCTTGAAAGAGAAGAGAAGAACGAACGACGCCGAGCTCAGCGTGTTTTGGAGAGGGGAGGTGACGAGGAAGTCCCCGATACAACTGTTGATGAGACTGCTCAGAAACCTCGAGAAACTCTGCTTACTGATTCTCGATTCGCGAAACTGTTCGAGGATGAGGAATTTGCTGTGGATGAGGCTTCGAGGGAGTTCCAAGCTCTGAACGCAAGCACCGTTGTCCCAAGTACAACTACTCGACGCGAGAGAGGATTGACTGCAGTAGAGGAAGAGGCCATAGACGAGGTGCCCGGATCTAGTTCCGACGAGTCATCGAGCGAGGACGAACGACCCGCCAAGTCCCAGTCATCCGGCAGAATATCCACGGCGTCTTACAAAAAGAACAAGCGCGCGCCACCCCGCATGGAAGTATCTTCCTCATCCAAGGCAACTCAAGCCCGTGATAGATCTTTCGAATCCAGAGTACAGAAATCTCGGACCAAAGAACGCCCATCGCGGAGTAACGTCGTGGGAGAAAAATCCGTTACCTTCGCCCCGCAAGCGAAATCTCGACCCAAACCTGCTTTTGAATCCCAGGATACCGGATCGTCCAGGCCGTCAAAGGACCGCAGAAACGCATCAGGAAATACATTCCGAAGGATGTGATTATTTCAAGATATATAAGGAGGGCATACAATATTCACACAGTCACGTTCAATGTGGATATATAAATACCTGCATGGCATGGTATCAAATTTTCACCTTGGGCCCCAAGACGGTAGTGCGGTGGTGCACGTAACTAATGCTCTGAAATAACCGAGCAGCTTCGCCCCATAATTCTTGCCTCAGCACGGCATACACTCCCATCTTAGCCTTGGGTGCCCATTTCCGAGCAACTTCAATAGCTACATCCAGCATATCCTCCGGCTCAGCTATTTGATCTACGATTCCATCCGCTAGCGCCTCCTTGCCTGTCCATTTATATGCCTCGAGCAGCATTCTACGGGCAACGTCTGGTCGAAGTTTTAGACGCGACAGATACCCAATTCCGGGGAAATGGACGCCTATATTGACGGGCGGCATAGAGAAAAATCCTCGACGAGAGTTCATGACTCGGTAGTCATGGGCAAGGGCGAGTGGGCACGCTCCGCCGAATGTATGGCCGTTCAAGAGAGCTATTGTTGGATATGGAAAGTCAAGAAGGGTGTGAATGAGCTAGGGTCATGTATTGTTGTTAGCCGAAAGGGTGTTGTGGTCCTGAGCATCGCAGGTATGACTGGGTTGGACGAACCGGGAAGAAGCCATCTGTATTCGAGAAAGGATCGCGCTCCGCTTCGTCTAGATCGAGACCCTATAAAAATGTACATAGCTATTTAGCATCCTCCGTTCCCCATTCAATTGAATGAACGTTAATAGCTCAATGGTCCGTAAGAAATCACAGTAGAGCCAGACTCCAAAACAACGTACCGTGCTCCAAAACTTCTCGCCCTCCCCTCTGATAATCACCGCGGCTCCAACACCAGCTCCGCGTTCATCTTCCCCCGCAGCCCTAACCATGCGCTCCACATCCTTCAAAGCGCGGATGATCTCCTGCGCAAATGCAGTTGCTATGCGGTTCTCGGGAGCCTTGCGGAGGGTAATTAGATATATATGGGAATCGTCTGGTTGGGAGTTCGGCGTGGGTGGAGGGTTCGGAATTCGGGAGAGGGTGAGGTGTTGGTAAGTCATTGCGGTGGTTCTGGTAAGGGGACGAATATATTATTTAGTTTGACAAGCGCGAAGAATGGCCAATTGATCCGGGCAATAAAGTATACAGCAGGCAATGTAATTTATAAGTTCGTTGAGGAGTCAATTGTTCTTCTGGAGAAAGAGAGCGAACGTTGAAGTCGGGCCGACTGACGTCTTTTCGTGGTTGGACCTCGGCGGAGCTTTCCCCATATTTTTTGAGCCGCAGCCCGACATCACATCCATCGCTCGCCGACAACATGGCAATTGAACACTTCTTTGTGCATACTACTCAACGAGAAGAAAGGCTTCAGGTACGTGACGCGTCTTCAAATTCTTCATGTAATCAGATACAATATATTGCTAACCAATAAGCAGACTCGTAAAGTACTACGGCTTGTGCGAACGCGTCTTGCGATCCTCGACATCCAGCAGGGCCAAAGACACAAACAGAATCGTCGGCTTTATGAAAACTCGTTATTCACACAAGACATAGTCGGATCCAACCCTAGGTTTTGATTGTTGTCTCCGGTGGGGAAATCATTGAGGGTCATTGAACATATTCGGCTTTTCCGGCTTCCTGTTTGCAACGCTCTTTGGCCGTTCATTGAATGTTTCCAGGCTGTCGTGCCCGGGAAACGGTCCCTCCGGAATTGGCTTTCCAAGGAAATTGCAAAGTGGCCCCCATCCTTCCTTGACGTCAAATATCAGGAGCTTGTCCCTCGGAACCAGTTGGCAAATCGAGTCGAAATGCTCCTTGAACGCTGTCTTTGCATTCTTTACGAAATCGCCCTTGAAGTAAACCCACAGAATTTTGTCTCTCATGAGATCCACGGCAACTTTCTGGGGATCCTCCTTTTCAGGCTCTGAATTAGGTGCTTCCGCGACTTTCCTTGATTTGATGAGTCTGATGTAGGAGCTGGGGTTTACGTCAATCATCTATCTTCAAACGAGGCCATGCCGACAATATTTCAAAAGGAGAAATGACCCTGCCAGGCCCCGAGGACGACATACTTGAACCACTCATCAACATCACGCGTATTTAAAATAACCTTTGCCTCGGGATAGGCCTGCACTAATTGTGGGGCAAAAGCGCAGCATGGCCGGCCGGCAACAGCCTATGATATATCTTCTGTTAGAGCATGAGGCGGCAGGCGTTGCCTGATACTCACCTGGCAATTTTCAAACATGCGGTCGAATTCCTCTTTCCCAAAGGTTCCATGCCCATCGAATACTGCATTGAAAGCATCCAACCATGTGTGAGTGTCTTGTGGGCGATCTGTTACTGAGGACATGTAATAATACGTGTCATTGTATCCCAGTTGCTCGAGGGCTGATTTTATTACTGAATGACGCAGAATATCCGTCAGCCACATGGTTCAGATGTGAAAGCATTTCCAACCTACGTTTTGCTCCTGTTCTTGGGGGGCCCAGGCATAGCACTTCCACAGGCATTACACGACCACTGCTTGGGCCGCTGCGCACCGAAAGCTGGTCGTCGATTTCATTCATTGCGATTGTGCTCGAGTGGTCGTCAAGATCCACGACAGCAGGTCTATGGCGTTTAACCCCGATTTATGCCGTGAACAGGCCTTTCGGATATTTGGTATTAGTTAAATTTTCATTTTTCGAAATGGGAATTGGGAATTGGCTCTGCTTATAAATCCCATTTGGCAAGATCCCAGGCGGTTGTTACATTCCCTAGCTTCCATCATCCTAGCACGCATGGGGCTACAGACTATTGTATGACGGACAGGTTTCTGGTCGAAGATTAGCGGATCAGTGGCATTCCCACATGTCGTGGTTATTTTGAGGATGGTGTCAATATATCCTATGCGCCATTAAGTGTGGCTTTCCTATATGAGTTTGGTACGGAACGCACAAATGGAGGCTAGGCTATGACACCCGATGGCAAGCGGCCCTAGCATTGATGGAAACTTGTTAGATGTTATGTGTTCAGTGGGTTTAGACGCCGCGCGCCTAATTAATGCCTCGGTTTGTTCATTACATGGGCCCTGCACGATGCAATTGATCCGACCCATGGAGCAACTTCTGAAAGGCCGTCTCGCAGGGAGATCTAAGCGTTATCGAATTGTTCCATGCACAATACAGCAACCCTCCCTGCGGAATAATGATCCCGCCTCAAACCACTAGCCAAGTATTGTGTTTATGATCTCGGACAGCCCAACCAAGGAGGGGTCATCATTATTTTCGGCCAAGGCGGCTTACAGGGATTCTCATGCCGCTTGTGCCTTGTCCGGGGTAAAGCCTCGCGGAAGACTCGCACCGCCCGCACAACTTTCGAAAAGGTTAAAGGCCATGGACTAACTAAATCGTTGAGAGAAACAACAGGATTCTTCCTGGTTAGCTTAAGAACTTATCCGCAACACGGCTAAAATAACCTCATTTTCGCCAGCCCAAGCTTGGCATTATTGCGTTGATTTGGGGTTTGAGTGTGGCGCGAACTCTAGTCATTCTTGGATGGAATGTTATATAGCTCAAATTGGCAAATTCGTTGCCTTGAGTTTGGTGCCTTTCTTCCCACCTCCTTGGTGGTTCATTCCTTTGTGCGCAAAATGACTAACGACCCTCTCGGGTACATTTTTGTTGTTTCTGTAAACCTCATAACTAAATGCGGCTGATCAACTAAAATCCATGGATGCAGGATTATGCAAAAAATGCCAATCCTTACAAGCTTTGGTGGGTAACTAACATCTTGATACACATCAACCGCGTTATCACTCCGCCGGCATTTCCTGCAACCAGGCCAACAACCGAGGAATTCGAGGCGACGGCAGCTCCCATTCAACAATCACTTTCAGGTCTTCGCCCTAGAACGACGCATTCTTCCTTCCGCCTATGCGATACGCAGTTTATCCATTCGTGGTCGGCCCTCCGCCTTCCCCTCATATTATTACTATGAAGGGCTTTGCGTGTCGGACGTTCATTTCTGGAGCCGTTTCTAGAAAGCGGAGACTAGTCCCCGTACGACATCTAAGGAAGCCGATTGGCTCTTTCTAGGAATCCTTCAAACATTTTAACAATACAGACGGATTGGGAAGCAGACAAAACACCATGAGCATTGTCATCCAAAGGACGGGACCAAATAGGGTTGCACGCGGGCTCCCGCAACATTTATTGTCCGCTTTCAAACCGACGAATTGAGTGCCTACCGTAAGAGGGGTCTTATTCACTCCCCCTCTCTTAGGCATGGATCGTGCCCGAATGACGGGAAGACCCACAGTTCAGCGCATAAGGTTCTTACTCAGGATCGACCAGGATCAATTGGCACGGGCAACGCCGCAATGGTGATCCTGACCTCGTCTGACAACTGATAGGGAGCATTTAGAGCTGTCTCACCACACCACCAGCATCACTTAAAACAGCGTCCAATGGCGATTGCCCACGCGCAGATTCCCCAATATTTGCCTCTTCCCGTGGCTCTGGAACTAATGTGACGGGAAATCGAACGGTCCTTCAGCTCCATTAGCCTCATTTAATAATCCTGTTGGCTATATATCCTTCGTGATGTGCAGTCCGTGTCCGTTTCATCGAAACTACCACGTACAGCACTCCACATGACTAGACAGGGACAGCTGTCACTCTTCTGATATTCCTCCGCCTGAGCGGCCCCCTGCGAGCTCAGTTCCTGTGATTGCACACAGGTTGTTTATTGCTAGCTAGATATCGAACTCGCTTTTCAGTCTCCTCTAGTAACTGTTGATATCTAGCTCCAAGATTCTAGAAAAGACGATTAAGAATCTAGAATCACCTCGCCCTATCCCGATTGCAAATATTGTGTACGACACGGCCAACTAACAGAAACAAGAGCAGCCATAATAAAGTTATGAATAACCCCTACCTTACAATGACCATCAGTATGATAGTTATTGTTGAACATCCACTATTAATCTCAATGCCCCTCCCTCCCATATCATCTATAAAACTATAGATCAAAAGCACAACCCCCGATTGAACTACTAAAATCAACCACAAACACTCATTAAAACTTCCCTTCCTTACTCACCAAAAAATAACTCAACAACTACACCACAGAAAGCAGAACGTAACACAACCAACCCCGCACGCGTTATCTCCCTTCCCCCCTCTTTCACCCCCTGCCACGCCCACGCCCACCCATCCCCCCTCCGAACGCCAGCAACGAAGCAGGTAACACATGCCAACTCTCGAGCAAAACAAACGCACGAAGCCGCATTCCCGCCGAATGTTATCAACGCAGGGTCATCAGACGCGTAGGGGTAGGAGGGGTAACACGTCCTCGGCATGAGTTGCTTAGTGCCTCCCTGATGGCAACGGCGATGACTACTACTACAATGTATGTACGTACCTACCGCACGCAGACTCTTACCTCCGGTGTATAGCTACTATTATCTATGAGTAATATCGCGGATGTTGAGAGGATTATATATAGGGATATGATGAGGTTTGTAGGTGGAATGGGCTGATGAAGGCATCCATCTATTTCCCCCCACCCCCGGTTTTTTTTTTACTTTTTTTGGACACTGGGTGTTCATGATATATGCTATGCGCTCTATATATCAGAGACGGGACTGGTTCTATTTCTTGCTGCCTTTACTTATATTTTTTAACTCCGCCATACCTCCCCATCTTTCTCGTGACTTGCCTTTCGGTTCTGCAGGTAGGTAAGTAAGCGGGTTAGATAGGGATTGATAGATAGGTTTAGCTAACTACTGGTATATCCAAAAGTACTTGGAGAGGGACTGGTTGGGAATAATTGATTCCTTTGATCATGGGGGGATGCTAGGGTTGGGTTTAACGGTGTTTTCTTTCTATGGTGCTTAGGTATTTATGTGTAGATAATAGTGCTGTGGGAGAGGTCTGTCTGAAGGGAGGTTAATTAAGAACTTATGGATTATACATACCTGCCTGCCTATCTAATATATCCAATAAATAGGATCTAAATGAAGGTTTTGATTAAAGAGCAGAGAATGAACATTAATAAAATAATTATAGTAAGGCACTCGGCACATTTATTAACTGCTAGCTATATATAACTATGTATAACCAACCATATATTAGTCAAAAAGGTGAAAAAGAAGAGAAAAAAGCATCCAAAAAAAGGGGCAGATAGACAGATAGACAGATAGATAGGCACAGAGGCACATAGCACAAGAAAACTCCAATCTTAATAAACAAAACAAAACAAAAACATATATATGAATAGAAAAAAAAACGCCTTGATAAGTAAGTGAAAAAACAAAATAAACCCAATAGTAAAATATAACAAAAAGCAGAGCGGGCCGCCCACCGTCTCCAACCAAACCCAGCAAACAAACCATCCAACTGCCTAAATCATCCCAAACAGCCGTTGATCCAACCCACCCTCTTTGTAAAATGGTTAGAGAGGTAAAAAAGTCTAACGCCAATGGTAAAGTATGGAAAAACATAGCAAAAAGAGAGGGGCAAAAAAAAAAGAGGGCCGAGGCCAAAGACAATTTAAGACAACAGCGAATAAGAAAAAGAAAAATGGGCTGAAATAGACCTTGAGAAATGAAATGTCAAATTTCAAATCAATCCTCACCATCTATGCATCCATACATCCATACATTACCCCCTCTCCATCCGTTCAAAAGCCTCTTCGTCGACCGGGCTTGCAACCATCGTTAAAACAAGGAAGGTGGAATATATGGTGTGTATATCACGAACGCCATAGGTGCTTGATTGCTTGCTTTGCTGTGCAAGTGGATGAATCCAAAAGGAAATGAAACTGAATGCGAGGTGAGGAGTCGACGAAGAAAGGAGTCTATGTGGTGGATGGATGATAGGAAGGTAGAGCGGATGTCGACGAATGAGTAGATACGATGCGACGTGACACGATGTGAGACGATGAGGCGGGAGAGATGGGGATTATGAACTGGAGAGCTCGCTGGAATTCGTGGCTGAATATAGCAGCAGAACTGTGTTGTGTAGATAATGGAGGAAATCGGCGGGTTCGAGGGTAGATCGAATAAGGTGTAAATTCGATTAAGTAGGGTAGACGTGGTCCAGTTTAATTTATCGCCATTCCATCATATAAACGGGCAAGGTGGTACGGAAATATTTCAAGGGAAACAATACCCGCCGCCTCCCGAAGGACCCCGCCTACTCCCGCGCCTGGACCCGTTACCACCACTTCCCTGGGCCGACGAGTCACCACCGCTGCCTCTCCTCCCACCATCTAAGCTGGCCCGCGTAACACTAAAGTCGCTCATGGTGAATAGTAGCGGCTCATCTTCCTCTACATTACTCGACGGAGGGCCATGATGGCGGGTATATAGTCCGAACCGCTGCACGCTCCCGCTACCGAACCCACGACGCGAATCGGGAGTCGGATACGTTCCGCTGTTGCTGCCACTGCCTTGATAGTTGTCGCGGTCGTTATCGGGCACCTGGGTGGCTAGAGTGTTGCCGCGGCCAAGGCTGCTGGATGCGGAGTTGTGGGAATGGGGGACGCTGGTGGAGCCACGGCCGCGGTGGTGGGAGAATCGGGGTTGGTATGGGCGGTTAGAAGGAGCGGGGTATTGTCCAGATGTAGAGACTTCAGAAGGGTTGGAGTCGTTCTCCGCTGGCTGGGGCGCGTTGGGTTGTAGTAAATCCGGGGCAGGATTATCGTTGGCTGATTCCTGCTGGCGGACGAGAGCGCTGACGCTCGGTGTCGATCTGTCTTCTGCCCCTAAACTAAGGCTTCTCATTCCGAAAGGGAGGTAGTCGCCGGATTCGTCCTCGAGAGTAGCAGTTGATCTTCTCTGGGCAGCAGAGCTGGAGCGTCGGTAATTAGGGATGAAGGGGCGAGGAGATGTCGGTATATCAATGGCATTGACGTTGGAACTGGGTGCAGGTTCCATGGTAGTTTCTTCGCTTGCGGTAGCTTCTTCTACTGGCGAGCCGTGGGACTCGTGCGAAAGGCGATGGCGATGGGTATCGGGTCGGTCGGGGTGGGAATAGTCGATGATACTGTTAGAACTTAGGCGGGATGGAATTGCGGGGGTATGTGGAGTGTGGGGAGAGATAGGTTTGCCTGGAGATGAAGCGGTCGAAATGGAGGTCCCAGCCACCATTGGGGGAACACTGGGCAGCTGACGACTGGAAGTAGTTGATGACCGGTGAAGGACTAGGGATGACGACATGGAGTCCGACAATGCTGCATTGGAGTCCCTCATCTTTTGAAATCTTGAAAGAGCGGCGTTTGTCCTCCGCGTCGTTGCGTCCAAAGCAGCGGAATCAGAAGGGTTCAGCAAATCCTTGCTCAAGTCAAGCATCTTCAAAAAATCTCCTATATCCCCTTCATCCCCCGGCAAAGAGCCGGGGCTAGCTCCTGGCTCTGCAATAATCCCTGAACTGGGCTGAGCGGTGGAGGAGGTAGCGCTGGCTTTTCCACTGGAAGTGTTGTCATCATCAGTCTTGCTCGCTCCTCCGGATGAGAGTCTCCCTCGTCGATGGGTGAAGGAGCTGGTGTACTTTGAGATCGGCGCAGGTCTAGGAGAAGCAGAAGCAGATGACGCAATCGCATTGTCAGGGAAAACGTATGTAGATTTTCGTGAGACGGAGGCTGCACTGGCTGGTGGGGGCATAGCCTTGCTGCTGGAGGGAACATTTATCGGGCCCGTTCGACTGGATGCATTTCTTGAGTAGGATCCAACTGGGGGGTCTGCAGGTGAAGGGGATGCGGAAAGGGTCGGAGCTTTGAAGGGTGGAAAGGAGATGGAGGGTTTTCTTTGGGCAGAATAAGCACCTCTTGCCGCCTGTATATGTTTTGGCGAGGGTGGTGACATTGGAGAACTCGGCGAGCCATTTCCCAGATCTCTAGCAGCTCGTAGGGCTGATAGGGGACTGACGCCGGTTGCAGGCTCTACGTGATGGAACGTGGATAGACTCCCATACGCCTGGGCATTGTCAGGGCGGTTGATGTCACGTCTTGTCACCGGCAGGGATCCGACCTCCTGTGCGCCGTGGAAATGATCCTCTGATGGGAGAGAGGGCCGGAAGAAGTTTTCATCCACACCCATGAACCTCGAGCTCAGTATCTGCTCCGAGTCGTCCACTCTAAAATCACAATTCATCCGATACGTTACTTGGACGGAGAAGGGACCCGCAGGAGACTCCGTAACCCCAAAGGAAAAATGTTCAGTCGGCTTATCTTCGTCCTCGTAAAAAGGTACAGTTAGCGGGTCGTGGCCGGGTTTTGCATCTCCACGCTTGCCCTCGTAGATTCTGTAGTGAATTGGTAGAGCGGGTTTTGACCGTAGCGGGGTCTGTCGTTTGGAAAACTTCCATGCAGGGAGGAAGCGGGAATACGTGAAGAGTGATCTAAACAATATGATACTTTTCTTGTAGAGTGCGGGGAGAATAGAGCCTAGATCAGCGGGCAGGCCACTTGATGAATCTCCAAGTTCCACTCTCCACCTTTCTAGAATGACTCTACTGTATCTAGTATCTTGAGAAGACCCTCTATACGGAAGCGAGGCCGCGAGCGCTCCCAGGACATCATGACGTTTCCCACGGTCATCCAGAATCACCAAGCTCTGGTTCTGAGTCAACTCCTCGGGATCAAGATAGGTTTCGATGATCATCGGTGGAGGACGATGGTCCGTGCTGTCACAGTTCTTCCAGGTTCGTAGATCTTCTCTGAGGACATCGGTTTCGTCGAGCTCAACATTAAACTAGACAAGACAATCGTCAGACAATCTGAGAACGTGATTCAGGTATGTGGAACCCACCCATCTATTTACTCTCTTGATATCCGAATCTTTCCCGTAACTGGGAGGCAGGTGGACTCGTGAGTGCAGTATTATCAGGGCGGCTTTCGTATGGTATTGCTGCATAGATTTCGGGGTTAGCGTGCACAGCAAAGCGCGGAATGGTAATCAACTCACCTGAACAATCTGATTCAACTTGGCTACTACCTCTCTAGCAGGAGCTGTGCTTGATGTGCCCTGCTCGAATAGTTCAGCTACTTGCTCAATCCCAAGGCCTGTTGTAGTGAAGGGTCCAACCTCAGCTTGGGGGGAATTAGGGTCTGGGTTGCGATCTCGCATGTTGTTCGTCCGAGCTGGGTTGGTTCTGGGAGAGCTAGCGGGCGAGGCCGTTGCCGGCGAGGGTCGAGGATTCTGATGCATTTTGGCGATGTTGAATGGCAGGGAGCAAGCAGCCCGAGGGTACTGGTAGGGCCACGAGGGTACTCGGGGCGGTATATGAACTCTCGACCACCAGGGCTATGTACGTGGAATAAAGAGAATCCAATGTGAGCAGAGCCAACGGGGATAGAGGCGGCGGGTTTAGGCTGGAGGGAGAAAAGCGTGGTGGAGGAGCGGTCGATAGCTGTCCATGTTAACCAGGTGGAGATAACGCAGCGCCTAGAAGGCAAGGTGGACGGGGGCAGCAGAGGGCAGCGAGGAAGCCGGTGCTGGCAGGGACATTATTGGAAGAACGCAAGCTCAGGCAACAGTCAAGGCAGAGATGGTGGCTGGTTGAGGGGAGCAGAATGCTGAGGCCTCGGGGGACGGGGGATGGAGCTTGGAGAGCTTGGATGCTTCTCCGCAATCGAGAAGCCGGACCCAGGGAAAGAAGACGGGCAGAGTGGATTGCTCCCAGCGAGGGGGAACAGCACTAGAAGCACATCTTCAGGGGGCAGCCAGCAGAAGAGAGGAGAGACGGGGAGAGGAGAGGTTGAAACCCGGGATGGAGATAGAGGACGAGGGCGGCTCAGGCTGGAGTTGGCAGCAGACGGCGGTGTCTGTGACGCACACAGCTGACTCGACGGCTGCCGGGGGCGCCAACTAGGAACCGGTTGCCGGCCTGGGGATGGGGATGGGGACGGGGAGAGCGGGCAGCGGGTAGAACAGCCAGCACAGACGCGGGCGGCGGACAGGGCAGCGTGCAAGACACCAGTCGACCGGGACAGACAGGTCAACGCAATCTCCAGACTGTGATGTCGTTGATGAGGTTGAAGTTGACGTCGAGGATGAGATGAGGCTCGGATACAGCAATACATGCCGTACGCGTATCGACGGTACCGTACGCAACGGTACTGGCTCAGGCGGCGCTAGCGGAAGCATATCGCCCGCCCGCCGCCAATCACAGCGCGTAGATGCCCCCCCCAGCTGCAGCCGGCGAATCATACGGCTTGTGCGGTATGGTACGGTACGGTATTTGAGCCGACAGCTTGCCGTTGAGGTCATCGGCCAGCAAAAAACGCAACGAGAACTATATAAAAAACATCAACTATTAGCTGGGAGCTATCAACTATCGCAGACAACCCGCATCTCTGGATGGGCAGAGACGTCTCTGTGGCGCGGCGTGGGCGAGGCAGATGCGCAGGCTGTCTCTACACTGGCTGCCTCGTCCTGCAACTCCAATCCTCATCCACTCCCCCTGGATCATCCCCAGAGCAGAGATAGGGCCGGCCAGACAAGGAAGACAACAGCGGTGTGGATCGTGGCACAAACAGGTCACTGGTTAGCTAGTTCCTGGACAAGTCGGGTCAGGTCAGTCCAGACGACGAAGATGCTGGATGCTGCTTGGGTTCCCGGCTGCAGAATCCGGGGTCAAAACGCCTTTGTATCGCCGCTTGGCTGCATTGTATGCCGTTTTGTTTTTTGCGGTCTCACATTTTGATCTCTTCGTGAACTAAAACCTTTTATTGCCGAATTGCTGCAGACGTGTCGGCTCATCAGTGATGCGGAGATAATTTACTTGCATTGCTCAGTGCATTTCGCGACCTGATACTGGCAAATGATATCTACTGCGCTGACTGCCATGACCCTATTGAATATCGAAAATCCTCTCATTCTTAGCTGCCTGCTGGCTATCTCTCTGACTCGACGGGTCCGGTTTCATGAGACGAGACGAACCGGGATCTCAGCACATACATATCCCAAGGCGAGACGTTCGTGTCGTCGTCAAAGCCTAACTTACCCAGGGCCCAGGCATGTCGGGCCAAGTCAGTCCGCCGGCTTCCTACATACGGTATGGCCAATCCCACAGGTCAGATAGAGCCCCTTGTGAGGTCGGGTATTTATCCATCTCTAGACTCTGCGTCAAGCCTGTTCGCATTATCATCGTCCCGTCAATATTGAAACCGCACGCCTTGCCAGTCCGTTTACCTCCGACCTGGTTATCGTTTGCAGGTTTCGAAACAGTCTAATAATAGTAAGTACCGTTGGGCATAAATGGTAGATAGCCAAGTAAAGTCCAGCTCACCCCCTATCCTCAGGCTGTTATCTTGTGCCGCTGCGAGCAGATGAGCCCGAGTTATCCCCGCGATCTTTGGTGGAAATTCCTCAGCACTTTTGCCAGGCATGCTGGCTGCTGTTTAGCCTGCATCCCATTGTTAGCTGAATAGCTCAATAGCGCAAATAGAAACGGGACGGACCTTGGATAGTTACTGCATCGTCATCAATCCTTATAGTTGCTAAACCACCGCCAAAGGTATTCCCTAGATCTCCCCAATTAGTTATGCTGGTCAACTACTCAAGCACATAGACTCCAATAAACCCTCCAGAACCCCTCCAAACCCCCTCGTAATATCCCCTAGCACCCCCTACACTCTGATAAACTCTGATAAACTCCCATAGACCTCTCCTGTCCTCTTATATCCGCATGGAGGGGTTCGCGGCCTCTGATTGGCCGAACCCGCGATGCCATCATTATCAGTCATCCACGACGACGACAATCCTCTCTGCGCTGAACAACCACCACCACACCACACCGTCTGCTCCCCGTATATATATCCTCCCTCGCCAGTCGCATATCCTGGTACGCTGATATAACATCTGGCCATTACAGCATCCCGTGCAGAAACTGCTGCTTGCCAATCACCCAACTCGTTGAACAGGAGCTAACATCTGCTTTGCGCCAGACTCATCGAAGACGATAAGCAACCTCCTCCCCCCAATCGACACAGTTTCTATCCGTCTAGCTGGCAGTCTATCTCACGACCAGGCGATCCGCAATCTCTCCTCTCCCTATCCTTCAACAGGCATTCCCATCCCGTCCCATCCATCCCCCTAGCCTCCACGAAAAAAGCTTGGTCCGCCGTACATAGTCACAGACGAGCCCCCTACATACCACCCAATCCCGGCCGGAGGGGCACCCGATCCTACCGCCCACACAACCGGGGAAGGAAGGGCACATGAGTAGCAAACTCTGGCAGTATTTCCTCCACGATGACGTTGACAGCTTCAAGCGGGTTCTCGCCGGCGCAGGCGCTTCTTCGCATACCCAGTGGAGCGGAGGGGGGTGGGGTGTGAATAATAACAGTAATACCAATAACGCCCCTGCTGCTGCCGCTGGTAGTGTTTCTGCTACTGCTGGGAGTCCCGGTGCGACCACCGCATTCCTAGGAGCGTCTCCTGGGTCATTCTCAATGAGCCACCGATCAACGACGACGACGACGACTGAGAAGCCCTCTACATCCCGGAATACCGCCTCTAGCCTGACGCGCGCGGATGTCAATGTGAAGGATCAATATGGCCGTACCTTACTGCACCTCATCGCCTCATCTGAGAAAGAGACTGCGGTGGAGTTCGCCAGTGCCCTGCTGGAGGTGCCGTTTGTGGATATCTACGCGCAGGATCTAGAGAGCGGATGGACGGCGCTGCATCGCGCGTTGTATGCGGGGAATGCGACAATTGCGCAGGCGCTGATTGCACGGGACGTGCGCGATGCTACGGATTTTAGGACGCCGGGGGCCGTGCATCATCATCCGTCTGGTGGGTTGATTAAGATCAAAGATAAGGAAGGGAATAGTCCGTTTGATGTTTTTGGTGCGACCATTGTCTCGAGGGATATTAATAAGGTGGCTGATGATGGATATACATCGGATGATGATGGGGATACAGCTTCCACTCATTCATCTGTGCAAGCCGAAGCTGAGCACTACGATACCGGGAAGGGGAATGCGAGGCCGTTGGTGAATATACTTGCTGACGAGGTGTTTACTTTTGGGAGTAACAAGAATTTGAGTTTGGGGTTGGGGGATGAGGATGATCGCCAGTTTCCTGAACGGATCGGCTTGACTAGGCCGGATCATTTGTTGTATAGGTTCCATCGTGAACATGAGGCAGTTCGTGCTGGTCGCAGGGGATCGGATATCACCGTTACTGAGCATGCAGAGGTCGAGTCTGTATCTGAGATTCCAGTCCTGGTGCGGGCGAAGCCTATCAGTTTTCAGCAAATTGTCATGTCCAAGCTACACACTGGCATTGTGACGAACGACCCGGTATCGAATTTGTTCATTTGCGGATTTGGACCCGGTGGGAGATTGGGCACTGGCGATGAGGTGACGAGGTTTGGTTTCGTTTGCATCGAGACTGGTGGTCTTGCGGGTAAGAAAGTCGTCGCGCTGGCCTTGGGCCAGGACCATTCTATCGCCATTTCTGAACAGGGAGAAGTCTTCACCTGGGGTACCAATAAATATGGTCAGTTGGGATACACCCTTCCCAAGACGAACCATAAGAACGACGTCCCTACGCAAACAACGCCACGACAGATTTTCAATCCCTTCAAAAAGGAAAAGATTATTGGCGCCGCCGCCTCTTCTATTCATTCAGTCGTGTTTACCCCGACTGGCTTGTATACCTTTGGGAAGAATGAAGGCCAGCTAGGCCTCATCGATGCCGACGCGCGCTCTCTCGAGTCCCTAACCGTTCCACGAAGAGTCGGCGCCTCCCTGTTCAGCTCGCCCATCGTCATGGTCTCCGCAATCGACCGCGCCACAACCTGTCTACTTGAGAACCACGACGTATGGGTCTTTACTCACTACGGGTATTCTAAAATCATCTTCCCGCTCGACGGGGGTTCGAGTTTCATTCGAGACAGTTTCATGTCAACGCGATACGGCGTTTGGACAAACTACATCTCCAAGATCACATCTGGTGGCAACACCATCTGCGCGATGTCCAGCCTCGGCGAAGTTTACACAGTCAATGTTAGTCGAAAAGTCGATACAAGCTCCACAGCAGCGTCTACGACAAACCCAGCGAAGATTCGCAATTCACTCCCCCAGCCGTCCCGTGTGTGGTCAATCAAAAAGGCGCACATGGCCGTCCGTGACGTAGACGTTGGCCAGGACGGGTCGATAATTATATGTACGGAATCCGGCTCCGCATGGCGCAAGGAAAAACGCGCCAAGATGAAAGATATCGGCGAGAAAGCAGCCGGGGAGGCCCGCGTGAAGGACTACAAGTTCGTGCGGATCCCGGGGCTCTCGCGCGTCGTGGCTGTGCGGAGTAATGCGTTCGGTGCGTACGCGGTAGCGCAGCGGGGTTGCGATGTTGCGCGAGAGCAGATACTGGTCGATGAGAAGGGGATATGGGAGGATTTCCGGCCGCTCTTGCCGTTTAGCGATATGATTCGGGATAGAGAGGTCGATTTATCTTCGCCGGAGGCACGCTGGAGCGTCTCGACGCCCGTCGATGTGGTCTATGGCGAGAAAGTGCTGGAGCCCATCGATGTCGAAGCAACGATAAAACCCAGCCTCGACGAATCCGCGCGCTCAGACAGCCTGCAGCCCTTGGTCTGGATCTCCACCACAAACTCAGACGTGCGCATCCCCGTGCACGAATTTATCCTGGGCGCCCGTAGCCCCGTCCTCCGCCGCGCCCTCTCCGACTTCCACCAATCATACTATCACTCCGTCCCGGACACCTTCGCCATCGAATACGACAAAAATGGGCAAATCTCACTAAGATTCTCCGACGTCGATTTCCTCTCAATCTTCAATTTAGTCCTATACCTATACACCGACCAAGTCTACGACGTCTGGATCCGCGTCCGCCACAGCACTAACCACGCGGCGCAGTACCGTCGTGTGCGTACTGAGGTTCACAAGATAGCCGGTTCACTAGAGCTAAGGAGCCTCGAGCGGGCAGCGCGCATAATCACGCCACCCTATCGGTGTTTACCTCAGGATCTGGAGCGGGCGTTTGGCGACCCGGCATTCTTCGAGAGCAGCGACGTACTTATTGAACTAGCCGACGGCGCGGAAGTGCCGGCGCATAGCCAGGTACTCTGCACGCGGTGCCCGTTTTTCCAGAGCTTGTTCTACGGGCGGTCCCGCGGGCGGTGGTTAAGTGGTCGACGGGAAGGGTTCGTCGATGGGGATGGGGATGCCGAGGTGGGTGGTGCTGAGCCAATTCGGATTGATTTGAAACATATCAATAGTGAGATATTCGGCTTTGTGCTACGGCATATATATGCGGATACGGATGAGGAGTTATTTGAGGATGTGCGGTGTGAGGAGTTGGAGGATTTTGTGGATTTGGTTATTGATGTTATGGCCGTGGCGAATGAGTTGATGCTGGACCGGTTGGCACAGGTTTGTCAGAAGTTGTTGGGAAGGTTTGGTTAGTATCTTCCCTTCATTTTCCGGTGTAGCTGACGGGGAAAAGAAGCTAATTGTGGAATAGTTAATACGCGCAATGTGTGCCATTATCTGAACGCCATAGCACCTTGTTCGGTCACGGCGTTCAAACATGCTGCGCTGGAGTATATATGTCTGAACCTCGAAGCCATGCTTGAGAATAGGTCCGTACCCACCACCCCAAGATTAAAGAAAGAAAATTCAATCTAATATCCTATACAGACTCCTCGACGATCTAGACCCTGACCTCTTCTACGAACTTGATGACGTCTGCCGCGAAAACCAAACGACGTGTCTCCCCATCTCCCGCGGGCGCAACTCCGATGACTTCCTCGTCGAACGATATCCCGAAATAGTCCAGCTCATAGAACATGACAGGCAGCGACGGATCGATTCTATGAAGCTGCGATCGCGCCTACATGAAGATGAGCAGCGGGAGGGGAAGATTCGGGCTGTCTCAGCAGCAGGTGGTAGTGGTATTGGGATGTCATCACCGCTTGCACGGAAAAGTAATCCGATGCTAGTAAAGGAGACAGAGCCTGCTAGCCCCTTGCTCAAATCAAAGCCGTCGGCGGGTGATTTAATTTTCCACATGGATGATGAGAATCTGCTCAACACCAACACGACCGATTTGGGTCATTCCCAACAGATGCAGAGAGATATTATGCGTGATGAAGAAGACTATCGCGAGCAACGGGATTCCAAACCAGAAACACCCCCGCCTAGTATGCGTCCCTTGAGCAGGACTGGTGGGGCGGACCCTCCAAAGGCACCATGGGGATCCGTTGCGCCCTCCTCAAATACAAAAGCCGGCTTAAAGGATATCATGGCAGAAACCTCCGGCGGCCATCCACCACATCCACCAGTCATGGGAGAGGGCGTATCTACATCTATGCCCACTCCCCGCCGCGATGCACAACAAAGTCGAATCACCACACCATCATCAGCAAAGCTCTCGCAGAAAGAGCGCAAAAAACTCCAGCAGCAGCAGGCACAGGAGTTGCTCGCTGAGCAGGAGGCGGCGAAGTCGAAGGCATCAGCTTCCCCGTGGAAAATCGTCGGGAATACGCCGCCAACGCCAATGGTGGCGCGGGTTGATGGGAAACAGCCGCAGCAACAGCAACAGCAACAGCAACAACAGCAGACCCGTCGTAATGTGTCCATGCCGATTCGAGCCCCGTCGAAGGCGTCAATGACGCTCCGGCAGACCGTAGCCGGCGGCTCACCATCCCCATCACCACAAAACGACACACCTTCGAAACGGGAGGAATCACGAACTGTCTCAACGCCAATAAAACCCCCCCCCCGTCCCCCCACCAACACAGACTACCCACGAGCACCTCATCAACAACCTCCACCCCACCATTTCCCCTCCACCCCAACACCAGCCCGTACAATCCACCACCCGCGCCCCTCCTACACCTCCTCCCCGCCACCCACTCATTTCTCCCTCGCCTCCATCCTGCACGAACAACAGTCTGAAAAGGACGAGATCCGCGAGGCCGCCACGGCCAAGCATAAGCTGCAGGATATCCAGCTGGAGCAGGAGTTTCAGGAATGGTGGGATCAGGAGAGTCGGCGGGTGCGTGAGGAGGCGGAGGCTGAGGCCGAGGCAGCGAACGCGAATGCGAATTCATCTGGCGCGAGGAGGTTTGGGGGTGGAAGAGGGAGAGGTAGAGGGGGTAGGGGTACAGGGAACACTGCACCGGCCCTAGCACCTGGACCTGGACCTGGACCTGTGTCTGCTAAAGGGAAGGGCCGCGGCCGAAGAGGCGGTGGCGGCGCTGGCGCTGCTACAGGCAATATATCCGCTGGGTTAGCCAAGGCTAATAACGAGCAGAGCTCATCGCATGCTGGTGCTAGTACTGCTGATCGTGGGCGGGGAGGTGGTGGTCGGGGGAGTTCAAGGGGACGAGGCGGTGGTGGTGGTGGTACGCGTGGAAGGGGGAAGGAGAGGGCGGTGTCGTCGTCCTAGTTCATTTGGTGGATTTGTTGGCGGTGGTGAAATGGGTTTGACTTGAATCCATTAGATGGGCGTTATGTTTCTGATTCGATGTGTTATTATATATTTATTATTTATTTGGTTTAATCCTATTTTTCTTTCTGGTTACGTGATGTCGTTTGTATAGTTATGGGATAGATATCCAGGCTGGATGGATGGATGGATGGATAGACGGGGTAACCATGGCGTTTAGGTTCAATTAAATTGGGTTATGTATGAGATCACTGCTAATAATGGATCTTATTTAGTTGGTTAATGGGGTTATTTCCCCAATGGAGTAATGAAAGGGGGTTCATTTCACACGGAAGAATATTAACTACCAGATACTACCATAACCAACAGTTACGGAATACAAAAGAAATACCATATCATCAAGTCCCAAGTAGAGAATAATACCCAAAGAAAAAAAACCACCTAACAATCGCCCCCCCACCCCCCATCCCTCCTCTGTCCAAAATCCCTCCTAACCTCCGCCACGCCCCTAACCACCCCCACCAACGAATCCGCCCAATTCCCCTCCCCCCTCTCCACCCTCTCCCTCCTCTGCCTCTCCGCCTCCGTCTCCTGCCTCACCTCCTCCTCCACCTCGCCCCCCTCCCTCCTCACCACCTCCCTCCGATTCGCCCCCACCGCCTCCCGATACCCCACCATCTCCCCATCCCTCGCCCTCCCCAACACCGACTCCCTCACCAAATTCTCAAAACACACCAACCACGCCTCCTCATTCATGCCGCAGGCATACCGCTCCTCGTACCAGGCGTACCAGGTGGCGTGGATGGGTTGATAGCGGCGCTCGAGGAGGACGAGTAAGGGCCAGGTGAGCAGCCAGAGCTGGAGGAGGACGCAGGTCCACCAGATGAACGGGTTGGTGCGCAGGCGGTTGAGCGGGTGCGGGGTGTAGACTTTCAGGCTGGCGTTGTGCGTGTGGGTGGTTATGGAGATGTGGCCGCGGTAGTTGAGGGAGCGGATGAGGGAGGTGAGGCCGGAGGTGATTTTGGAGTGGTTCCAGGTTACGGGGGAGAGGGTGCGGGTGAAGGTGAAGCTGGGAGGGGGGGGTGGTTAGTTATTGGGGATATAAAAAAGGGGCAGGGGAAAAACTCACGATCTCACACCCGCCTTGTCCTCGCAAAACCGCCGACACCACTCTTCCAACCCGGGCCCCTGCTCCGGATTCAACGGCCGTCCCTCCTCCACATCCCCCTCCCCCTCCCCCTCCGCCTCCCCAGTAACCCTCACCCTCGTCTTCCCCCTCCCGCGACTCCTCAACCTCCCCCCCCTCCACGCCCTCTCCCCATCCCCATCCCGCACCACATCAACCTTAACCCAGCTCTCCCCCTCCCCAAACCACAGACTACTCTCCGGCAACACCGACCCGGCACAATTAATCCGAAAATCAAAATCCACCACCGTATCCCTCGTCGTCCTGCTCTCGCCCTTACTCGACTCCGCCCGGTGCGTCACCGTATGCGTGCCGCGGACATAAATCATCGGCACGGGCGGGCGTCGCGCATGGCTGGTGATCAAGGAATGCAGCGCCTTCGCGTCCGTGGATAAGGTCGGGTCGAGCGTGATGATGCCCGTTGTCTTTTTGCGTTTGGAGGCGACGGGCCGCCCGCTGGGTACGGCGTAGTAGTCGACCACGCGGTCGTTGACGGTGGAGAGCTCGGCGGAGTCGGGGAAGAGGAAGGGGTGGAGAGATGTGGCTGCGGCTGCGGCTGCGGCTGCTGGGGCGGAGTGGAGGGCGGGGACATCGTTGGCTGTGTCTGTGTCTGCGTCTGCGTCTGTGTCTGTGTAGGCGGGGGGGCTGTCGTCTGGTTCGAGGTCGTTGTAGGGCTGGAGGGAGTGGGCGGAGGCGGCGGAGGAGGAGGAGAGGGGGGGTTCGTCTTCGTAGGGGCGCTGGGCGGGGGGTGGGCGGCCCATTGTGTTTGTTCTACGTGTGTGGGTATATGGGGGGATCAAGATATAGGTGGCTATCTTCGTTTTAAGCTGTCTGGGTTGGTGTTTGGCCTGATATCACTTTGGTCAACTGTTTCTGGCGGAGCAGACTCTCTCTCCTTAACAGGCCACGGCCTCAGTCGACAACAAGATCAAAAGAGCACAGTTAAAGCAGAGAAGATACAGAATCGCCCGGACGCGGAGAAAAGAAAAGAAAAAAGCTGCGCGTCCTGTCTGCGCGGCCCCTCGTTATATATATAGAACATCGCGGCTGCATCTAGATCTCCGCCAAACGCCCACCAGGCAGAAACCGGAGTCTGGGCGCATTGCAATGTGTCGATTCGCCAATTGCTCGGCGACGTTTCATCCGCGAAAGCCTCAATGGACACTAAGAACCGCCTACGCCGGTTGAGGATTAGGGCTGGAGGTTTCGGATAGGGGGCTCAGGGGGTCGGGGATTGTTGGGTCCGATAACTTCTGAATGGGCATAATTTTTGGCGTGTTTCTCTGTGCTCTGCCTGTTTCTTGGAGTTCAAGGTTATTCTTCATTACTGTTGTGTGTTTATTTGATTAACCAGTGGTGGATTGCCCCAGCCGTTGAGAGCGACTTTATTGCTTATTGCCTGTAGACTGAGTATATTTGCTTGACATGAATGCAGTAATGATATTCAAATCAACTGCGAATCAGATCAGTCTCCTCGTGTTATATACTCTGTAAATTCGATGAAGTTGTCGTCAAGAATAAAAAATATAAAATAAAAAATAAAAATCAAGCCATGTCCCACTGCCGAACCGCTTCGGCAATTCGGCAACGATTCCCGAAAAAGGAAAGTTGGATACGAAATACGAGATACGAGAACCGGCGGTGATCATCGACGAGTCTGATATTGCAATTTGATGAATATCTGCGATGATTAGAAATCCCCTGCTCTGCTGCTTTGCGTCGTATAATAAAAACAGATGCCAGATTCCTATTTCTCTCCCTCGATTCCCTCTAGTATTTAGTTGAGCGTCCTGGATACAACCAACCCCTTCTAGATACTAGTAGTACTATCTACTCCCATATCCATACAAAGACTTGCATAATTCACAATCCCCACAATGGGTTCACAAACCCAAACACACACAGAGACGGAGACAATCGTCCTCCAGCATAGGGGAGCTCCCCAAAATACAGCCACTACTACAACTAATCCCACCATTCAAGCAGAGCCGGAGCCGGAGCCAGATGCAGATACACATACAGATACATCCGCACCCCCCGAAATCAAATGGCTATATCCAAAACTCATCAGCGCAGGCTTCTCCTTCTTCGTCGCCGGCGTGAACGACGGCAGTCTAGGCGCCCTGATCCCCTACGTCCTCCGAACATATAACCTGCAAACGAACCTGGTTGTAGTCGTGTAAGCCCCTACCCCGTTACCCCCTTACCCCCTTACCCCCTACCCTACCCCCCCTAAACATCCCCATCCCATCCCCCTTAACCCCACCGCTAACAAATCCCCAATTCACGGTAACCCCCCCAGCTACCTAACCACCTTTCTCGGCTGGCTCCTCGCCGCCCTAACCAACAGCACCATAATCCAATACCTAGGCACCGGCTCCATAATCGCCCTAGGCGCCGCCTTCCAAGTCCTCGCGCACGCGCTACGGGCCTGGCTGCCGCCCTTCCCGCTGTACGCGGTGACGTTTTTCCTCGCGAGTCTGGGCCAGGCGTATAACGACACGCATGCGAACACGTTTGTGGCCGAGGTGAAGGGGGCGCATCGGTGGTTGGGGTTTATTCATGCGATGTATATGGCCGGGTGTTTGGTGGGGCCGTTTGTGGCGACGGCTGTGGCGGGCGGGGTGGGAGGGGATGGGGAGGGGGGTGGGTGGAGTTTGTTTTATCTGTTTCCGATGGGGTTGGGGGTTGTTAATCTGGTGTTGGTTGGGGGGGCGTTTAGGGATCGGTTGAGGGTTTTATCAGGGGCGGATAGGGATAGGGGCAGTGGTCAGGGGGGGCCCGCGGGTGCGGAGAGGAAGAAGGACCGCGCCATACAGGAGATGAAAGACACTCTGAGCGTGCCGACGGTATGGCTGATGAGTCTGTTTTTCTTTTTCTTCCTCGGGGCTGCGATTACATCTGGCGGTAAGTTTAAGAAGTCCCAGGCTCACCGGAAAAGAAGTTTCGTGGGTTTTCCGACACTGATAATCCCCTTTATATATCACAGGATGGGTCGTGGAATATCTCGTCAAGATCCGTGGCGGAGACTTGAAGTCCATGGGCTACGTGCCGACGGGCCTCTACGGCGGGGCATTCCTGGGTAGACTCATTCTCGCCGAACCGACATACCGCCTTGGAGAGAGGCGGATGGTGCTGATATATGCTGTGCTTTGTGTTGGGTTGCAATTGGTTTTTTGGCTGTTCGTCCCCCCCCCCCTCTTTTTATCTTATTTTAGTCGCATGCCCCCCCCC